>CACRXP010000032.1:1639728-1669798 GCA_902702965.1 Spirometra erinaceieuropaei | reverse complement strand
CATTCACAAGGAATTCTTTGCCTAGAGTATCCATTGTTGAGGTTGGTACGTGTTACATTGTTACTTGTATTTTACCAATATTACCCTAGATACACCGAAATCGGCTTCGGCTCACACGCATTACAGGTCTAGCAAATAATTCTACATCCTGCACATAGCTCTTTCTTGGATTTTCAAGTATCATCAGTTACGGCACATTTGAATCATCATGTAGTAGGTTTTTTACACGTCCACAATAATAGGTACTCATTTATGGATCATCAGCAGAGAAAAATATTGTGTAAACACATTTCAGTATTTTGCAAAATTATGCATATATGCCTACAGTGTGGGGCAGGCTTTACGATGACAGTTAGTTATAAATTAACCTCTTGGTTTATATCATCGACAGTGGCAATAAGGATTGCGCGTATCAGCCAGAATGCTTCGAGCGTGATGCTGTCTGAACAAAATCATTTCGCATGTTGAAAAGAAATGTGACTGCCAATTTACTCACATATGCGAACACAGACAAGTGGCTTCATCTGTTTCGTGCAAATTTGAAATCCCGTATTTGACGAGGCTGAGAAGGGGCGTGGATAAAATAAAATTATGGTCTGACATTGTATTTTACGTAAACTCCATAGCTGTGTTTTATATAAACCACTGATTTCAAGGTAACTAAGGGTATAGCTTCGAATATTTTAAGGACAAAACCTCTGACGGCGAATTTGGTAAGTTAAAAATGCAAATGACAGTCAGAAGCAATTAGGACAACATCTATCGCAGGTACACTTGAGGACATAGAGAAGGTTTCGCTACTTTTGCATTTCAACCACTGAAACAGTTTGCGTAAACATAAAACGCGGCGATAACTAATTTACAAATACTTCCTATAACAAAGCACGCATTATGAAGTTAGGTACTAGTTCATGTTTCTGAAACATCCAGTATATTACTTACTTTGTAGAGTGTTTCAGGCACTGGAATGTAAAGCCTCCGTGATGTATTTGACCTCGAACTGAATCTCAAAGGAGCCGGTCCCTTCCTCCTAACAATTTTGTACTTCACTCCCATTGCAAACTTACGAAGGCCTAATCCGAGGCCTAACACTAAAACCAACGGCAACCCAACCCCAAACCTAATCTCCCTGCAACTGCGATAGACAGCAAATCTAAAAGTGACGTGCAGACAGTTTTTAGGTATAAACTCTCGGCATAAACGGTGTAAGCGTCAGTTAACCTGCTTAGCATTTAAAATGGTGCGCCCCAATACCTAATCGGCATCTGTAAGTATAAAATGCCAACGGAAGCAAAGAGAGGAGTCCCAGGGAGCAGTTCTGAAGAAGGGCGACACGATCGCTGGGACAATAGGTCTTGTCCCAGCGATCATGTCTCTTCTGCAGGATGTTGTAAAATGATTTAGATAATTGAAGGGCATGAGCCATGTATCGTCATACTCTCTGCCAACCGCTGACATAATTCGAGCAGCAATCGTTTCAGAATTACCCATTTACGTTACAGAAAGGTAAGCTCTAACAACACTTTAAAGATTTTACGATCTCGGCCATGAAGTGGGTTTTCCTAGTCAACTGATATTCGGGTTCGTCGCATAAACCTTTCGAAATCTTTGCAACCGTGCTATCTCGTCCGACATCAGTACGACATTCAAAGACCCTTGTGTGGGGAATTTCTTAGCTGACGTTCTTGGCGATGATAAATCTGTGTCTGATGTTATTTTATATCTGTTGTGTTAGGTTTGGCACATTCCGACGTCAAAAAAAACTGCGCAAACATTTATGGGCCATAGTTACATTTGTATCATTTTAGATTGGCGCCTGTGTAGGTGTGCTTGCAGGAAAAACCTAATGAGCATTAATTCAGGATTATGGGGCATTAAATAATGACCTTGATGGGGTAAAATCACCATTTTCGAAATTGTATGACCATAAGTGATCATTTATGGGCCTTTTACGACTGCGCATGCAAATTAATCTATCTTGCCTGGCATAGTCCCCAATCAACAGCAAAAATACAGTAGGTAGGCTAACTCGTGAAACGTCAATGGAAATTTCGAAATACGTTCTCGTTTTGAAAAGCTTAATTAAGTGTGGTTCTAAAACTAACCATCCTGCAGCATAATTCTATAACGATTCAGTTATCTCAGGGGGTCGGCATTTGAATGAACTCATTTTTGACTGCATAAAAGAATGGAAATATGCAAAAATGACTACTTAAGTATCATGCACATTTCTCATAAATTTTCAATGCCCATGAAAATTTAATTTTATTTCATGAAAGAAATGCATAAAAATATACATTATTTTACTTTTTCGGTAGAAAATTACGTCTTCTTCCAATGTTATACTCTAAAGAAGGGTATAATGCTGGTTCAAAAAATTCCTAATTGTGAAATATCTAACAGCGTAAAATGGCCGTTCATAAAACGTCATGTATCGGAACTTGCGAATGTGTCTTGTAAAGTTAACAATATTCCTCAAATCCACTGATCAAATGTTATGAATCCCATATGGTCTATCCTTAATACAGTAGAGAAATGCACGGTTTTCGTACACAGAAATTATACGACTCGTAGATTTGAAACCCTTAATGCAAGTGTACCAGAACGTCAAGTTCAAAATTATTCGGGAACTAGAAAAGGTTTTGAAACCCAATTTTACTCTTCTTTCCAGTAAAAATTGAAAAAATCGTGGTTTTCTACCGAGTAAGTAAAAGAATAAACATTTTCATGCCTGTTTTTAATGAAATATAATTGAATTTTCAAGGACATAAAAAGTCAATGAGAAAATTGCCTGCTGCATATGTAGTCATTTTTTGCAGAATGTAGTTCTTGCATGCAATCAAAAATCGGTTCATTCGAAAGCCGACCTCCTATGGTAACTGGATCATTATTTAATTGTGCTGCAAGATTTTTAGTTTTACAACCCTACTTAATTAATCTCTTCGAAACGAGGACGCATTTCGAAATTTCGGTTGATATTTCATGGGTTAACCCACCTACTGTACGCCAATACTCCTTCTCTCATTTGGGAGATGAGGTATTTTCATTACAGGAATTATGTATTGATTACGTATACATTATATGCAGACAATGAAAATATACAGTGTTTCTGGACTGGAATTCACTGACTTCCAGCGCACGTCTACCGACTAGATTTTTAAAGCTGTTTTGTATTCTCAGCAGCTAGATCGGGCCCTGTTCTTAAGACCGACGAAATTGATTTCTTCCTAACAAACAGAACTTTTTAAAAGTCCTCCCAAAGAAATCTCGCCATAATTATTGGCCTTTTGTTTATTATAATAATATATCGCATTGAATTCCCTGAAATCAACTTACCGCAATTACAACATACCGCACGAAAATGGGAATGATGATGTATGCCCACATATATTTCCCGTGATCCGAACTATTTTGGGAGAGGGTATATATTTATGCATGACATCCGAGTGGCTCGTGGGAATTATTTCACATGAGAGCTTATCGTTCATGATTTTTAAAACCAGCATGCAGCGTGCATGTATTTATGTGTCCAACTTAAGTTGAATACAATAAAGTGTTATTATCAAAACTGCTGCACTGTCCTCAAGAACATTTCTCTTCTTAATCCCGTCTCAAAGACATATGTGCAGATTTGATGTATTGTCTACTCAATTTCTGCGTGTATCTCTATCCTAGGGAAGGCCAATATATTCCTACACTATCTTCGCGATCCTCAGCAACTAGAGTGCCCTTTGTCAGAAAATCTAAAATGATACATGTTATTGCTTTTGAAGCGTATAGAGTGTTTGTCACTTAATTTAAGCATTCCGTAGGCAGAAAGCGGTGCCTCCATTTCAGACATGTAAGCCATGTCGGAAGACTACCGAAAAGCAAATTTCGGTTAATTGATGTACATCGCCAATGAATTGATCGCAAGGCAAGAGAACGAATAATGCGATCACTTCACCATTTCTTAGTTACCAGATCTGTTAAGTGGTCTAAATTAGACGTTGCGTATGCATCTCGAGAAAGGGTGTAATGTTCAGTGGCAAGCGCGTGAGGAAATAATACTTAGCGTACGTTTGGAGTAAAAGATTGCATTTCTCGTTAAGATCATAACTTAAATTTGGTCGTTTTTTGATAGACTTTTGTGACTAATAATGCAGATGTTATGATGGCAAACTTATAATGACTCCTTCATCAAGGACGTTTACAAACGCTTGCTGCGTATGCCATCTTTTTTGCAGAAGCGTTTTGAGCTCGCGTCCTGAAGATTGCTTTCCATAAGTCATATGGTTTTTGAAAAATACATGGATGTAAACATCGAGCATGCTTCTAATAGAGAGAAAACGGTTTGTGAGGACATTACAGCGTTATTAAAGCATCCTCATTGACGTGGATGAGGACAACATTCTAGTACTAGTCATGTCAAATGTGACATTACGCAACATATTCATTACATAATTAAAAGCTAACGTTTTGCCAGCGTAAATTGTTCTAGCGCAATTCGCTATCTCCACAAATGTGTAATGTTAGTTATAGTACCAAATCATAAAAAAAACAAAGAAACTATTTTAGTAATTGTGCATCATTCTTATCGCAACGAAGAACAGAATGACGGACGAGTGGGCGACGGTATTACTCCTACTAAGCAATCTGAATAATTCAGAATTTTTCGGAGAAAATTTTCATTTAAACGTATCGTGGAACTGTTGGGTGACCTGAAAACGTATGCTGTATGTACCGATAATTTGCTTGAAAACCCAGTGGTGATTAGCAAATTACTCATCAATGCGTCTGTCCATCACTTGTCAATTTTAATGACTGATTAGTCTTTTGCTGATGTCTTCGCGCGGTCTGACTTAATCGCTGTGATGTGTCTAGGCTGTTTCCACGTCAATAAGATACACACTTCTCAATATTGTTTTTAGTTATTGCAGCCTCTTCAGAGCCTGCATTCCTAAAGTATGAAGGTAAACTTATTCAACTATGCAAAATTTTTTAATGGAAAGATAATTTCGTGTCCTAAAATAAACCATGCTTTTTTTTAAAAGCAATTTAACCGAGCAATCGTATTATTTCCGAAACTCGTACTTAGAAGTTATCTTGCTCTCTGAATGTCTTTGATGAGCCTGTGATGCAAGACGCGCATTACATGTACTTTGCCTGTAAATAACATTTTACCATGCAATCAATTTTGCATGTGCAAGCCTATTTGCACTAAGCAGGTAAAGACTGACTACCGTTGGGGGCCACATCAATGTGCATCTATTCATTCACTTGTTCCTGTGGAGCCGGATACATTGGCCATAAAACGAGATGTCTGGCAAAGAGTGTGCGTGAACATATGCCCGTCTTGCTAAACAGAGATGAAACCCAATCGATTTCGTGTTCTATTCTTGTACGGATCACTAAGTCGATGCCAGGAAAGCATTTAAGGTTATCGATCAGACACCAACAAGCTTTTCGAAAGGCCTACGCCGACGGATACTAGCAACGGCCGAGGCAGTGGCTATGCGGCTAACGAATCTGGTGTTATGCTGTCAGAAAACCGTGCAACAAGTGCTCTCTCTGCCCTGGTGGACGCGAACCTCAAGTGATGAGGACATCCCGCCTCACATCCCTAATTACATTGATGAGTACTCCGTGTACTCACTCCAAGAACATCACTTAAAGACTCTCTTACCCCCCCCCTAGTTTTAAGTACCAAAACCCGCCGAACTCGTCATGCGAGCGACGTGGGGAAAATAAATGTTAATGACTTAATAGCCCTTGCGACACCTATAAATACTGTTAGTTTTGTACGTCTGCATTTCTTCATGTAACTGTATTGGCCTGACGAAGAATTACCGAAAACACGTGTTTGCCAACTTGAAATTTCAAAGTATTTTAGTCGTTTTGCCTTTAACTGTAAGCATTTCGGCTGATCTTAACTGTATATGTGGAAATATGCGGAGAGTCGTCTGAGCATTAACTATTTCTGGTAGAATATGGAAGGAGACATTAGGCAATTTGAGTGTAAGTAGTCGTTCTATCTCTTTGGCAGGATAACAGACGGCTGTCACTCTAAGTATTTAAAATTCCCAGTTATTTTAGTTTTATTCAACATGTGCCCACCCGGTTTTTAAAAACACCCGCGTACCGAATTAGTATTTAGAAAGTAAGTAATACTGTTTTGACTAATTTTATAACACAATGATTAGTTTTGAACTCAGCTGATTAATTCGTTTTTGCCGGTTAGTGAGTGGGTTTGCAATTTACGCAGTAATATAATATCCTAGTTGACGGTATCGTCAGGCTAAGGGTGCCTCATTAAATTGCAAAAGGTTATCATATTTTGGGTTATTGACCGACATTGCCAAATCTGTTTTGCTCGCCAAAGTAATACAAATACTTTAGGGTTTAAAATATGGATTCCCACTCTGCATTAAAAAGTGCCGGTCAACTTCACAATGAACTGACTTTCCGTATACTGGATTCTGAATCATGTGGATTTGCTTCATGGTTCTCCTTGAAGTGAGTCCAGGATAACTGGCCGGACAGGACCATGGCGACACTCTGACGAGGGTCAGTATATCAGGAAACTGAACTCTCGAAATTCCAACAATATTTGAACCATATCGTTCTGTCTTCCAGTTGGAAATTTTGAGGGTTACGTGAAGCGGAATCTGCCTTAGGGAAAATGAATTCTTTTCTTCCTAAAGAAAGTTAGTAATGCACTCGCAATAGGGAATTCAATTACCTCATTCATTGAAATCAGGGCTCTATCACAAACAATTTTGCAAAAATACGTATCACACGTTTTGCAAGTCGAATTTGACATTTGAAAACAAACCTTAACCCAGATTCTACCTTTCAAGGTGATGTTGTACGAACAGTACTGGTAGTCCACAATTTCACCTACCACAGCAAAGTAGGAGACGCGTTTGATGAGATGCTCGGCAATCTCAGAAATATGAAAGTCGCCTTGATCTCTAGGGCATATGTTGCTTTCTAAAACAAGTGTTAGTTTTGAAATATGCCAACAGTGCACGTTAGCAAGCAGGTAATGAAGGTGCTCATTTACACGTAAGATACAGTAGGTGGATTCACTCATAAAATGTCAACCGAAATTACCAATATGCGTTTTCGGTTAGAAAAGATTAATTCGGTAGGATTGTAAAAAATAATTAGCAGGCAGCATAATTTGGTTATAAGTCAGTTATCTCCGGATGTCAGTTTTCGAAATAAATTCTCTCCGTTTGCATGCAAAAACTATACTCTGTATAAAATGGCTTCTTAATTAGCATGTATTTTTCTTACTGGTTTTCGATGCCCCTAAATATGCAATTATATTTCATAGAAAACATGCATGGCAATATTTAGTTTGTTGCTCATTCGGTTCAAAATTACGTTGTCTTCCACTTCTATACTCGGGGAACGGGTAAAACGTAGTTTTTAAGAACATTTATAATTCCCAAATAACTTTGGACCCGATCTGTCGTTACACCTGCATTCAGGGTTTACAAACTGCAAGTCAT
Organism: Spirometra erinaceieuropaei; assembly: GCA_902702965.1. Lineage (NCBI taxonomy): Eukaryota > Metazoa > Platyhelminthes > Cestoda > Diphyllobothriidea > Diphyllobothriidae > Spirometra > Spirometra erinaceieuropaei. Next base: position 1,662,299 of record CACRXP010000032.1, on the reverse strand, counting down.
CTATATTCTGCGTACTTGTAACTATAAATTTCTCCATGTTATTAAAAGAGGAGCATATGCGGTTCATAAAATTTAGCAGTGCATGTGAACCATACTGTTGACTTTGCAAGCCACAATGGTAAAAGCAGAAACATGACGTTTTACAAACGGCTATATCATGGTTTTAAAAAAAACACACAATAACAAACTTTTTTAAAACTGAATTATGCCCGTTCTCCAAGTATGAAATCGGAAGAAAAAACTATTTTCTACCGAATGAGAAAAAGAATGAATATTGTTATGTATGATTTTTATGAAATATAATTGAATATATAGGGACATCGGAAATCAGCAAGAAAGATGCATGCTACATAAGTAGTTATTTTATACAGAGTATAAGTTTTGCATGCAAACGGGGCGAAGTCGTTCGAAAGCTAGCATCCGGAGGTAACTGAATTATGCTGCTTGATGATCAATTTTACAACCCAACCTAATTAAACCTTTCGAAACGATAAACGCATTTCGGAATTTCCGTTGAAATTTTATTTGTAAGCCCACCTACTGTATTCTGCGTATGATCTCTGCAGTCAGCGTAGGCATTGAAGTGCTCTTTTTTCTAGCATTCCTGATTGCTGTTACTTGCGTCCTCAGTTCGCGTGATGTTTGTCTAGGTATTATAAGAATACCTGTATGTACTTATAGATCCTGCATCACTTCTGAATGGGCAGTGAACGGAGTCCGTATTGTGCAATTTTCCGGTTTATGTGAACCTTTTCGTGTTTGGCATAACTAGTGGCCCCATAATAGGACCGAAGATTGAGTTGAAGTTTAAAGCCAACTCTCTGCATTCCGAAGTTCAGCTGATGTTCAATGGGTATAAGCAGGTAGACGTCTACTTCTAATCACAGCGTTCATCAAAAAGCAAATACGTAATGGATAGGGATGGTTACAGAACTACTTTGAACACTATGTCACTTTTTAATATCGACTTCAAATTAGAAAGAACATAGGCCGTCATTTAAAATTAACGTTCTGTTGATTAAAATACTTACGGAACAAAATAAAGCAGGCACTACTTTTTTCTAGGCAGAATATCAAGGTAAGCAAATGACTGCCACGCTGCAGCGAGATTGATCGCGGTGTGTTCATTCTAAAAACCAGCAACTGGTGCAGACTGTGCATAACAAACAAAGCATATCAACGTCTGCTAAATTAATCCTACCAGTAAGATTGTTTCGATGACATGCGTTGGCAATTTGCTTGTATGCGCATCATGAAAAACGTGGGTTTCACTTATGGGTTAATAAGGATTTCATCGCATGCTCAAAAATAATGTCATTAACATGTTAACGATACAAGCGGCATACTGTGTAATACAATGCTTATAAAATCCTTATATTGTTGTTTTTCATCTCAAATATTTCAGCCTTTTCAAGCACACTAATTTTTCAAAAGCTACGTCGCATATCAACGACAACGAATACTACAGTAATGCACTATTTCAACGTGCTGGATGCCTAAAGCTCTTGAGGTATAATTTATTTTCTTAGCATGAGCAAAATGCGGATTGCGTAAGCATGCCTGAATTGCAGACTGAACATTTTTTTGTTTTAAACACTTATAATCGACTCGTGAGTTACAATCATCCCGTGTCGATTACACTTGTTGCATTCATGGAGTATTTGTCTGCAGAACAATTTTTTAAAATGTTGACTATTTTACAAAATACTTCAACCAGTATTACTAGTATATGTTTTGCGCCTTTCCGCTAAGGAACTAATCATCAATGCAAGGCTGTTCGACTTCATATATGACACTTTCGGAATGATAAAATGTAGTGTCCTTGATGTTCTGACAAATTAGACCCCAGCTAATGGGTTTGGATTCAAAAATTAAGGAATATCCTTGCCTACATAAGACACGCATTCCAGATTTATGTTGGGCGCCTGTAGCCCTTTGCTTACATTTATGATATTTGTGACTTACTTTGTGCGTTTAACTTAAAAAATCAAATAGCGAGCACTGAGACTAATAATCAAATTTTTTCGCCTCTGTCAGAACAGCCCAAACATTAACATTGTTTCCTTATTTGTTTGTTCACCTTATAACTGCCGCTTGTCCTGTTTCTGCCACTACCTCTGACGATGGACTCCTGTACGAGTCTGAAAGCTCAGGATAATAAACGAATTGTTCCGGTGCTCGATTCTTCTTCTTCTTCAAATTACCCATGTATTTCCGTGTATAATATGAAAAACGCGGTTTTCTCCTGTAGACTATTAAAGGCATTACTACAGGCCGAAAAACACTGTCATCAAAAGTTAAGCAAAAATATGTAATTAAAAATAATCAATGCCTTATGAAACCCCCATATTTTTGCGTGTCACCCAAAATACGTCGACCTTTTTCATACATGATATTTTTTAGAACTTTTGCGCATATCATCATCAAATAAAACTACATAGAGCAAAAAACCTTAAAAAACGACTTATTTACTTGGCCTACACAATGTTCACAGTCGCCTCAGCATGTGCAGATTGCATGACGAGCTTTTCCTCTATAAATACTCCTACTCTATTTGCAAGTGAGAATCACCTCGAGTCGACGGCTCCTTATTGCATTCCCGAAGTACCTCTTTGCATACCACGCTCACAAAAGGCTAAATAATGTTAACAGTGTTGAGTTTCTTAACATACCTCGTATGCCTTACGCGTTGCAGTTGAGAGTATAGTTGCAGTTTGACTTTTTATATGACGTTTTCAGAATGTTAAACGTTATCCGATTAGTTTTACGATAGTACTCGTTGTAGTTCCTGGCTACTAACATAACCAGAAAATATAGCTGCACAAATTACGATATACCCTCCTATTGTACGTTAGAGTTCTGCCGCCTGTCACTTAAGATTATGAAATGTGTGAAGTACCAGTTGCTGTTTTCGAAAATCCTGTGTCCTGAATACCGCTTTCAACTGCCGCATTCGGGGTAAATAAGGCTCTTTAGGCTTAAGGTTGTGACTGTCTTCCATCTCGTTCAGTTTTCATCAAGTTATCCAAATAACAGCGCACTGCAAAGGACAGGTACTCGATTTTATATCGCCTAGCATAAATCTTTAAAGTTGTCGTTATGAAGTACCCAGCTGTCCCATGGCCAAATAGACCCATATGGTGTGTGAATGTTCTGCGAATGTGGCCCAGGGAGGGGGGGTTGGGTGACTGGTTTGTCGTTGTTCATCCGAAGGATTCGTAAGCAATGGATCAGACCCATGCGAAATACAAAGGTTTGACGATGTAAGAACAGATTAAAATGAAGGTCGGATTGCTACTGGTGGGGGCAATGGCGTGGAAGTTTTGGTAAAACTGCCCTCTATGCTGATAAAATAAAAAGCGGTTTGGTCGTGGTATAATCGTTCTTGGATCAAACATTTCTGACAGCACCCATCCTTGCCGAGAATGGCCGATTACTAGTGGGATACGACAACGTGTTTCTTATTTAAGCATTGTTGTTCAGTAATATCTGTCTTGATGACGGATCGCCGGTCAGCTCCAAAGATGGCTTCTCCTTTGTCAGCAACATTGCGCCCCAGGTCCCCGGATGGATTTGCAGGTGCGGTATAGAGTTCATCTTGATGTCCTTGTAAGGACGTCATTGTAGGCCTTCTCCGGAACCACCTCTAGACACATCACCGTTAAATAGCCGCTTGGGCATGTGCTTGTCATCCATTCTCACGATGTGATCATTTGTTGCAGGTTTATCTGTCTCAGAATGTCGTGGAAACCAAAGATGTCGGGTACTTTCCACAATTTCACTGTCGGAGATCCTTTTTGGCTTCTTCACAGCTATTATTCTACGGCTCTATATGAGTCAAAAATGGTCGAATTTTAGTGCTTAAAACTCGTAAACGGTGGACATATTCACATCTAGAGGAGCCTTATCAGACAACAGTGCGGTAAGTCGTTAGCTTTAAGCTGAGAACCATTCTAGGCGAAGTGTTGTGGCCCGTCTGAGGTTTTGTTGGCTTTGGGAGATGACACTTAGTTGTTCGTATTAGGGCTGAGAGATTCTTCAACTTGTATTTCAAAGGTAATTGCATTTTACCACTACTGTGAGATTATTCTCAATGGCATTATTTTGCGATTCGGTGAGATTCATACATGGGGGCAGTTAGTGCATAATTATATTTTCTGTATTCACACGATCAGGCCAAAGATGATGGCTAGTAATTAATCGCGCCTCTGTATAATCTCTTTCGTTGCGGACTTAAGCACGCAGTCATCTGCCGAAATTAAGGACTCACGAAGACGCTCATATGTGACGGATGTCAAGCAGCTTTCCCTTGGTCAGGTAGCCGATGTCCAACGCGTCAATCAACATAGAGTAGGACATGAGGTCTAGTAGGGTAGAAATGAGGGCACACTTCTGCATCAACCTTTTGTTACCGTGATAGCATCAGCGACAGCCGCATTTTTCGTCGACAGCTCACATGTCATTCCTTAGAATTTCCAGGAACATATGAATTTACTTATGCCTACCCGAAATCCAGAGTATTCGGTCTGTCGAAAGACTTCGTCAATCTAACGAAGGTGGTATGGAGGTTGGTAATCATTTCATGGCATCTTTATTCCAGTTGACGGTCCGCGGTGATTTTATCTGTGCTTCCGGGAAAAAAATTCGTGTGCAAAGACATCCCGATCCAGATACATGTTCAGACGACTGAGTGAGACAGAGGAATATCTGGTTGTTAATAACAGTTGTCAGCCCACGTTGTGCTTTAATTTATACATGACGGTGACATTTTTGAAGTCCTAAGGCGTGTCTTCTTGCGACATCTTCGATCGGAAAACGCGGTACGCCATGTGTAAGTTCTGGCGGCAGAAATTTAAGTCGCCGACTGCAATTGCACGGTCTCTGGTGCTTTAACACCTGACGGCTGCAAAACAGATCTGATTGTGTCTACGAGGATGGGCTGACAAACCAGTTGTTTGCACTTGTGCATGAAAGGAAGTTATTTGACGGCTTCATGGTAGACTGTGAGCGGATGATTGAGGACGCCCTGCGAATGAGCCTTATAGCACTCAGGAAGCCGCTATGTCTTTGTGAGAAGGTGTACGTCATCCAATCTCCAGCACTGATAAATTCCCTTTGGTCTGAGTGGTGCGGGTCGACTTAATGACCATAAGGACAACCTTTATTTCCCTACCGTCTTTAAAGTAATTCGTATAAGCTAGTCGTTCCTCATCTTCTCCAGTCTCTGTTTTACAAGGTCTGAGCATGCAATATGTGCAACTTTATTGTCGTTGCTGCCGCTTTCGGTGTAGGCTACAATGTAAATAAGTAAATAATGCTAAACTAAGTGGGTTTTTTTTAAGACAATGGAAAACGTAGTTTTGTTTTGCGGCATACTGAAGAGACGTAAGAGATATTTCGAAAGCCTAGACTCAAATGAGCGGCAAAATTTGCAACAATTTATTTTTACTGCAATGCATGGACATTTTTGTGGTGAATATCATTAGAAAATTGCCTGACTTTTGTAATGTTTAGTTGTATTGCGATATAAACTGAAAAACAAAAAACACATCGGCAGCAGACGGGGCAATCACATATAACTGTCTAAAATGAGCACATCTTTTTGAGGAAAAATATATCTAGGAAACTAAATAAATAACAAAAAAGAGCTCGTAGGCATCTATAAATCTCAAGACCAAGGTGTTAAAGAGAATATTTGAAACTTACACGCAGAATATAATATATATATATATGTTTTCCACTGTCAGTGAAAGAGGTTTCAATATGAGGAGGAAATGCAAGATTCATCACCAAGGTACCGAAATTATGGTACGTCATTTAGGAGAATTTCAAAGTTACTAGGAAGGACAGCGTTGTGGTTGAAATGCATACTGGACTCCCTTCTGCCTACCAGGTGGAAGATCCTTTTCCATCGACCATGCAGAGGCAAGGGATAGGTCATTTTGCCTAAACCGGAGATAGGTTTCCCTTTCAATAGGTTACCCAATAAACACATCATCACCAGGAATAGGTGATTTCAGGTCATTACAGTTAAGTGAGTAAAATTTGAGGCTAAAGAATAGAACCCTGAGGGAATCCTCAGTCATTAGGGAGGACAGAATATTTACGCTTGCCAGACTGGAAAAACTAAGTGCGGAAAGCAAAATAATCACTTATCAATGAAAAAGTCAGCCAGAATAGGCACATTTCGATGCTTTGATAAAGCAAAGAACCAGGTTAAAGCAAAGGAGTAGTTAAGAGATGCATGTGCGCACGCAAGTGTGGTTAGGGCAGACTGAGCATGAAAATGAGCAACCCCGAATGTGGAACACTTGTGGCTCGAACAGGCGAGGTATGAGTGACTGAAGACGACTTATCAGCCAGAAACGGCGCCGCTATGCGGCGGCTAATTGCGTTCATGAGAGAGTCCGTAAGGAGAAATGGAACGAGTGGGTCCCATAAGAACGATCGGTGAGCGCCCCCCTCACCACCATTGTATACTCCCGATAGCAACCGGCAAGACAACGTGCCCGTGTCTCAGCGGTTAGAGGCGTTGGACTTCTAACTAACAGGTCGCGAGTTCGAGTCTCAGGTCTTCAACACTTTGGGATTGGGTATGACTGGCTGATGATGACTAATAAGCCAGAAACGGCCATTCCGTTGTCTTTTTCGGTTATAACATTTTGCCTTTATCATGTGCCGCTGTGAGCCTTAAAAGAAACTGTATCGACTGTAGTCAAGGTCACGGTTCAGAGAAGCCGTAGTCAAAACGAAATGGCCTTTAAGTATTGATCAGAGTCGTTGAAAGACAAGATATAATTTTTGTTTATCGGACAAAAAATTTCATAAATACTTGCTCGCATGACTGACCTGACGGGCAAAATGCTCATGACTTTTCCAAATTTCAGCAAAGAAGAGATGTATCAAAAAAGCAAAAGAACGGTGAAAATCTAACTAGCATTCAACTCATCCTGCTTCATAATACGTCTTTTTATGTTGTACGCTTACATCGTCCAAACCGTCACTTTGACATTGTCTATAGATAATTTCCTTCGATACCCCGAAAATCCGAAGTATTAGGGAAAAGTGCCTAGTTTATCCATAAGAGTTCCAAGAATATAGCACGATTCGAAAATTATTTCTTAAAACGAACTGAGATAGCTCAAAAGGCGGGATAATGTCAGCAATCGAAATCCGAGGTACGTGTATGTTTTGTAATGAACTGCCATGAATTGCAACTCTCTCTTTGAGTTCCGTAAACGGTGTGTACTTATACATTTGTGTGATGGACGTAGAACAGGTCTCTTATTTTATACGCAGCCAAAATAAATGGCCGGTAAGAAGCAAGCGCAAAAGACGACATCTGAGGTGACTGAAAAATCCGGCATTTACGTATCATTATAAGTAATATTGCAAACCTATCCGTGTAATATATCTAGTCAAAATGCACATTTCGGGTCTACAATTAACAATGTTTGTGGGGGCAAATCTACTGTACCTTCAACCGTTGACGAAATCCGAAAGAAACAACAAACAGCACTTGCGGGGGGTGTGAAGAGTGTAAGCTAATTATCTGGCTAATCTCACAAAACGTTAACAAGCATTTTCAATATGTTTTTGACTAGAAAGTAAAACGGAGTTTAGTTTGTGAAATTGATTAACGGGCATAAGGTTCCAAGATAGTTCAGTCAGGCAAGAATCCTCGGTATTCAAGTAGATTTATCCAGCCGCCTAAAAAAATTACTTTTAAAAAGGACAAATTATCCCGTATGAATTCTTCCATAGACTCAAACGCACCAGTGATTATTTTCTAACTTTCAGAGACTTTGCCGTATATGCTTTACCAGGATCATACGAGGCATTTGTTTTTCGGCCCATTGGTTCAATCGCGCATGGCAAAACATTTCCGCGTAGTTCTGTTTTTCAATGGTTTTAAGTCTTTTATTAAAAAAGGATCCCGACCTGGCGGAAAAGACGGATCTCAGACACCAATAGTTCATTATTGGTGTGGCAAAACAAAGAGATAATAAGCATTTCAGTTTTAAATTATCAGGGTTATGATCATTTATTTTACCCTATTTTAAAAAAATTGGCGGCATCGATCATAGACAAACAAACGACAACGAGTGTATGACTCGAGTAAAACTAACGTTCTAAGCAGATGAGATGCTCAGCGTCAAGGGACATCATGCGTTTCATCACCCATGCCTTGTTCTCGCTGTCGTAGCTTTGAATTCACTGACGTCGTCAGGCCCTTCACAATTGGGCCAAATAAACTACTTTTGTATGCCATCATCACATAGTAATCATTGTTTTATCACAAAATGACCTTAATCAATAAACAAACCACATATTTTTCAATAAAAGTGGCGAAAAGTAGGAACAAATATTTCCTAGTCATTCGTTACTAAACTGTTAGAATAAATTAAACGTAATAAGTCTTGTAAATAAATATGATTAAAATACAATGCTCTGGAATATTTTTGTTTGAAAGTAGGATAATATATTACAAAATCAATGTCAAAACAGGATAAATTGGAATGTTTGATGTATGATTTACTAGCCTGAGTTTTCGGGGTTAAATCTTAATAGCGTGGAGAAACCCCTTTAGAAAGAAGGTTAACGGGGCGTAAGAAGTCTGTCGATCACAAATGGAAAACTAAATCAAAATTTTGATCTTGATAAATTTAACTCATTTCACGGTCGTTGTAGGGTTTTTTATTAAAATAATCACCTAATCATCACTACCCAAAATATTTGCCAGACATGTTATTATTATACTCAATACCTACCGTGAGGGTTTTTTAATCGCAACGGCCACACCTTCGCGCAGCTCCGAGTTAGTCACCCAGTTTGACAAAAGTTTCATTCCTAAATGTAAGGATAATTGACGGTCGTAGCATTTTTAATATTTTCTTAGCTTATGGACTGACGCTTTGTTTGGTTCATTTTCATATCACAGTTTTCGGTTTCATCTTACTTGAGGATTTGTGAACGTTTCATTAGCGCCTATACTAGCGGTCAGTTTTCCGGATCAGTCCTTATGCAAACATTATTTTGAAAAGCACAAGAAGGGGACTAGTGGTTTTCGTTTCGTTCTGGACGTGCGTGAGCGCTAGGCACTATACGCGTCCAGTGCATCCTTACTTGTCCCCATTGACGCTGTTGTGCTTATGACTTTTGTTCGTGATGTTCCCGCGCGTACGAACAACAAATTGTTTCACAATGAAACATGAACGCTTCCCCCTCTCGACGTCGGTAAAGCAGTGTTAATTTATCGGAGACTAATAAATTAGAATACCAACACCTCAGTGGGCAGTTAAAATCTCCGGTCAACCTAAGAGCGACCAGGCCATATGTTCACGTGCGTACGGGCAGTTAAATGTCGCACCTGATTGGTACGATATTCAAATGTGTCACTTGGTAACAATTGGGAGATGGCGCAAAAAAAATCCGCCCAACCAAAGCAGCCTGTCTTACGGGACAGGTGGTAATAAGGGTTTTACGGGTGGGGCCTTCGATTGCGTGGATAAATGTAAATAATACTAAGATGTTTTTCAGAAATGGTTTTTTCAGAAATGGTTTAACCTCATCAATATATGGCAACAAAAATGTGCGCGGTGTCGGATTTCCTTGAACAGGCAGATAATATGAAGTCGAACCAGCTCGTATTCCATGCTTTATTGTTTTTTAAAATAGGGAATTGAAAGCGGAATGCATATGGCTATAGGAAACGTTCTACATAGTGCTGTTAATGACCCTATGCCTTCATATCCTCGCTTTCAAAACTGCAGGTTCAATGAACACAGATAACGTGATTGAAAACATCGCCGCACTTGACCCCGACGAGAGTGCCATTTTGTGAAATTGCTTAGCTGATGACACCGTCTGTCTAGGATTGTATGCTTTTAAAGTTTTCCGGCCCTCAGTAAAATGCCCTTATTTTATTCCTTTCATCAGCCTGTGGACGAACACTCATGCAGTCCTCCGGCATATTCTCATAGTTAACGGAATTGTTTGGGTGTCATCTCCCAATTGTTACCTGTCTCTTTTTATGACTTAAGTAAATACACTGCATTAGAATGTGACATCAATCAGTGGAATTCTTGATGAATATCGATTAATTATTATATGCAGCCGCCAAACACCAGTGTGCTCGAATTACAGCTGCTCCGATTTCCAGATTCGGGCATCTTATGTTAGCGCCCCTTTCTCTGCCCATAGTTGACCTCCATCTACACACTGCGACCCGTCCGTGCATCGCATGTACTCAAATAAGGTAAACGCCGACTCATCTGTGAAATTCGAGACGGCAAATTTCGGTTTTTCTGAAAAACGCGGCAAGTTATTTTAGAGAACATTTCCGTAATAAAATTGTCTTTGTGGTGGTACGGAACCCTAGATATGAACATGCGAGTTATTTTGAAATTAAAAAAGAACAAGTATGATACACCTTACCATATTAGTATTGGTACTCCGTCTACAGGTAAACCTAGTCGGCGATAACTGCGGCCAACGATTACGTACAACAGCAAACGTCATTCCGTCGGCTTTTTCTCCTAAAGCGCTGTTATTAGACATTTAATATTTGCTTCAGTGCAAAACTATGAGCCGGGCTCATTATCCATGGGCATGCATTTTACATCCAAATCCGAAATAGACACGAGAGAGGATGTCCTTGTACGACTTCCGACCTTTAAAATGAGTTACGTAATAGAATGTATGTTTTATCTGCTTTGTGTACTGCCAACTAACTAGTAAACAATGAACCTAACATGAGATTACTTTAACCGTGTATCTGGAAAGACAAATCAGCTAAGCCCTATTGCGTGAATGAATAGAGACCGAAATTGCTAAATATGCGGTTTTGCATTTTTTCGAATATATAAGAGCAATTTGGTTTGTTAATTCGGAAATATATTGCCTTCTTTAGCACAAAGAATGCAGGGACACATGATCTGCCTTAGCAAACATGGTAAATCTATTTTAAATTACTTCCCACCCGAAAATTAAACACTCGACAACCAATATTTAAATCGACGCCTACTCGAATTCTTCCATAATTTCACTTAAACGAATAAATATGCAAATGTGGTCGTACGGGAATACTCCGGAGTATGATTAGGTTAAAAAATCTCCATGTTAAGAGATAATGTAATAAGGACGGTTATATTTTTTATCGTGGAACCAGTTTAAAATGTTTTTATCCGCGACCGTCTGCAAAATCCACGCTCTGCAAGAGTGGACTATTGACGTGGTATGTTTTCCCATGGAAACGTTTAAAATATTTTATAAAATATGTGCGTAAAAATTTTTTTCTCGCAATGATTTGGTAGCGCACTGCTTCTTCTTTTTCTTCAAATCTCATATTTGTGGATAAAATATTCTTTCCTTCCCAATTCCGATTATTGTTTTACCCATTATCTTATTTCCCTTGCACTAGGGATCCTTAAACCACAGGCGGCATATTTTCCTATATTAAAAAACATACATTTCTAAGCATCATATTTTGCTCATACAATTTAGCCATGGATATGTATATTTTACAAGACAAGACATTTTCTTTAATAAACACATGCAGCATTTTTAAGTAGATACTTTGCAGCTTTACAAGGCCTAATTAGGAGCTTCTACAGTCAACATCCCTAACTCAAGTGAAATATGAGAAAAGGTCCTTAAGTCAAAACTCAGTCGGCAGATTAATGAACAATACTTTGAAAAATATGTTTAAATCGATTGCATCATCGCCAAACAATGTGAAAATTCATCGTCCATAAGTAATTGCTTTCTATGCAACGCAAATGTTATTATCAATCGAAAAAAACTTATCCAAAAGCTGCCATTTTGCTGCGAATATAATGCATTTTGACTTTGCATCAAGTTCTGTATTAGTAAAGCTCTGCTCACGTACAATTGGGACATCTTAAACACATTTAAAAATTCCATTTAGCATTTTCTGAGATAGCACATCTTCTTCAGCCTTACAAATTCATTCTGATGTTTTTGGTTAAGTTTGCCACAAATTTGCACATGTGTACACTGCCCTTCGGTCTAAATAGTCGGGGCAATTATAAATGTATTTTAACACGATATATCCCCTATCCATGAAGGCATCTCGACAGAACATTTGACTTAATGTCAGACCATACAACCTGCAGTAGAAATTTGTTAAAATATGCGTTTGCCTCAGTTTACTGCTACATTAAATTGCATGAAATGGAAAATTGGTATTTTTTGCCATCAAGATTATTCAGGAAGAAACCTACAGTGCAACGAAGTACGTTCGGAAAAGCGCTTTGATTACAAGGATCACATAATTGAAATACAACTCACTACAAAACTATCACACATCTTTATTTCAAAACTTGAATGCCTATTCCCAGAGACTCAATTCAGATTGTATGGAACTTAACTCCTCGTGACTCGTTCGGTACATTGTTTGCCTTAGTATAGAAAATGCCGCAGTTGAATATTAATTAATCTACGCGCAAATTGCGAGGTCTGAAGCCCTATTATTTTTCACGAAATGTCCACACGGGCTACAGCTGTTGTTGTATGATAGATTACCGCTTGCCTGCTTACTGTGCTTTGTCTCTAATTAAAAAATAGTCAAGTGTGCAGTCTAATTGTTTTGGGTTTTTTTCTAATGACATTTCTTATGTGATGATGCAGCCGTCCTAACCGGCAGATAATACGTTTACTATCATAGTATTTATCTTATCTTTATCACCTGCGTCACCTGTGTTAATTCATTCATATCTCTATTTGCGTTAACATTAGAAATGCAGTGTAACCATATTTGGTTTTTACCTCTGAGGGAATGTAAATTTATTTTTGTTATTTTTGTTAAACCTCCGACCTGGACTTTAAAAGATGAAGTCAAGCAAAAACACCACTTAATCCACAACAGCATAAATCATATTCAGTTTCTATAGTATTTCGTTAGATTCTGTGTACGCGACTCCAAATGTGAGTTAAAAAGTATGCTATACTTATGACCTTGTTGTTGAGCTAGAGATTGTTGTCTTTCATAAAGGACAGTAGACGTCCATCAAAAAGGACGAGTTCCAAAGTTCACCGGGCAAATATGTAACACGGCCTTTGGACGCAGCTGTAAAACTAAAAGGAAACTTAGCTAATTCCTCATTAAAGGACTTTGCAAAAAATGTTAAGATGGATTTGCATGTGAAAGCGCTAACTAGAGAAGTACTGAAAGGGATTAAACATAAAGAATGTATAAGCAATCGGCGAAGTAACATTTCACGCAGACTATAGAAGTCAGCGTATGCGTTTAAAACTATTAAATATTAGTCTGTTAGATAAATCTATGTAATAAGCCTTCAAAAGGTACATTATAAAGAACGCTTTAAAAAAGATAACAAGGTAAACAATTTTAAATTTCATTGGTATGCTTTTACCAGTTGCAACAAAAAACGATTTGTCAAGCTTCGAGTTTTTCCTATGAGTTGATGAGGCTTTGACGTTTCGTACATAGAACCGTATATGATGAATCTTGTCGTCTAGGTACTCGTATAGCTGCATCAGGACATTTAAGACTCAGACATTTAATTTAATCAGTTGTCGTGCTTTTTGCAAATGCGTAAATTATTTTGTAACGCCTAACAAATCTCGTCATCTGTACGTTCCCTTTAAAGCTACTTATTGACTGCTGAACAATTTAAACATTCCAAACAACTAGAAGAGCAGTGAAATAAGTGGCCGTATATGGCCTATGCTGTAAAGTCGCAAACATTTCAAGCATTTTAAAATTCATAAATGAATATCGCATATCAATGATGAGGTTTGCAAAGACAATGTCTCATAATATTGTAAAGCAAGTCCCGGCACATAATTCAAGTAATTTGCCTTAATTCTGGTCTGCGAAATGTTAGTCATATCCCATTTTAGTTTTGCCTAGATAGGGTCACATTTACAGTTTTCAAGCAATGTTTACAATGACACCATGTTTTGTCGCTATATGCTCTGTGCAATAAACTGCTGAAAGAATACCGCTAACCAGCCCACACGTCCATCTTCGGTCAAGACAGGGCTTCGGCAGCAACGCTAAATGTCATTCGGGAAAATTCAGCTGTGACAAATTCGAAAATCATTATTCATTTTTTTCAAACCTGCATTTTTAATGAACACTCCCATTCTGCCTAGTTTATTAAGGTCGTTTGGCAGTAAAATGTCTTGCTCGATCATCCATTATTGTAAGTTACATTGTTTTCTGTACGTAAAAAGGACCAATTTTGACTTTTAGAAAGGTAATCAAAAATTACTGTCAACTGTTTGGACAAGAATTAAGATGCGTCTGAAAAATAATGCGTAAAATATCTGTCATTCTTCTAATTTTGAAAAAAAAATTGAACGCTTGAAAACGCGTATTACGACGCGTTACCTGACTTTTAAAATGTGCAGAAACTTATCATTTGCAACTGGACAACACTGTACGGACAATCATGAAAGCTCAACCGAGCGCAGAATACTACATATCTTAAATAGTCAATATTGCGATTACGTTGAAGCCAGATCAAGGCACACCGGGGATATAAAGAAGTTTAATTCGAGCGCTTTGTCACTAGTGTTTATGTGATTGACACCTCAAATTCAATTTCTATATGATTAAATATCGAGCGTCATATACTTTGTGAAAATGTTTTGCCCAACCAATCAGGCTTTTGATGTGAATTTGAGCAAATTACTGAACAAACAGCGAACTCGAATGATTGGTCAAAAACAATCTGACTAAAACGGGATGCGATACTAGGCGATTTGGCTTACTCCTATGTTTATTTAGTGATTTATACCAAATATATGTAAAACATGTCGCGCGCGTACTCGGTTTTGAACTACATTTATAACTGAATTCTTGATTTCTGTTGATTCGTGTCACGGTGGGCAAAGGGCTTAAAATTACACACTCAATCAATTGATCGTCTCCGTGATCGTTATACGCGGACAGCTGATATCTCGGACTATTCATTTTTAACATATAATATGTTCGCCACAGGAAGTGGTTTTAAATCCTGAAGGTTAAATTTCACTTTTCTGCATGCTTGACACAGAGGCTCCAATATAAGGCATTTGGCTTCCTGTTTGACAGTTTCAATTACTGTTCTTTCTTTCTTACTTCTAAACGCTTGTGTTCACCACTTAACTCTACTAATGTCATTTTGTTGTTGACTGAGCATAATGCCAAAGGTCACAAATTGTGGATAGAATGTCGCGGCTTCTGACTTTCTGCATTTTTTTATTCTTATCCGCGTGTATGTTAAAATGTGTCGCCAACAGGACAAGGAAGACTGAAATGGCCATTTCTGGCTTACTAACAGTCGTCAGGCAGTTATCCCAGCCCTGAAGTTTGGAACCCCTGTAGCTCGATTCCCCGATCTGTCGGTTAGAAGTTTAACTCCTCTAGCCACTGAGACACAGGCGCATTTTCTTGTAGGTTGCGATCGGGAATACACAATGGTAGAGGGGCGCTCGTTGGGCGTGTTACGGAACTCACTCGTTTCGTTGTGCCTTAGGGCTCTCTTCCGAGCCGAACCAGCAGCCGCTCAGCGATGCATGATATAGGCAGAATACTATTACCGACAAAGACAATGAAGAGGGGAATGGCCATTTTTCAAATATAGGAATTCGCTTTATTATAAAATTATTAATTTCAAATGTTTTAGCAAAGAAGGGATTTTATTGACTATGGGCAGTAAATTAATTGATTACTTAAGGGTTAAACGTTTAACACAAAAGGGACGCTTTTTGTGAGGACAGTTTATGTCCTAACTTCCGCATTTCTATCACTTCACAAGTAAAATGGCGCGCCAGGAATGGCAATACATAATCCCGATATGCCGGTGTGCGACAAGAGATTGGTCAGGATCCGCAACACGGGAAGACTTCAGAGACATAAGGTAAGGGTGTAAGGGATAGGCAATATCTTAAGGCCTATGAGAGGGCCGTAGTCGGAACTGATTTTTGGTTGTTCATTAGGAGACCATTTTCCTCCGACCATACTAGGTAATGGTCAAGGCCATTATGTAGAGACTGAAGGTGCGTCTGACTTTTTGAGAGGGTCTCCACCGACCACATCTTCAGCATTCCTAACCAAAAGACAGTCATTAGGAGATGTTAGATCGTTAGTATGTTATAACCGACAAAGATAGGGGACATTGAAATGGTCATTACTGGCTTATTAGCCGTCTTCAGCCAGTCATACCCAACCCCGAAGTGTGGAACACCTGAGGCTCGAACTCCCGACCTGTTAGCTAGAAGTCCAGCGCCTCTAACCACTGGCTACGGGCACGTTGTCCATTCCAGTTTGGCACTCCAGTCTTCCATATCTTTGTCGGCAATAACATACTGTCTATCTCATGCGCCACGGTGCGGCCGCTGGTGGGGCTCGCGAGGGAGCCCGTAAGGCACAACGGGACGATGGATTTCCGTAGAAACGATCATGGAGCACCACCTACCACTGGATCTTTATTCATCGGCATGCAGGAAGGAAAAGCGGAAGGGATAGAATGGAACCTTAAAGAACTCAGCAGTCATTAGGAAGGACCATAGATTTCCGCTTGCCGGAGTGGACAACGTGATTGTGAGAATTAAACTAATAGCTAAGCTAAGAGACGACCTTGCCTGGAGAGCTGCACGCGAAATGTTTGGTGAGGCGAAGAAGACGCGGCCGATATTGAAGGCAAAGGAGTAGTCAAGGAAAGCACATATGTACTTGTGGCAATACTTATCAAATTCTCTTAGGGCAGAGTGAACCACAACAGCAGCAACATCTAAAACACTATGGCTGGCTTTATATGCAAATTGCAGAGGATCGGATGTAAGAGTCTCTAATAATGGGAACAATAAACTTCTTACATTAATGATCGCATCTTCTTTTTTTGAACTGCTTCCTGGAACTCGCCTGTTCGCTTTTATCGGTAAGGTCTGTCCGCATTGTAAAATGTCAGCTATAAGGGGCAGACAGTACTTATATAAAAACATTATCGTGCTGCGCGAAATAACAGCATCTTATCTAAATGCGCTTCATAGTGGCTTTTTTGGTTTTTAGCTGAATATTTACGTCAATGTACGCTAATTCGAATTGACACTGGATACGAAGTTATCGCTCTCTTTGAAAATGCGTTATTAGCCAGCGGCCATACCTGTCCAACTGCTTCGGCTGGTTGGGTAATCAGGGAACAGATTCCCTCCGACTGTTTCTCCTACGTTATCACCTCCGCAAAGCAAAAGCTTCTGCATGTCGAGTGACCACGATCCCACTTTCGGACTGTATTCTCACTAACTCCTGGACTTCGGCACAACGACGGCATCAGGAATTAACTTTTCACGTTTAGAGAACTTGTAATTATGTAAGTAACCACTACGCCAATTAAACATGTTTTTACATATGCTTGTCACAAATAATGCGTTGTTAGGCCGGATTTATTATGTTCTGCCGCATGTCCTCTGCTCCACTGCCGGCCGACGGATGTCAAGCCGACTGGGAGTGGCATTAATATGCACTGGTTTGTGTTTCAAAAGCCGAGCTTAAAAGCATGTCACACACATGCTAGTTATCCACTCCACATGGCCACAAAATGATAAGATACGCACAGGAGTAAGTGATCGTCGTTTAGCACACGTCCCTGACCAGGGACATGTAACGCAACTCACAAGACAACCTTGAAATGCTGCATTAATTTTTGTCGTGTGTAAACGAGTTCGCGCTGTCGACTTACCCTAGGCAATTTTGTGTAGATCTGGGTTGGTGAGATGTAAGTAACCGATGCGTGCTGGGGTTCAGTGCGTTTATTTGGTAAACTGCTTTTTCGGTAAGAGTGGAATCCTTACGACAACCATGAAATACCCCTGACCTTAGGAGCTCTGTAGTTAGTTGATTATATCGAGTCATAGTAAATCACCGCACTTTACAAGCAAGGTGGTTGTACAACCGGCAGTAAAATATTTGCTTTTCTGACTTCGAGAAATGGGGCATCCCCTTCTGTTAGTATTCTTCAATGCATGGCTTCAAGCATAGTGGGGTAGTTTAAAACTGTACGTCACTTACTATTATAAAAATTCTGTAGAAATAACCTCATTTCCACTTCCCTCTCTACTTTTTCCCTAGGTTGCTGTCTAAACTGATGAGCACCCGGTGGATTGGAACTGGCCGTAGAGAAGGACAGAGCCAAATACGTGATCCGCGCAATCAACACGCACACCAATCTTTCATATAATGTACGAGTTCATCACGATAGCGTCAAACTGTAAGCGTGGGACGGTACCACACGCTGTACTGGACATGCAAACCGAGTTGTGAAGTCAGTTTATAAGCTCCAAAATCCCAACCTAGTGACTAATCCATTTGGGTCATATTGATTATAATGACGAGTCCGCTATTGTACTAACAGGGATGTTACAGTTCATCTAGGTATGCCACAAAAAACTCTGGTAGCAGATTCATCAAAGAACATGCTTCCGACCAAAGTAAATGACATATGTCCTCACCGTGAGTCAGCTGTCAGGGGAAAGGTTTTGCGCGAGATGAATGTGCTGGTAGCACGAGTAGCGCTAATGGTGTAAGGTCTGCGGTATTTTCACAGGATTCATCGATTTCCAAAAGAATATTCGTCAACCGACCCTTCACTGCTCCTATGCTATCGTTATCTTTCTCGGATTTCGAAAACGTAGAACGTTTCGACAGTATTTGCTCTATTCTCGCCACATAGTCCGTTCTATTCCTCCGTACCACTACTGAACCCTTATCCGGTCAGAAAAGCTCAATGCCTTCGTTTCTGCAAAGTGCCCCAAGGCTATCGATATGGGCTCTTGACAAGGGACGCTTGTTTCTTTGGGGCCTTCCTTGAATACTGTTCGCAGAAATTAACCAATGTTGACTTACGACAATCAATTTTCCTAGACTTGGTGGGTTTGAACCAGCAGTCTGACGAAAGAGACTCTCAAATTGGATTTCTAGTTACAATTGTTTCGGCAATACAAATTACTTATTTGTGTTACGGGGCCGCAGGTTCTAGTAAAACTTTAAAGATACTGATATCTTGGCTATGAAGTTGGTACTCCGCACCCAATGATAAACGTGTTCTTTGCATAAACCTTCTGAAATAACTGCGAGCATATTATATGGTCTGACAGCAATATGCCATCGAACGATCATTTTGTAGTCTATTTCTTAGCTAATATTTGCTTGGATGCTAAAATTTTATCCGGTTATTTTAGTTTTGTTGTGTGACGTTTAGCACACTTCGACGTCAAATAAAACCTTTAACGCACTTCTGCCGCCCAAAAGTTAAAGGGTATTTGTTTTCTTAGAAACTGTGAGCAGTGAGCATTTCACATTCTGCATTTAAATCACACCATTGTTAAAAACGATTTGAAAGGTCGGGTCATGTTCGTCCGTTTGTAGAAATTGTTTTTCCTATTAATTCCTGTGAACGGAATTTTGTATAGATATTGGCCTTTGCCTATCACAATAAAATATCCTATTATATTCACTGAACTCAAAATAATGCACGTACGACATATTCCATGGAAATAGGAATGATAATATTGCCCAGTGATATCACCCGTGATCCCAGAAGATTGGGAAAAAGGTATGTATTTAAGAATGATGTCCGAATGGCTTGGAAGATGTATTTAACGTGGGAACATATAGTTCATGATTTTTAAAACCAGCATGCACCGTAAATATATCTATGCGGCCAGCTCAGTTTGAATACATTGAAATGTTATTGTCAAAACTGTTTAATCCTGCCTCAAAGGCATTTATTCAAATTTAATGATTTGCTTATTCAGTTGCCGCCTGCGCCTTCGTTATCTTCACGAGGCAGAAAGCGAAGCCTCCTTGTCAGGCATGACAAATGCCGCAGGACTGCCGCAAATGAAATTTCGGTTAATTGATTACACCACGGATGAAGCCATTGCAGGGCAATTGAAGGAGTTATGTAAATAAGCATGCAACACTTTAACCGACACCACTGAAAAAAAACAGTTTTTCGTAGATATACACATCAGCATCAAATTTCCTTGTGGTCGCAGGCTTCGAAAACCCATGTCGCAAAGCCCAATTGCGCTATATCTACCTCAATTCCTCCTCGACTTATAACGTTCTGATACACGTGGGGTGGGAGCACTTGCTAATAAGTGCACGCTGCCCATCTGTGCGTGTGTAAAAAATTAAAACACCAATGAGAAAATAACCTCAATTAACGTCGTATGCACGCCCACAAGCAATCAGATCACCACTTATAGGTTACCAAATATGTTCAACCGTGCACATTAGATGTTGCACATACATTACTGGGAAAGGTGTAATATTCAGTAGAGAGCTTGTCAGGGAAAAACAGGTAGAGTGCGTTTGGAGTAGTGGACTACATTCTTCGTTTAGATACTAACTTAAGTTTGGTTGCTTTTTAATCGGAGGTGGTGACAAATAAAACAGATGTTATGAAGGGACGCCAATAATGACTTTTTCTACAGGGACGTCTGCAGACTTTCGTTGCGCACGCCATTCTTTTTTGCAGAATTGTTTTGTGTCCGAGCCTTCAATAATGCATAGATGAGTGTTTTCGAAAAATAAGTGGCATCTACATTTCAAACGTGCTCCTCTCAGAAAGAGACATCATAAATAGGACATCACAATTTTATCAAAGCATCCTTGTTGACATAGATAAGAAAAACATTTCGGGACCGATTATGTTATGTGTGGCATTTTGCGGTAGGATTACTACGTGATTAAATGTTAGCGTTAAGTCAAAATACACTGTTTTAACGCAATTTGCTATCTTTATAAAAATTGTAATGTTAGTCAGTGCACCAATCCTAAATTGGAATAGACTTTTTTAGTAATTGTGCAAAGAAATCTAAGAGACTTGGGAATGGACAACGGTGTTCTCCCTACTGATCAATGTTTCCAGAAAATATTATACAGTTACACGCATTGTGCAATTGCTAGTAACTTTTAAATACATGCTGTATGTACCGCTTATTTGATGCACAAACCCGGTGGTGATAATGAAATTACTTATCAATGCAGCGGCCCATCACATTCTTAATTGTAATCCATTATTTGTTTTTTATCATGACTTCGTGTGGCCTGTCTCAATTGCAGGGAATTTTATGAGCAGTTATCAGTTTAATATAATGCAGATTTCGGCGGCCTTATGAAATTGAGCCGCCATGTTTGTTACTCTCCATTCACATGTGGATATTTATAAATTGTGCATTACTCAATCCATTTAACTTGGATATATTAAACTGTTTTACATCTCTTTTGTCCGAATTAAGATTATGAAGTTGTCTCTACAGTAAGCTGGCACACATTTGAAGCAAATGAAATCGTCAATTTTACTAATGAATGTCCATAATGCAAACTGCAGCATTTTTGACTAATATGTTCTATTTTAGATCCTTCTGTGTTAAATTAATCGGCTTTGCGTCAACAGAGGTCTATGAATCGGAAAAGACCTAGTGCGTCAACTGGCATTCAAGAGTCCGCCAAAGAACAAATTGTCAATTCAATGTGAAAAATACATGTTTCTTATGTGGTCATTTTTGACGGAGTGTGGTTTCTATATGAGGTCGAACAAAATTCATCCAAAATCCGACACCCTACTGAATCCGAAATACTACGGGATTATGTCGTTTGATAAGCAACATTACAACCCCACCTTTGTAATCCTTTCTAATCGAAAACGAATTTCAGTAGTTCGGCCAACACTGCATCAGATCGGTTACGCACTGTACATCTCTTTTTCATGTTACAAGGCCTGCGCGTATGGAGAAGTGCTGCACCAAAGACGGAAGCCAGTATTATTCAAGGTTATATCAGAAATGAGCACTTTCGAAGTATACATGCGGTCTGTTTTGAGGGATTAAAATTTCCGCAACCACTTTGTTTTCAACGGCCTATATGTACAATACGTTGGACATGAAAATAATTTAAGCGTAAAAAACGTCTCACGAAATTACAACAAGGGATTTGTTTGGCAAACAATTAACGTTACTTAGTGTTTGTTCAGTTGGAGTAACCGTATTTTGTACATTTTGAGGTCAACTGTGAGCTGCTGATTTCCTAAACACCTAGAATAAAATGTTTTCAGACCGACTGCAACCTGAATCCTAAAAAAAATTTAGGATAGTTTCCTTCATAATGTATTATTGTTTTCTAGGGCGCCGAATGTGCAAAGATTATTCTTGTCATTTTACAAATAAATGTAGGCATTTGGGCTATTCTTGACTGTGTGAGTAAAAATATGTGGAGACCCATGCGAATCTTTAGGAGTTCCGTTGGAATATGGAAAAACTTCGAGTATGCCTAATGTAAGTAGTCGTTTTATTTATTTGACAAGATTGTACCCGGTTGTCACTTCAGGCATTTTAAAATTCCTGTTCCTATTGAAAACGCTTCCCCATCGCGCTTTTGGAACGATCGCATACTACGTTGATATTTACAAAATAGGCAATACTGTTTTTAATAAATTTGTAACACGATGATTAGTTTTAAACTCAAATGCATAATTCATATTTCCTGCCAGCTGAGGGCTGTGTAATTTTGCGCAGTATTATGACATTATAGA
>CACRXP010000032.1:1622728-1635144 GCA_902702965.1 Spirometra erinaceieuropaei | reverse complement strand
ACAAGTGAGAGAATAAATGCACACAGAGGTGACCTGCGCTGTTAGTTCGTCCTTGCTCTTTCCGTATAGGTTGGGGTTAGCGTAGAACATAACACGGGTGTCAGCTGCTGGAAAGGTCTGTGATACAGCCTTAGTTATGCGTTATCTTAAAAGTCCAGTTGGCGCGTCCCTATGAAATGGGACCCTGATGAAGAGTCCTTTCTTTCCTGCCGTCAGCATCTGGGCTTTTGTGGTCTTTCGGCCATGTTTTCGACAATTAATCAATCAGGATACCTGTTCTGGTGAAAAACGCCTTCGATGATATTAAGCTCTTCCTCTTTGTCTTATTTAATTTACCACCAGGAGCACAGTAGATGCGTTTTGAATAGCAAATGTATGTTCTTACAGCACTAATGCTAGTTTGTTTGCCTAAAGCTAGTGTTATCGACAATTGACATGTCAGAGTAATTTGACAGCCTATTGGAGAGTATTGCGTTCGTTACTGTTAGAAATGGATTCGCTTAGTGTGATTTGATTGGAAAGCACCTTGCGCGCTGTGCATTCATCTGCAGAGGATAATGACATCGTTTTTTCTGAATTTAAAGTTCTTTATGGATATGGCCAGTTCACTAGTTTCTATGATATTCTGAATTATGTACGCATATTTGCTTCTCGGGGTAATTTGCACGGAACAAGTCAGTGCATGCGCTTCTTTCCCACGTAAGTTAAGTGTGCTCGTTATTTGAAACTTGCTCAAAGTTACTCATACGTTGCCCAGCGATCGTTTTATTGCCGATCATCCGGTTTTCCAGGAGATTCAGCAGGCATTTGTAAACATAATGACTATTACTGTTATCCATTATTGTTGCGCATGCTACTTATTTTATTTATTCCCAGATACACATAATTTTACGGCCAAAATGCCAGCGGGAGACAGGTTTGTGATCACAAGGGGTTTTTTTACTCGTCGTCGACAATTTCAAAAATGCATGCGGATGATTCTTATTGACGTTATTCACAGCAGTTTTCCTGAGCAAAGCAGGATGCATTAAGACTTCTTTTATCGCACTAAATTTTCATAAATGCCGCATTCCTCCGGCTCCACTATATTCATACCAAGTGCACCACTTGGTCGTGCGATGTACAACGTTATGGATTATCGACCGATGACGGTCTTTAATATGACGCTACCAATTAGTTGGGCTTGTACTTCATTAAGTAGCTGCCAAAGTACTTGAAATCATCGCAATGATTATAGGGGAGATTATGGACAAAGTTTTGGCGAAAGAAAATTGCACATTTTTTCGTCGACCATACAGATTTAAGGCATCTTGACCGATGAGCCAAACATAAACGTTGCATCTCCCATTAAACGACGATATCAGACTCAAGCGAAAGTGTGTAATCAACATGACATCGGAACTTGTAATTTCACGCTTATTGTCAGCTATCGATCATCTGCTGACCAAGTCCATTCAGGAAGTAAGCCAGCATAAAAGTTTTATTAAAATTAAATGATTTACTGCGAACCCCCTGGCTGGTTCGTAAAATATCAAATGGTCCCGTTTTTGAATATCTGTATAATTTGGTAAAATACTAGTGGCGTCATCGGAACAAGCGAGTGCAAGAACGGTACTGAAAATGTTTGATAATTAACCTATGACTTTATTGTTTATTAATTTCTTCAGTTCCATATTCTAGTGTTGGCACTATTTGTAAGACAATTAAACTATGACGTTACCGTTAATGAATTTCATCAGTTCTGTATTGTAGTGTTGGTGCTATTTGTAGGACATAATTCATGTAAAAACAAACAAGGTCTATTACACATTGAGGACATTGCTAAACATCTCATCAAACGCGTTATACATTTTGATGTGGAGGAGGAAATGGTGGACTTTCCAAGGCGTTATTATAAGGTCCTTTTGCGTGGAAATCTTTTAATCGAAAAATGTACTCCAATACTACATTCATCGCTGCAAACGTATAAGGAATACTTTTGCAGAGGTGTTTGTGAAAAGGTTATGTTGACATTTTATCAGGTAAACGCTCATCTTCCTGCCAAGGTGTTAATTTTTACGAGTAACCCTCATTTATGACCACAATTTTTATGCCTTTAGAAAATAGTCGGTATATTTCTAAGACACAGTGTTCCAATCGAGGCAACTTTGAAAGTTTCCAACTGGAATTCTGACAGATTTGGCCCAAATATTGTTGGGATTTCGCGGATTCGTTTCCCAGACTTGTTATCAGGCATCGAAAGCTCCATCATGTCGCTTACGGACGAGGAAATTGCAAACATCTCGTTTACGTCAATTAGTAAAGTTAAAATGATTCAAGATCCAATATTTGGAACATCAGTTTACTGCAACATCAAACGATAATTTGAGAAAAATTAATAATCACGGCATTTTGGCCTGCGTTATGAAAAACTACACACCTTTCCTATTACGAGCATTACGATCAAATGAAAAATAACTTTCTATCGTAGTCGCAGACTCAAAAGTATTGGTGTATGACTATGCAGTCTTGTTTTTTGCATTAATAAACCTACAGTAATTAATTACTCTAATGTGGGCTTGAAAAACTTAGTTTTTAAATAGTGATCACAGGCATTGAGAATCTCGTCAGTTAAAAGTGGTCCTGCACGCCTTGACTGAAATGTAATAATAAAGGATAAGAGGAAGTAACCGTTGTAACGCGTTGCGCATTTACGTTTTCAACCACGTTATTTCTTTGAGTGAACGTCCCCAACCACTTATCATTACAAGATTCTCTTATCCATGTATATTAGGGAAGGGGTCAGATAGTTCATATCTAAATCAGGGTATAATCGTGATATGTTGACTCCCAAAGGCGCGAGGTTTAATTTCAGTGGCACTCTGAGAAATGTGAGGGGCTCAGCGGATCATGAAAATCTTGTATGAACACAAACTTGCAACTAGAAAATTAGACCCGAACTCACATCTTGCGACACACCTCGGAGAAACTGACCACAGTTTTGACTTCAAAGGCACGATTATCCTAAGCTGGAGCACATCAAGGACAGAACCTTTCATAGTTGGGGCTTGGTACTCAGATCCCAACACCATCAACAGGCATTTATACCTTCCTATGGCCTACAAAGTCCTACGTCACTACATACGCCACGATCAGGACAAGACGGTCACACGGAGCTTATAAATAACGAGCAAACACGGCCCGTTGACTAATTCACTTAAAAAGGGAGCACAGGTGCAACCGACCCACATTCAGGTGACAGCAAAACGCAGGAGGCCGCCGACATTCACAAGCAACGGTCGGAAGGTCAAGGCAGCGAAAGACGAAAAAGATCCACCAGCCCAAGGCCGACTAATCCAGCCGCTTATTTAAAATTGTGGTCAAGTTTTATACAAAACGTTTTGATGATGGAGAACCGGATATGTCCTTTAAAACCTCAGCCACACAGTTCCCCTGATCCGCTGAGCATTTCGCATTCTTCATAGTAACGACCCGTATCTCTTACTCTCGCTAACCTGAGTTCACTGGTACTGTTTGGCCACTCCATATCACCGTCAAATTTAGAGACTTTTTTCGCTTAATCCCCGCACCCTTGCGATTGGACCTGCAGTATTCCATACCTTTATTTGTTGCAGCTAAGCGAATATAGATGCACGCCAATAAATATTAACGTATGTTGGCAACTTGCGCGATCATTGATATAACAGCTTGGAAGACATCTCAGCAGTAATATTTCCTGTCCATTTTTGTCATTATTTGGTGTGCAGTCAGGAAGCTATCTTTATAATTTGAAAGACCGCCTATGTCAAGCGTGAGCCTTCGTTTGAAATGTTGCATCGTGAGGGCCATCAAAAACACGCAGCAGCCCGCGGAATGTGTTTGGGTTTCAGGATGTACTATGAAAATTACCAGTGTCAACGCAAATGGAAACATACCCTGAGCCCCGACAGTTGGCCGCGTCTGAAAATTTCACATGTAAAAACACGATTGACATTAAGGTGTAAGTATCAAATACAAAAAGAAGTGTTGACACCTTATCTGAACTGTCAAACGTATGATTCATGCGTCATCATCGGCAATTGAACTTGAATGTGCTCCTGACCCCAAAGCAAGTCTTTTACAGAAGTCTACCATCTGTGCTACGGCATGTTTCCTCATCACTTCTTACAAAGTTTGCACAATAAAAGTAAAAATTATCAATTATTGTTGTATTGACATTTTAGCGTTATTT
This sequence comes from Spirometra erinaceieuropaei, assembly GCA_902702965.1. Lineage (NCBI taxonomy): Eukaryota > Metazoa > Platyhelminthes > Cestoda > Diphyllobothriidea > Diphyllobothriidae > Spirometra > Spirometra erinaceieuropaei. The sequence goes on along the minus strand of CACRXP010000032.1, from coordinate 1,630,934 downwards.
ATTTTACAGTAGTGCTACTTTGAGCATACACGCGTTGATGAAAATTAGAAAAGTCGCAGAAAGACAGGAGACGCGAAATTCTGTCCGTCGGCAATCGTGAGGGGACAGCGTATGCAATTTATGGAAGTCACTACTGCTTCCAATATGATAATAGGTTAAGTAAGTGATAACCAAATGTATTTATTTATAATAAACAAGGACGTGTAAGCATCTGGAAGCGCTTCATATTGTAATCTGTATCATCAAGAAGGGAAAATCAAAGATATGATCTCCTGGCTTGTAACCAAGTAGTTAAGAAAAACATATTCTAAACAGGCTTGCGTATAACTCAAAGGAGCTCGGAGACTATGGATTGATCCATTGTATAATTTTATTACTGAGCCGATTGCGGGATGGACAAACTGGAACCGAAACTCTACTTATAAGTTTGTTTCTAAACTAAGACCGCGTAAGACATGTTTTGCGTTCAGTTGACTTAAGTACTAGAAAACTGAGGAGCAATTCATAACGCCGGATATCATATCATTTTTTGATCAGATGGTATTTGGCACGTCAATAAAATTCGCTATTTCGTCACTAATTAACTCCAATTCACATTGGCAGGCTGTAGATTGTGCAACGAAAGTATATAAAACTCGACTTTTAATAATCTAGAGGGTAAACTGGAAGCGTCAATGACATAAGTGCACGGCTTTTTTTTATTTCCCGGTCTTCCTTTATCAGTCTTCAAAGTGTTCATAATATTAAGCATTGGATCCTAGTTGTTTTTATCACATTTTGTCTACAAGCTGCGCATAAACAGTCTGTCAGTACGATAAATATTTTAACGAATTTTTGCGGTATGCAGAGTAGCAGCGCTGATGGGAGGGTCAGGTCGTCTTGTGTTGAAGAACGCTCGCCGACGTCTCTTTGCACGACGTTATGCATATCGAACGAAGGCAGTCCTCGGATGACGAACAATTCAACCTAAAGACACTCTAGCAACTAAAAATCGGTTCTTAATCAGGACCAAAATTTGTTGTTTTTGCTGCAAGGTACAATAGAGATCAGCGAGAGTACTGTGCACGCACAAGACAAGAATGTCACTAGCCTACCAGCCTAAGCTACAAATTAGTTTGAAGGAAAATTACGAAAACCCCTTCTCAGTTTTGCAGACACATTCAAAAAACTGGGTTGCATGTTTGTTTGGTGAACTATGAAACTTGGCCCTTTGAACGGACATCTGCTGTCATTTGTGAAAAACAGTCACTTCTGTCAAACAACGAGCACACAAATTTAGTCTACTTGTAAGTTGTAGTCAGGCACATAGAATATACCGACATACTGCTGTAGCTAAAGAATAAGTTATGTTGTATTTGACTAAATTAAATTGTGTCTTTGATAGGTGTATATTTGTAGTTTATTTGGCCTTAATCTATAAACTTGGCAGTCCTTTTGGGATTCGAACCCCGACAAAAAACGCAAGGCTTTACTAAATCCAACGTCTTAATCACCTCACCTACGTGACTCCATCGGGAGTCGTGAGTTGTGACAAATTGCCCACCCAAGCCTAAAGCACCGTATGCAATTCACAATTTCTAAAGCAGTAAATTGACTGACCATGCAGGATTTCTTAAGCGGTCCATCTGGAGTCTACTGGATGATTATCAGACACACTCGATTATGCACTATTTTTGACAGACTCGAATAACTCATTTAATCCTATTGTAAAATCGCTGTTATTAGAATATATCAATTTAAAAAGTTTAGATCGGTGGCTCGGTGCTACAATATTTGCACTCTATTCATATTCTTTCAACGATTATCACCAGTTATGATACCTTGCATTGCGCAGATGTAAGTTTGGATGCATCATCGCAGGAGAAATAAGCGACGTAAATGAAATGTGTATGGTGCTGGCAAACAAATAACTTGCTGGAACCTGTCGATTCGTCCAGAGCGGTTGCAACGTCATAGACGAAATGTCATTCGAACAAATTACTCGTTCAAATATTTCAAATTATATGTCCGTCACTAGAATATGTATCTTCCAGCACCAGGGTCAAAAACACGACCACCCTTTTTAACTAAAAGCAGTAATCATGTAAAAATGAGACATGCATTAAACAAGGTAACAGTATGCTATCACGCAACGACGATTGTAATCATTTTCGTAAGGACAAAATGGTTTCAGGCATTGCATGTAACCAAAAAACCAGTTACACACTAATCGTGCCGATTTACATATTGAGGTTAGTTATTTTCTCGACAGCCTAAAGCCAGTATGCATTCCAAAAAGGTTTGGTGGTTGTACGAAATTTTTCATCTAATATTTGCCGCAAAAGTGCCCGTGATTAAGTAGTGTGATATTTTAAATGTACAGTAGGTAGGCTAACTCATGAAATGTCAACTGAAATTCCGAAATTCGTCTTCGTTTCAAAAATATTCATTAAGGAGGGTTGTAAAATAAGTCAGTCTGTAACATAATTCTATAATATTTCGGTTACCCCAGGATGCCGGTTTTCGAATAAACTTCCTTCCAGCTGCATGCAAAAACTTCATTCTGTAAAGAGTGACTTCTTATTTAACATTAATTTTTCTCATTGGTTTTTGATGCCCCTAACAATCTAATTATATTTCATGGAAAAAGTGCATAAAAATATTCATTCTTCTGCTAATTTGGTAGAAAAGTACGTCCTTTTCTAATTTTATTCGAAAAGTAGACATAATTCGAATTTAAAAACCTTTTCAATTCCCGAATAATTTTGAACCCCCTGTACCGTTACACTTGGATTCTGGGTTTCCAAGCTACAAGCCCTAGTTTCTCCGCATACGGAAAATCGCACATCTCTCTACAGTAATAAAGGGGGACCATGTAGAATTCATAAAATTACGCAATGGATTTGATCTATATTGTTAACCTTACAAGCCACGATTTATGAACGGCCATTTCACGGTATCAGAAAATTTCACAAGTAGAAACTTTTTTTAAAACCTAATCATCAAAAGCCATTGAGAAAATTGATGCTACATAAGTAGTCATTTTCGCAGAGCGTGTTTTTGCCTGCAGCTGAAAGAAAGTTCATTCAAAAGCCGGCATCCTGGGGTAACTGAGACATTATCGAATTATATTGCGAATTGACCAGTTTTAAAACCCTACTTAATTAATCTTTTAAGAACGAAAACGCACTTTGGAATTTCGGTTGACATTTTATGAGTTAGCCCACCTACTGTAGCTAACCGTCAAATACGTTCTCAGTTCTAATATCCTTATCTATTTAATTATGTGTTAAGAATGCATACGCAAAAATATTTTCTCGTACTTTGTATCTGAGAAGGGCATTTTGTGACTTAATAATAGGTTCTAGTTATGGGTTTTTAAGACCGGACGCTTCATTCATAAAGTATCGTATGAATTAAGTACGCAACGTCATGCACATCTACTGCAAATCTGCATACGTCATATACAATGTCTTCCTAATAATGTAAAGAAATGCATGGTTCTCCTCAGACGGGAAATAAAGAACAGGTAGTTCGATGGCTTCGAGTGCAAATATAGAAGAAATTCGGGTTTTATGTTATTTGCTAATCATAAAACGCCCTTTAACACTAAAAGATAACTCCTTTGCTGATGGTAGCTTTAAGGAATAGATAATAGGCTGTTTAATGAGCTCAAGAAAAAAAATCTTTGCCTGTAGTTTCATAAAATATGTTTAGATACAAGAGAGGAATTGAAAATTAATGGGAAAAATTATGCTCCAGAATTAGTTCGTTTTTACACAACACAGCTTTGCCGGCGGTCAAAAGAATTGAATCCGAATTGAACAAACCATCCAGAGTTTTGGGCAAGATTTCACATGACCTATATACATTCCTCTCTTCATTGCGGACCATTGATCGTCCACATGTAGTACAGGTTCCTCCTCTGATTGTATTGCAGCGTAAAGGTGAGGGGTCAGCCTCTAATATGCGTGTAGGTAATCCGTTTGAATGAAAGTTGGGCCCTTAAAATTCAGCAGGTGAACATTTAAGACTGTTTTCAGTTTCATAAACACTGACGAGCCGAACCCCTTGCAGTTGCGTCAGGCAGCGACATAAGATCGGCGAAACACGCGTGTCTGGGCTTTTAACTGATACCTGTGTTGTTAGTTCGGTTAATCATTGCACAGTTCTATACTACTGGCTGCCTGTTGGCGGTTTGTGAATATTAAGCGGTTATTCCGCAGTAGCTGATGGATTTCAGCTCAAATATTCATATCAAAATTTGGAGCGTGCCTGAAAAAGCCCGTTTCGAAAGATTTACTTCAAGTTCGCGCATTAATTTTCTCGGAAATTAAACAAAGCAACACATATAATCCCTTTTTTTGAACGGCGCCATTTCCTTATGATTTAGTGATGGGACATTGCGGATGCAACTGTAACTTCTATTTCAATCGTTCAAAACAGTGGATATTAGTTTATGCTAGCATGTTGTAGCATGCTGAGTAAAATTTCGTTTATTATCCGGTTTTTCTAGTATTTGACCTTTAACAAGTTTTCTGACTCAACGTTGTGCATCACCGCGCCTTCACGTTTAATTACAGCCCGTGTCCGCGCGACCATATTTATGTAATTGTCCGTTATATGACGAATTCATGAAGCGTTTGTTTAAATGTTATATGTTTAATTCTTTGTTTTCGAGTTGGTAAGCAACTTGGCGTTCATTTATTAATTTTTATCTTCTCTTCTGTGAAGAAGATGCAGATCTAATCAGGCAGATCACATATGCCTGCATTCTTTGCGCTATAATACGTAAGAGGCTGATAAATCAAAAAACGAATGCTGGATTTGTAACGATGTTGACTGTCACTTGTTGCAAAAATCGTAACCGCATATCCAACAGTTTATGTTCACATTCAATTACACAACATGCTTTTATCGAAAGAGCGTTTCGGAAGCGGGGTCGCAATCCCTGTGCCAATTTAACTGTCTATCCTTTGATTTACCGTACTCGCTGTAGATAAAACATACATCACATTTAGTGTCTCATTTTCAAAGATCAGAAATTGTATAGACATTCTCGCCTAGCGGGAATTTCGGAGACGATGGGAAAACGCAGACTGAAATGTAGGGCATTTCGGAACAAATGTTCATAAATAATAGTGGGGGTCCATGGTTGCGCATTTAAGCGAATATTAAAAACGCACAAGCCGCACTTTGATCGAAATGTATTTGGGGCCCACAGAACCACGTTCGCTCTAGTACGAGATCCTTAAACCATAGTTGTCATTGACAGGAAGTACTTTTAAACGTGTCACCATTGGAAATATAGAGAAGTGGATTTCACTTCACACTTGTCTGCATGTTCATATGTTGGGTTTGCCCAGTCACAAAGAGGTTTCCGGCTGCCCTGCACGAAGGTGCAACCTATTTCTGACTTAACTGTTTACTATGGTGATTAAAATCAGGACTGACAACGGAGTCGATTAGATATTTCGTGGGCATGGTGCGGTTTTCTGACCTGCATCTTGGATAGGACAATAATCGATAATTTAATATTGTTCAAATCTAAATGCAAATGAGACATTTGATTTTACGCCCATAATATGATATTAGACAGCAGCTGTGTATGGTTAATCTTCGACGTTTAAATAAAAAATAACATCCACATATTACATTCGTACACACTGGAGTATAAAGTTCCCATGCAACGACCAGTGCAGGAGATGAGCTGGGACAACATAAGCCAACGCGTCATTCGGGGTGCACACTCAGGTTTACGCACAGGTCCACGTTGCGCCACCTATTTGGACAGAAGACTGGTGCTTGTGTGAGGAAAGAGTGAGTGAAGTCGGCTCTGGGTGCGTCGTTTCCACAAAACACAGCTCGTTTTTTCCCGTTATAAATAGTCTTACGCGATTTCGAACCATCACTGTGGGCTAAGAAGGCCATCAACTGATGGGATGACTCGGTCCACTCAGGTTGGAGATTGGGATCCTTTTGAATTTAACATCGAAAGCAACTCCAGCAGCACGCCAGAAGATAAAAGGGCCGAACGATTGTACCTTGTGAACGTATTTGCAGCCAATGGTTATCCCAGACATTTCATCGAGAGAGGCAGACGTTGGGCGCCCAGACGACGGCCAAATGAGCAGCAACCCGAAGTCTGGAGGGCCATTCCCTACGTCAAAGGGGTTTCTGAAGCGGTCTCGCGACTGTTGCAACCCACCAGAGTAGGCATAGCCCATCAACCCTCAGCAACAATTCGACGTCGCCTGATGCAACCCAAGGACCCATTGCCACCCGCTGAAACCTCAGTAGTCATCTACAAAATTAATTGCAATGAGGTCGACTACAACTATGTGGGCAAAACCGGGCGGAAATTGCAAACTCGCCTACAAGAGCACAAATCGGCCACTCGGAGGTTAGAACCTAACTCCCCACTAGCGACACATGTTGGAGAAACCGGGCATACTTTTGACCTCCAGAGGGCTACTATCTTAGGCCGAGGCAACACAAAAGCAGAACAGCTAATTCTCGAGGCGTGGTTCTCCAATGCCCACTCCATCAACAGACATCTGGACCTTCCTGCAGCTTACAAAGTCCTTCGTCATCACAATCGTGGAGCTCAAGACCAAACAACCACACCGGAATTAGGAAGGCCCTATGAAGATAGCCTGACGCTGAGTTTACTCGGTGAGGAAGAAAAATAACCGCCAGACCGACCACCCGACAGAGGTTCACTCAGTTCCTCTCGACGGAGTGGTGACTCACAAATCACACAGGCAAAACGCTCGTCCACCATCTACCAAGAGGCTGAGGCAGCGAGAGGAGACAAAAATCGATCAGCATAAGGCCGACCAACACAACATGCCACTTAAAATTAAATTTCTGATCGATTAAGTGCAGTTTACGCTTTGACAATGAAGAGCCGACCCAGCTCTTTGAAACTTCAGCAGTTAAATAAACCCGGATCTCTCAACTTTGCCAATCTGAAGGCACCTCCATTCAGTGGAAATGTAAGTCCTATTTTTCTGTGAAACCGGGACACTCGTACGCGATACAGGATTGCATGGCATGTACAGACGGTCTTCAGCATTCCTAACTCGTTTTTGAAATCGAACCCAAGTAGGTGCAGTTTAAGGGACTGCAGTAGATGCTGTTCACGTCTAGTACCATTTTAAACTAATCCACGCGTAAACCACTGTCCCTGAGCCCACTATGCTATCACACACGCGGTGGACATCATTATCTGTGACGGTCGAACTATAACGTGTCCGAGTACGACATGAGTGTATGTTCTGTTGTATTACACAGTCATTCAATCAGACAACATTTGAAGTGTATGCGGACATTTTAATAGTGTGAAAACACACGTCACATTGTACGTTGGATTCTGTTGTATGGTTTTGTTTCATAGCAGGCATTTCAAAATTATTAGCTTTTAAAATATTCTTTTGCATTGAATTCCGTCGTGTGACGACCAATTTCACATTTCAGTGACTGGTCGTGGAGTGGATCCAGAACTATCTTCACTGTGCTTCTAATTATCGTTGGAACATCTCCTAGGTTGTAAAATATGCAGGACTGTGGCACGACGTAGATTCGAGGTAATAACATCGGAAAATTTATTCTCGAAATTCCAGCTATATTTGAACCAAATTTGTCCGGGTTCCAATCGGACACTCTGACCGTAACATCAATCGGCACATGGTATGTTTCAAATACCTTATAAGTTACCTAAAATTATATAAAAATTTTCATTATTTCATTGTCAGCCATAAATATTGGCAGTTTCTTAGAATAAATGCGTCTATGACCTCTCATTTTATAAACATAAACTACAATGGAAAACGCGTACCTTGCTAAAGCTAACAGAGACATTGTCACAGACAGCTTCACACAAATATTCTGTATATTTTTTAAACAGTGTATTTGACATGAGAAAACACCTTTCAACCCAGACTTTGTTTTGCAGTGTGACGTTGTAAGAACACGTCTGGAAGTCCACGGTTTCGTCTTTCACAGCGAAAAGCAAGACGCGATTAGTTAGATATTCGGCAATGTCATCAATACCTTGATCCTTCGGGCAGGCGCTTTTTCCTAAACGCAGTACTCATTTGAAAGGTTAGTTTGTGATTGTTAATAGATAAAAATCATACGATTTAATGATTCTAGTAAATCGCATGCATGCTACGCCCGGACAATTGTTCAAATGAATCAAATAGGCCTTTAAATCAAGTCTGCA
>CACRXP010000032.1:1589302-1621844 GCA_902702965.1 Spirometra erinaceieuropaei | reverse complement strand
GACCATTCGCGGTGAGCAGGGTCGTTGTAGTGGACGACGTGGGTGTTGGAACAGGGAGGGCTCAGAGAGACAACGGTTGGGTCAGTCGAGTTGATGTATTGAGTCCAGAGATGTCTGATTGGGTCGATCCGCACACGGGGCATTTTTTGACGACGTGAGCATGCTGAGATTGGTTGAGAGTTGGCGTCGTGGGTCACCTGAGTCTTGTAACTGTATAGGGTTGGCACACCCGCGGCAAAGAGGCCCATGCTCCGTTGTATGTCAGCCTCTGACCCGGTGTTGACCGCGCGATCATCAGCGAAGAACAGGTCATGTATGTTAGTCGTAGAGAGACGTGAAGAGAACTGTGCGGTCGGTTTTATAGGTAGCTGATCCTCTATTCGCTGCTCCTTCTCTAGCAAGTCGGTTCTGTATGATACCGGCTTGGTCTGTATCCGCTTCAAAGAATTCTGCACGGTGTCCTTGCAGTAAAGGGTTTAACCTCCTTGTGGGCAAGAACCCGTGGAGATATCTCTGTAAAAAACTTCTATTGACAGTCGTCCGTTGTCCATCCTCACGAGTTGGCCTCTCCAAAGTAATGGCAGTTGTCACAGCATGACGTGGGTTCTGAGGATTTCAGTCATTCCAGAACTACAGTGTCCACGGTCCTGTCCTGTCAGAGCCTTAGTATCCGGCGAAGAAAACTGAAGTGGAAGTGACTGATTTTCCGCGCTTGGTTTTTGTAAATTATGTAGATTTCCCCACCACACAACAGTGTCGACATGATGGCACTTTCGTACACCTACAGTTTAATTTGAGATGGATACCTTGACGATTCCATACGGAGTTCTGCAGCATGCCAAAGACTTGTCTGGCCTTGGAGGTCCTGTAAGACACTTCATCTTCCATTTTGATGCGACGTGAGAGTTTACTGCCACGTAGGCGAAGGTATCCGCAGTTTCCAGTTGGATGTCGTTGAAGTGCATGAGAGGAGTACTGTATGCACCCTTGGGTGGGGACTGATGCATGACCTCCGTTTTATCCGCGTTGATGGTCAGCCCGAAGTGGGTACACCCGTGGCAAAGAGATCCATGCTCCGTTGCATGTCAACTTCTGACACGGTGTTGACTGCGTAGTCATCAGCGAAGAGCGGGTCATGCATTTTAGTCGTAGAGAGACGTGGAGAGTTTCGCACGCGCCGATTGTTAGGAAGATGTTCGTCAGCCCCGTAGGCGATGCGAATCTTCGAGCACTCATCAAGTTAAACGTCTATCAGCATGCCAGAAAATCTGAAGCCGAAGGGGATTGGGCCAATTACGCAGTCCCGCTTCACTCCACTAGTCACTGCGAATGCCTCGGGGACAGTCCCGTTGGCCGTTATGCACGCCATTATCCCGCCGTGCAGAGTGAATCGCACAGGACAGCCGAAATCCTGCATGATTTTCCCCAATTCATCTCAGTCCACCCCCTCAAAGGCTTTCTTCAAGTCCACGTACGAAGTGTAGATATGGGTTTGCATTCTCTAACGCTCCTTTTGCAGCTGGCGGCCGGCGAAGATCATGTCGGTGTTTCCGCAGTGGCGTCAAAGTCCAGACTTTCCAGCAGAAGTCCCCAATTTGAGGAGGATGCGAGTGAAAGACCTTCCGGGGATTTCGAGCAGAACGAGTCCTTGGAAGTTATCACAGACTTACTGGTTCTCTTAGCGCTCACAGAGATAAACGACTGTCGCATCCTTGACGTCCCGAGGAACCTGTCCTCCGATTTACATCCCTTGGAATAGCGTTGTGAGTTGATTCATCAGCCGGGGCCGTCTGTTGGGAACGTGTCGGAGTCTGGTGCCTTGCTGCTGAAGAGTTGAAGGGTTGCTTCTGGAAGAGAAGGCAGCAGATCGAGATTGTTTCTGGTTCTTGCCTGAGGTCGATGGCGGCATCGCAGGACACTTCCGTTGAGGCCACTTACGAAGACACTCAACAATGTGTAATGATTTTAACTAGAAGAGTCTGTCCATTAGTGCTGAGAAGCGGCACGGTTCCTTTAGTTAGGTGATCGTAGGCTGCCTGGGTGATTTGAAGAAGTTCTTGATTGCAGTTCAGTCGGTACATCCCTGAATTTCCTTTGCGTGCACAGTCGTTTATTTGTGCTGTCTCTTTCTTAGTCGCTGCTGCACAGGACAGCGATAGCGGGCCTTGAGTTGCCTTTGTTTTTCAGCTTAAGCTTGACTTAAATGTGTCGATGTTGTCAAACTAGTTCAATTAATAGTGAACCAACTCAAATTAAACAAAAACCCAAAATAAATGCTAACATTCTGTTTGGCCGGTTTGAAATACTAACCTACTGAAGTGGAAATATCGCAAACCCACAAATGTATGTCCACTGAATAGACTCGGATTTTGGCATTCCGTAATGACTATCTATATGCTGTTGGCTGGGTAAATGAAACAGCCCACATATAGTAATTATTCAAAAGAACAGTTTTGCATATGTTTGTCGCAAATATCCTCCACAAAATTGGTGTTATGTTGCCTTTTGCATAAAATTAAATGCGTAATGTTTGATTATTTGCTTGGAAATCTATTTGCAGGCATTCGACGCAATTTTTTTCAAGATCAGCTGGTTCAAATCAAACAATATTTATTTTATTTTTTTGATACATATGGCGTAGTAATGATGGCTTCCATAAAATTGCATGCTCAGCACGCATTAATCTGAACCCACTGAGTAGATGCATTCAAAAAGAAATCATTTTCTGCGTTTATGAAGAACTTTGTTTCAACAACATTCCTGTGGGGCATTTAGCGACGGTGGGATCCGCTGAGGTCGAGGTGTACTAGAAATATCACCGAACGTCTCACATTATTCCGTGTTTTAAGTTGACCGGCCGAAATGATAGTTAATATAATTAGCGTCATGAAGAAGGAGACACGATTGTTGGGACAAGGGCTTTATTAGCCTGACGTTTCGGATTCCTGCTCGAACCCATCATCAGAGACAAAAGCAAATAGGGGTGGTTCATGCACAAGGGGCTGCAGTATTTATAGGATGCAGTAACCATGCTACCGCATACCTGACTCGCCCTTCATCTGGGGTCGTCGCACTTGGTTTGCTAATTGCTTGATGGCTGACATTCGAATCGTTAATTGCTGCAATTTCATCACGTGCGTTGGATGGTGGTGTGACGATTGCTCGACCATCTGACACACCGAACCCGGTGTTGGGAAAAGTGTTCACTTGTGCGCTCCCCGCGTGGCACCGAGTATGGAAGGGGAAGTTAATTGCACTTGTTAATGGACTGGGGCAGTAAACCATGATTCAAGTAACTCCCGGCTCAGGCGGTTGTCAACTCTTGCGAGTATTTCGGCCTCTTCGAATTTGAATGTGTGACCGGATCTTGTCGAATGAGCCGCAACTTGAGAGCTGGTTTCATTTCTCCGTACCGCTGCAGCGTGTTCGGCCATTCGCGTTCGGAGCTGTCTTCCAGTTTCTTTGACGTAGTTGCTTTGTCCGCAACTGCACCGGATCCGATAAAGGACTCCAGACGTTTCTAGCCGTGGCAGTGAGTCTTTTGGTTTCGTTACCTGACGCCTGATGGTTGCCTCCGGTCTGTGTGCAACTCCAGCCACAAGTGGTGCGAGACAGCGACCGACAGCTTCCGAAACGTTCTTGACATACGGAAGCGCTCGCCAACATTTGGTGTTCATGCGGTTAGTCCTTTCGTCAATTTTGCGTATGTACCGGTTGACGAAGTTGCGCGAGTATCCATTGGCTTTGAAGACCCGTCGGAGTTATTGTAGTTCGGCAATCTTGTCTTGCGGCTCACTGCAATGCGTTTAGACAGGCCAATAGAGCGTCCTTACACAACTGTGTTTGTGGCTGATTGGGTGGTTACTGTTGAAGTTTAGTACCTGCATCGTATTTGTCGCTTTCCTGAACACGTTGATCTTTAGTCCACCACAATCTTTGCGGCATTCGAGGACATCCAGGAAGGTCAGCTGGTTGTTCTCTTCCTCCTCCGTCGTAAATTTAATGTCCAGGAAGACGACGTTGAGATGTTCTTTGAATGTCAGCACCTAATCCCGATCGATAAGGACGAAGGTATCATCCACATACCGGGCCCAGAACTTCGGTCTGTGGTGTTGAAAAATCTGTAACTCTAACCGTTGTAGGACCGCCTCGGCGATGAATACCGAAATCGGCGAACCCATTGGTGTGCTCTTCACCTTTTCGTAGATTGTCTCGTCGAACGTGAAGTACGTCCTGAGACAGAACTTCAGGAGCTGAAGGAGTTGGGCGCGTCCGAGACGGTTCTCCGTTTTTATCGTATTTGCTTTGTAGAAGCAGTTCGATTGTCCTGGGGAATAGAAGTAAAAAGGGATGTAACATCAAAAGATACCACGACCTCATTTGGATGGAGGCTTACCCCTTTGAGTTTCTTCAAGAATTGTGCTGACGAAGAGACCGCGGTGTCTGACTCAGCGGTCAGGAACTTGAGACGCCGGAACAGCCACTTAGCCAGTCCGTACGGTGGAGTCCCTTTGAGTGACACGATGGGTCGGAGAGGAGCGCCGTCTTTTTGCAACTTAGGGAGACCATAGAATCGGGCCAATGCCGTATCTTGGGGTCTCGTCATGCGTCTGTCGGTCGGTGTTATTGCACCTGAGTTCTCGAAGGCCAACAGCCTAGCATTAATTTCGCGTGTCAGCGCATTTAAAGGGTTCGTTGCACTTGGAACATAGAACTGTCAGCCCTCCAGTAAACCCTTGGCTTTTTGAAGGTAGTCTGTCCTATCCATTACAACCGTGGCGCGCCCTTTGTCCGGTGGCACGATGACCAGGTCTTTTTCGATCTTGAATTTTCTAAGCGCATCACGTTCGACCTTGGAAAGCACTTCCCGCGGCCTGTGGGCCATTAGGAGAGACGACACTTGGTGTCGGATGAGGCTCTCAGTCTCCTCTGTTGTGTTCGTCTGACTAAGGGTTGATTAAACTGCTGCAATCATGTTAACAGGTTTGGCGTCAACCGTGTTAAATGAAACTTCATACCGTTAAACCTGCATCTGATTCTTCGTCAGCTCCTTCGATGACAGGTTGTGCACCAGTTTGTCGTTTCTGGGCGATGTTGGATTGGGCAGCTTTCGGAATTTGTTCTCCAGTGCTGCATCGCGTATCATTCTCTGTTCGCGGGTTTGTTCAGTCACCTTCTGCAGGACCATATTTGTACCGATTTTGCCCATCAACTCACAGCATCTGGTCTTTTCTCGGTCAATCTTTGACGCTACTTGCGAAGTCTCGCGTGACAATCCTGGAGGAGCACTCGAATCATCCTTCTGCCGTGTTGAAATACTGCCCGTCTCGCTAAATCCGTATTAATCGGGAGCTTGTATGAAACGCATTTCGGTAACACATTATTGTCGAGACACTTGTGCAGAAACCGGATCTGCGAATACGTGGAGGCCTCCCGAAGGGCGAAGGTTTCCCATCGCCGGGCCGATCGGAGAGCATCGCGTCGAAATGTACTGCCAAGAGAAGCGAAGAGACGAGTCCAAGGAAGTAGACTTGAAGAAGGAGACACGTTTCGGATTCCTTCTCGAACCCATCATCAGAGACAACAGCAGATACGGGTGGTTCATTCACAAAGGTCAGCAGTATTTATAGGATGGCCATCAAACAATTGGTACGACAAGTGCAACGATCCCGGATGAAGTGGGGAGCCGTGAATGTTCATGGGGATGCGGTAGCATGGTGACTGCATCCTACAAATACTGCACCCCCTTGTGCATGAATCACTCGTATCTGCTTTGGTCCCTGAGGATGGGCTTGAGCAGTAATCCAAAATGTCAGGTTAATAAAGCTCTTGTCCCAACGATCGTGTCTCCTACTTTAAGACTACTTCCTGGGACTCGTTTTTTCGCATCTATTGGCAATAATTAGCGTCTATTTTCGCTATCAAAATCGCATGTTTCAAATATATATATCGAAATGTTGAGTTCTGGGTCGTTATAATGCATTTAGGGAGCCGTGTGCGCAATACACACGAACTCCCAAAGCATAAAACCTCATCGCCTACATAAAAAACGCAGTCTTAACGAAGATCTCATATAAATGTTCTCTTACTTAATAAACAAGTCTGCCCTGAAATGTTTCCCCCTAAAAATGTTTTTAATAAATTAATGTTCCTGTGCGTTACCATTTTCCGAAGTATGTCTGATATACTTCATTTAGGATAAACTACCCTAAGAGAGAACAAGTTACGCCGAAACGAGCTAAACGGGTAAAAATATGTGCAGTGCAATTTTTTTCCATAGATAATGTTTTCAAATTTGCGGTATTACGTTTTATGACTAAAGCGGCATCGTACACATGTGTGCATATGTCTGTGTGAAACAATGCGCTCTGTCATTAATTAAAGACTTTCCACGACTGCTCTCTACAGCAGCCGCAACAAAATAGTTCGTTGATCCGCCTTCAAAGAGTGACCTTGCCGACAAACAGGCAAGGACTGTATACGGCGCGTGTGTCTGATTGGAAAAAAAGCTGTTCGTTTGGAATGTCTGGTAGTCTAGACAGGCAAGGCATATTTTCATTTTCCTGAAAATGATCGTCGGTTATGCTTCTCTCTTATTGATTTGCACCACGGGGTGCAGTGCTTGTCTGTCCGCTCGCAGTAAGTATTCTCAAGTTCTGCAGATTATTGCATCTCTTCCAAACGTCATGTATATGTATGTATAACGACAAGCTAATCATAATTCAGGAATATGACTCCGACTGGAAACGATTAGTTAGTTAAGGTCGCAATTATTATTATTATTGCACGGAATAATGCCAAGATATTTTAATCACCAAAGGATAACGGCTTTTAAGTGAGCTCCTTTCTGACCGTCTGCAGAAATCACACTCCAAAATAAGTGATTATTTAACAACCCGAAATGATCCAGTTGACTTTCGATGTTCTTGTCGACTCAAGCACACCTAATGAAAAGCATGAATAAAAGTACTTTTGCTCGCATTTGTCAAAAAATCAAATATTCTTCGTATTTTAGACATGATTAAGGAGTATTTCTGGTTCTAAACGCTTTTTTCGATTCTCGAAATATGCGTGACCTAACATGCAGTCGCACTTGCGTTTACGATCCCAAAACCACGCGCTGTATACTTTCCGGGCGTGGAAAATCATAGATTTCTTTATGTTATTCAGGGAACTTCATGAAAAGTTTCGGTGAATGCGGTCCGTGTTGCATACTTCATAAGCAAAATTTATAAACGGACGATTACATTGTTTTAAAAAGGGATATTTTTCGGCCATAAAAATTAAGTTATAATATGCTTTTTCAGGACCGCACACTAACATTTCCTCGGTTAAAATATTTAAAAAAACGTAACGTGATGTCAAGTGAATGCAAACGTACATTTTGGACATGGGTGTTGTAGAATAGATTTTAATTTATGAAGGCATTAAAGATAAATAGCAAATGGTAGATTGTTGAAGCAGCCGTCTTTAGCGACTGTTGTCTTTGCGGACCGCCGTAATTAGGTTAGAGGACAAAAAAGTCCTTCACAATAGAACGCATACAAAGGCAAAATTTAGAGTTCCAGGTGTGTGCATAAGTGAAGAAGAAGATTCGAGCACCGGAATACTTTGTTTATTATTCGTTTGTTATTTGTTTGTTTATTATTTTGTTTGTGCAAAATGGCTATCCGAGTGCATCCATAAGTCGCTGACTACGCGGTCGCCACCAGAGAACTCAAACATCAACGCCACCGACGAAATGGCGTTCTCTGCCATGCATCAGGGGTGTTTCAGAAGCGACCGAGCGCATTGCTGCGGAGCTACGTCTTGGTATTGCACACCGTCCCAAAGCCACCATGCGCAATAGGGTCATTAAAATCAAAGACCGGCTAAAGCCTGAAGAGCAATCTGGAGTAGTGTATTGCATCCCATGTCAAAAGTGTCCTCGTAACTACACAGGACAGACTGGACGCATGCGCGGATCGCGCATACACGAACTTAAGCTGGTTGTGCGACGAGGCGACGCATTATCACAAGTGGTCGCCCACACCTACGAAATGGGTCACGAGTTTAACTTCGCAACCAGCGAAATAGTCGCCCACGCGGGAAACAAAGCAGGCCGAGAATTGATTGAAGCCTGGGCCTCGGGTGAGAACTCGGTCAATCGATTTATCGATTTGGCGCCGGCGTACAGAGCCCTGCGTAGTCACCTCCAGTCTTGCGCCGTTGGTCGATGATTGGGCCTACATGCTTTATAACTGCCGCTTGTTCCCTTTCTGCCACTACCTCTGACAATGGACTCCTGTACGAGTCTGAAAGCTCAGGACAATAAACAAAGTGTTCCGGTGCTCAAATCTTCTTCTTAACTTATAGAAAGCATACTTCAGGATTTTGATTCAAATCTTACAAAGTAGGCAGGCTGCTGTATAGGTTAAACCATAAAAACTTAAATAACAAGAAATATGTGTTTCGATGTTGACTGTAATTTTTAGATTTAGAAGGGTTCAGATAGTATAAAGTAGCTATGCAATGTGATTTTCGCCATATTTTTATTAGAAGCCTGAATGAATACATGTAAATGTGTTGACGCATTAAATTGCTCTTTGTAAGGGACACGTTAAACGAAAGGTTCTCCTACGTCCGTAGACCAGTATTACTATAGGACTATACAGTGAGTGACCGATCTCACGAAACGTTACGGAAATTCTGAAACGAATTTTCGATTAGGAAGGATTACTTAGGCGCGAGTGTAATATTGATTACCTTGTGACATAATGCTGTAATATTTCGGACTTGGCAGAATGCCAGCTTTCGAATGCAATTCTTTTCAATCTCCTATGGAAACTGAATCCGGTAAAAAATGACTACTTAAGTAGGCTGCATTTTCACACTGATTTTCGCTGGTCTAGTAAATTCAAGTATATTTCATAGCAACCACGAAGAAACATAAGCTTTCCTTCAGTCGTTTGATAGAGAGTCACGTCATCTTTACATTTTGTCCTCGAAGAAGTATAATTAGGTGTTAAACAAGTTTTCTAATTCCCGAATAATTTGGAGCCCATTCAGTCGTTGCATTAGCGCTTAGTGATCACAGTCTACAAAGTGCATGCGGTCCGCGTAAAGAAACTCACGTATTCCTCTATGCCTTAAGGAAGATATCATATAGATTCCACATAATTTTACAATGGATGCGGATCATGTTGTACATTTCATGAGAAGCAGTGGTAAACGGACGGGTGCGATACTGTCTCTCATAATAAAACACTTTTTAAAACCTAATTCTATACCTTATTTAAGCATAAATTATAAGGATAACATGATGCACTATCAAACGTCTGGAAGAAAGCATATTTTTGTTCGTGGTTTCTATAAAATATATTTGAATTTGCAGTACCACCGAAAATTAATGTAAGTCATTCATGATACCTAAATAGTCATTTTTTACCGAGTTTCATTTCTGCAGTAGATTAAAAAGCAGTGCATTCAAAGGCTGACATCCTGCCGAGTACGAAATATTGTAGGATTATGCCGTAAGATAATCAATTTACAACCGCAACTAAGTAGTCCTTCCTGATCGAAAACGCATTTCAGAATTTCGGTTAACATTTCGTGAGATCGGTCACTCATCGTGTATATCGCGTTAACCATCCCCCGAAGAAGAGAGAGTGAGATAGTGAACCGAAAAGTACATATACTGACCTCTTGGAAATTTTCTCGTTTCTGTCGTCAAAGATATGTGGTCGCCGCTCCTGTTGGTCTTGAGATATTCAGTCTTGTCGCTGGACTCGAATTATAGCCATGCTTGGCCCACGAACGATTGACCCCTCTGAGGACATGCGTGGCATTTTCCCCTTGTTAATAGACGTAGTTGTAGCCAATTCGCTGTGTCTGTCGACCCCCCGCACGTAAGTCGACGGAATGATCAGTCGTTGCTCTTTGTGTAGGTTGCTTCGTATTTAATTTTCCGAAAATTCAGCGCAGATACAACTTGGTACATTTATTCCCTTTCCCTCTATCTGTGTCTTCTTCGAGAGATCATGAACGTGGTAAGATATCTTCATCTTGAATTTTTAAAACCATATATAGGCACTTCGAAGGAAACAGGTCCTTCCGGATAACTCATAAAAGTTTATTTTATAAATTTTCGATTTTGGCTTCTTATTTCGTCCTTAAACGCGAAGAAAGTTTGCACAACAGTTCAGATATAATCGATTTTATTCAGTCGCTCTTCCCAGTCAGCTTTTACTATAGGCTGGCATCATGTTATGATTAGCTATCGACTCTACATTTTTCTCTGAGATTGTTATACACAGTATCTAATTCGATATGCTAATTGATGCTCGAGTTGTCAGAATGCATGGTCTCAAAAATTCTCCATCTTTCTTAGATGAACAAACACCTGTAATGTGAGTCTTTATCGGCCAAATTTATGTCCAGTTTCCTGCGTATGCATAGCAATTTGAAACAAATGGTCCAGTCTTTTAACTGCTAACTGGTGTTCGTGTATGCCTATGGCGACGGACTTTCAAGTCTGACCATTGTAAATTGCATTTAAACTGTCGCATGGTATCCTATAGACGACTTCTTTCTTATCTAAATACCCCTTTCTATCCTCAAGTTGCACAAGTTGGTTGCTAGGTGTAGTCGTCACTTTGTGCGCCACGTGCATTTGGTGCTTCCTCAGGTCTCTTTTAACGAGTTCAGACACATTTCTAATGGACAAAGGTGTTTGCCAGTTTCATGGTTTTAACGCCTGGTCGTAAAAATCCGCATTTTTCTCCCTTTTTCAACTTCTGTTGCCTTGTGCACTGATGTACAAAGGCTCCAGGATACTCATTCACTGAAAACAAATTGAACAAATAATTCAATTCTGTTTGGTAAGTTTCGTTGCCAGAGCAGTGAGTTTCTGCTCGATTAAGGAGGCAACTCACGGCACTTCGTTTATAAAAATTATGACTGTGGAGCTGCACTTTGAAGAAATTCCTTTGACGAAGAACGAGCATTCTATCTCGTTAGGTTACGGAATAAAAGATAGTGTGAGCTTGTATAATTCCAGCCAACCCGAGGGCAAATCATTAGACAGAACATTTCTGGAAAGATCTTAAGAAACTTTATCTGTTCTTGTTTCTCGATACATTTATTGGTACTTTACCAACACCTTAGTTTACTTATTTTTAAAAAGGTAGTTCAAAACGTGTATCAGCACTGAATTATCTGCATTTATTTTAAGGAAATAACATGTGTCCTCGCGACAACGGCCTAAGTAGAAACCTGAAGTTTGCTGAACACCTTGTCAGCCGGGTTAAACGTATAGATGTTCAAGAAGAGACCGTTCAGTCGGAAATTCTTTCCTACGGCATCAATTTTCCGGACAAACAGAAAATACATGACTGTCAGTTCCAACACGAGGGGACGAGTTTCCACCGTGAAAAATACAACTGCACAATTGTCTTGCATAACGTTTTGATCAAATTTAAGCAGGTGGTTGTTTTTTCTTGTACAAAACTTGTTTAGATTTTGATCTACTGAAGATGGTTCATAAAATGCAAATAACTATCCCTGTTTGCCATGTGTTTGCATAATATGTAAAGTTACTGTTTATTAATGTTCTTTCCTAATTTAGATAGATTTGAATGAGATGCCAGTAAAGAGATTCCCGCTACTGGCAACGGTCAAAATTTCTAATTGGAATACAAGAGAGCGAGGTTCAAATATCGCAGGAATTTCAAACCTGATGCCCCCATTGATTATGCCTGTCATAGATAAATATCTCAAGGGCAAGGAAAGACGGTATCGGCCTTTTCCAAGAAATTCAACAATGAGGACGGTCCAATTGGTGCTAAAAGAAATGTATGGCAGCGGAATCCATTGCGAAATCTGACAAAACGGATGTGGCTCAACGTGGTAAAGAAAACATGGGGAAGGATATTCACAAAGGATTGCACGCAGAGTAACAGGAATTTGAAATTCTAAATGACCACTATCTACTACGATAAAACAATGCATGTGTTAGTTCAACGATATCGTCTATTCGCCAATGACTCCATCCAAGTAGTTACATGTTTTTTATTTCACCGCAAACGGTCGCCGACATCTCAATATTTTATAATGCCTTGTCAGTAATTGTCGCTGGCATAGCGCCCTTATGAAAAAGCGTTTGTGAATGATTGGGTGTTTGCTGTTGTAGCCCAGTACTTGCGCCGCCTTTGTTGCATTCCTGAAAATATTGATTTTTAAGCCACTACAATCTTTGTGGCAGACCAAGACATCAAGAAAGTCTAGCTAGTTGTTTTCCTTTTCCTCCATCGTAAATTGAATGTTCGGGAAGACGGCGTTGAGGCGTTCTTTGAACTCCAGCACCTGATCCCGTTCGATGACGACGAAGGTATCATCTGCATGCCGAGCCCAGAATTTCAGTTTGTGATGTTGGAAAACCAGCGACTCCAACCGTTGGAGGACCGCCTTGGCTCTGAATCCCGAAATCGGCGAAACCATTGGCGTGCCCTTCGCCTGCCCGTAGATTGTTTGCTCAAACGTAAAATACGTCTTGAGACAGAACTTCAGAACTTTTTATATTTGGGCAAACCTAAGGCGATTTTGCGTCTCGTCGTATTTGTCTCGTATAAGTGGTTCGATGGTCTCGACTGTCGCGTACTGCGAAATAGAAGCAAAAATGAACGTGATATCAGAGGATACCATGACCTTGCTTTGCAGGAGGTTTACCACTTTAAATTTCTCCAAGAATTGTGTTGACGAACCGACTGTAGTATTTGAATTTGCGGTCAGACATTTTGGCGCCGAAACGGCCATTTTGCCAGTCCGTAAGTTAGAGTACCATTGAGTGAGGCCATGGGCTGGTGAGGGACGTTTCCTTTGTGCATGTTTTTTGTAAAATGTATTTTAATTTATAAGACCATCAAAAATCAATGTGAAAAATCCCTGCTAATTAGGTAGTCATTTTTTGCCGACTGTTGTTACTGCAGAAGAACGAAAAAAAGTGTATTCAAAAGACGACATCCTGGCAAGTCCGAAACATTAGTGGATTATGCTGCAAGATAATAAGCACTACAACCACACCTAAGTAATCCTTCCAAATCGAAAGCACATTTCGGAATATTGGCCAACATTTCATGATATCGGTAGCTCACTGTACTGCTGTAAATAAGGCAGCTGTATTCTTAGAAAAAAACCAGACTTTAACATCATAAACGTTCATGAAGGTCATGAACTTCCTACCGGTTGCATGCAAAAACTACGCTCTGTAAAATATGACTACTTATGTTGCATCAATTTTTCTCACTGATGTTCGATGCCCATAAAAGTCCTGTTATATTTCATGGAAAACATGCATAAAAATATTCAATCTTTTGCTCATTCGGTAGACAGTTATGTCTACTTCCAATTTTGTGCTCTCCTCCCTCATACTCAAAAGAAGTGACATAATTCGGTTTTAAAAGATTTTCCGATTCCCGAATAACTTTGAACCCACTCTACCGTTACACTTGGATTCATGTTCTCCAAACTACAAGCCGTATATTTTTCGCGTACGGAAAACCTCAAATTTCTCTACGGTATTAAGACGAGACCATATGGGGTTCATAAAATTAAACAGTGGATTTGAGCAATATTGTTAACTACGCAAGTCACATTGGTAAATGCAGAGACATTACGATTTATGAACGGTCATGTCACGGTATTTAAAAGTCCCACAATTAGAAACTTCTTTGAAACCGAATTATTTCCCTTCTTCAAGTATAAAATTAAAAGAAGACGTATTTATCTACCGAATGAGCAAAAGAATGAATATTTTTAGGTATTTTTCCATGAACGATAATCGGGCTTTTAAGGGCATCGAAATCAAAGAGAAAAATGCATGCTACGTAAGTGTCATTTTTTGCAGAGTGTAGTTTTTGAATGCAGTCGAAAGGAAGTTAGTTTGACAGAAGGCATCCTGATGTAACTGGATCATTACATACTTATGCTGGACGATGATTATTTTTACAACCCTCTTTAATTAATCTTTTCGAAACCAAAAGGCACTTCGGAATTTCGGTTGATATTTCATGAGTTAGCCTACCTGCTCTTTTGGGTTACATTTGTGAAAAAACCGAGACGCTTGACGGATATATGAAAATTTCTACTATATTCCCTTCGGTCCGTTAGAGGAAATCGGGAGTTTTACCGGGTCGGATGTAGTGTTGAGCAAGGACAATACCGTAAAAAGGCAGAACGCGACTACCTGGTATGGAAGAATGATGCCAAATGTCAAATCGCAACGCCCTCATGGGGACGTCGACGCATGCTCAATTTCAACGAAACCGAAACCTCCGGAATGAGATGGGGTCTGAATCAAGCCCTGCCTTTGCTTCGATGAGTTGGTCCCACATCAACGCCGCCGATGTTTGACAAAAAAATGACCACATGACTGGCAATTTAAGATCACAATGCTTATCCTCTCTTCGCTTAATCATACCTACAACAAACTGCTCGTGTTTGAGCTCTCTGTGTTTTCTTTGTGGGATCGGGACTGAGATCTCATCAATTAAATCAAGTAAGATAGGGTATATTTAGGTTTTAAGGATGTGTTTAATTATACGTTTGTTAACACGGTGCAGTGTACATTCATACGGCATCGTACCTGTCTGTTTACCATTGCTCCTCATGAAATGTATAACATAGTCAGCACTCACTGTAAAATTTCATGAACTCTGAATGGTATCTTCTTTAAGGCATAGAGGAACAAATTATTTTCCTTACACGGAAAGCATGCACCTTGTAGAATTAAATCGCTATACGCTAATTCAAAGGCTGATCTGGCTTTAAATTATTCGGGAATTAGAAAACTTTGCTAAAACCTAAGGGTCTCCTGTCTTCAAGTAAAAAATGTAAAGTTAACGTGACCTACCACCACTTCAGTAGAAGACAGCATATGTTTGTGCATTTTTTCTATAAAATATATTTGAATTGATAACACCATCGAAAATCAATGCGAAAAATCCCTGCCAATGAAGAAGTCATTTTCTGCCGAGTGTGGTTTCTGTATGAGATTAAAATATGTGCATTCAAAAGTCAACATCCTGGCGAGTCCGAAACATTAGTTGATTATGTCGCATGCTAATCAATATCACAACCGCGCCTATGTAATCCTTCCAAATCGAATACGCATTTCAGAATTTCAGCCAACATTTCATGAGATCGGTCACTCACCGTACTGCCGTAAATAAGGCAGCCGTATTCTTACAGAAAAATCAGACTTTAACGTCGTGAATCTAACAACTATGTCAGCATCATCCTTAACCGGATACATTTAGCATGTAGACAAGTCCTAAAGAATGCAAATAGAGGTCAACCAGGGACTCAGACATGGTGAAATGCCTAATTCTAGAACTTGTGGCAGTGATATTCAGCTTACAGTTCCAAAGAACCGGGACACAAGATGGCTCTGCGATAGTTTTCACGACATTTAATTTGGTCAGTTAGTACTCACTTCAACCTCGGACGCTGAGTTTGTGTCGTGACTAGTGGATGTTCGCTAAAGCTTCCATTCGTAAATATAGCGCCTTCAGAACGTACGGTAACTGTCCTATCTCATGAAATGTTAACTGAAATTCTGGAATTCGTCTTCGGTTCAAAGAGATTGCTAAGTAGATTTTTAGTGTTGATAAACATACAGCAGAATCCAAAAATATTTCCGTCCCGCCAGGATGCGGATGCTTAAACGAACTTTTTATCGTCCGTCTGCAAAAAGTGCCTACTTCAGTGGCCTGCGTACTATGCTATGTCGTTTACATTCACTGCAAAATTCTTTATGACATAATAAAATGTCTTAAACGGAAAATGCACGGCGTGTCGTTTGGAAACCCGCAATTAATGTGTAACAACAGGTTGGTTCAAAAATTATTCGGAAATTGAAATTTTTTTTAAACCGAAAAATATTGTTTTTGCCTTAAAGGGAGCGTAATTAGGTATGAAATGAGCAAACCAGCGAATATTTTGGTGTATGTCTTCTACAAAACACCTTTGAATTTACAAAGGCATCAAGCATCAATGGGAAAAATGCATGTCACTAAAGTGGTTCATTTTTGAGAAGTGTAGTTTTTGCAGATGGCTGAAGAGAAGCTCGTTCAAATATCGGCTCGCTGGCGTGACGGAAATCTTTTAATAATTAATATTACATCTCTACTTGAGCAATCTTTGAATCGAAAACGCGTTTTATAATTTTGGTTATGAGATAGTACATATGCTCTACATTTGATCGAGTCATTAAAAGAAACACCAATGCCGCTGGCTAATCAGATGCAGCTTCGTACGTGAGTATTTGGTCAGACCGCTCTTTGTGGCCACAGCATTAGGTAAACGGGTTTGGGCGTTCCAATTTATCGTTATTTAATACTTTACCACTACGTTGCCCAAAAAAGACAGAAAAGGCTCATGGTTTACTGCGAAAAGGCCAAAACTGTGAAGCAATATGTCGCGCGCGCAATCACATGCAGTTATGACAAAAGCCGCAGGCATAATAACGTCACTGCGGACATGCAAAAGCCAAAAGTCAGCACACATTTGACGCACACTTTGCCAAACGCCTCCGCTTATCCAGAACGTGCCGAAAGCAATTCGCTTATTCTCGCGTTATTCGAAGTTGGGATTGCACACGGACTGATACGACAATCTGACCATCAGTGCCACAGTCAAAAGACACGCTCCCGATGGAGAGAAAATCGAGAGTTGCACCGGATCCAGTGCAGTTTTAAGCGTAGCGAATAACCTGCGAGGTGGCAGAGAGCGCATACCTGGTAGGAGGGAAAGACATCAAGTCCCAAGTCACGAAACCTTCATGTGAACGTTGACATCAGCTGAAGTTCGACAAAAACAAAACCCTCGGAACAAATAAGGATCCGAATAAGCTACGGTCCTTAAGCTCAGAATCTATAAACAAATCTCTCGAGAGTCAGTCACCCTCAAATTCAGCACTCTGACTTCGCTCGGACAGAGGATTTAATAAGGGACTGTCCGTCTGTTTGAACGTTGCCTATGTCAAGACGAATTCCGGCTCCCATGATTAAATCACTGTCAAATGTCTCGGTAGCGACAATCATACAATCATATTGATTAAGACTCCTGTGACGACTGTGAAGTGCACCAACGTTCTGGACTTTGAATAACATCATATTCATAACTTTCAGACCCCTTAACTGCCCGTTGACGTAACACCTTGCGGTTCTGCTTCATGATCGTAAAGTTGATCTGAAACGTCAAGTGTACAAATTCTACATCAAGCAATCCATTTAAGTTATAGTTAGCATCCACTTTTTAAAAATTATTTTTAGTTCTCCAGCTCACTAATATCTCAGAGGACTATTTTTTATTATCCTAATTTCCCAGCATTGTTTCATTTCATTCATTCTAGCAGTACAGTAGTGGCTAAACAAGTAAGGTTTATTTCGATTAAATCACTGTTTCTTTGCAAGAGTAGTTGTTGTTTGCAAAGGGCCATTTGTTAAGATGACTAGTATAAATGGGTGGTTTAACAGATGCAGATTATTTATTTTACCCAAATGTAACAAAGGCCGGCGAATTCAGTGTCATTCGAAACCAAGATAGCAAGGGCTAGGCTAGAGTACTGTCCACGCGTCACCCATCCCAATTACGAGACCTTGCCAGGTGCCTTGATTTCAGTCACATTAAGTGAAACTGGCAGTCATTTGGTGGGTTTCCGGTTGATTGTTTCGGAAATCAAACTTTGGTAGTCAGTTAACGACGTTAGAGTTTGCGGATTCTGTGCTGTCGGCCACACTGTGGTACTGGTGTTCTTATTTATCCCCCTCTGATATTCCATCGTATGAACAACTGCGATACAGAGTCTGGGTTCAAATATGTACCTATTATACACCCCCCCTGGACATTCAGATACTGTATAGTCCGTTCGGCCATGTATGCATAAATGACTGTGGAGTTCATCGTGGTATCTTCACAACCAGACAACATCTTGCAACCGAAACCTCCTCTACTGCCATCAGTGTCGCCAGCGCCACAACGGTTCTGTTCTTATTACTACCGTACTACTGAATCACGTCGTAGTCTTGTCGGGTGCTAGGAAATCCACCTTTCTGCAACTGGTAAACCAGTGCCATGAGGTTCGAAATAAGCCCCCGTCTCACCTGCCCACACTCCTCAGAATATTTGGCTATTACACGGGCGCACATGACCATATGCATCTAACCGAAAATCCTAGGTGGGAAACTGCTGTCTAGACATCATTAAAACCCCTCGTTAGGTTGCGTTTTCACCTAATACTCAACACGCACGTACACGACGCCGCGGCAGCACCCTGCCTCTCTCCTGGGACAAGCATGCGACCTGCATTTCTATCTCAGTTAGGGCGGTCAAAACGTGACAGGTCAGTAAATACACACCTGAACTACATGTAAAGCATATATTTTAGTTTTACCCGGTTATCGTAGTGGATACCTGATCGTGTTGTCGATGTATTTTTTAGATCTGCGTCAGGCAAATAAAAATTGTGTTGCAACGAGCGTGTGTCCTTTGTGAATGCACTTTTATGATATACACGTGCATTCGTGAATGTAGTCTATTAGCGTAGTTTGAATTTATTTCCATGCACCACGAGACGGTCGACTGTCAAGTTGGGTGTCAACACGGTTCTTTGTATAACTGAGAGTCCGGCAGTAAAGGCTCGTTCCTTGTGAGATACCTGCGTCATTTCAACAGGGACAAATCTGCACATTTTTCAGTTTTTCCAGTCAGTCTACACAAACTAGGCAAGGTTCCTTCCTCAATCCACAGAAGAACTGCCGACCCTAAGCATCAGTAATATACTTTTCTCAGACGGCATTGTCCGAAGATAATTAGAGGCGGGGAACAAATTGAATTCGACAGGACCAGACGAGATTCCACCCAAGCTTTACAAGGAACTTGCTAGCGAGCTTTCTGTGCCTTTGTCGATGCTCTTTCAAACGTCATTTGACACTGGAACACTTCCTATCGATCGGAAGCTGGCGATTATTAATCCGCTATACAAAGGAGGTTTTAGGGCATCTACGACAAATTACAGGCCCATAAGCTTGACGCGCATTCTCTGCAAAGTTATAGAGAGGATCAAGAAGAATGAATTGACGCAATTTCTGGAAGCTAACGACTTGCTATCGAACTGCCAACATCGGTTGCTGAAAGGAAGATCCTGTGCAAGACAATTACAGCGATTTCTTTAGAGTTCGATCTGAGCTCTCGACGACGAACACGCAGTCCACATACCTTTCGTTGACTTCCAGAAGGCGTTCAACACTGTCCCACACCAGAGACTGTTACACAGACTGAAAAAATAGGGATCAGATGCAACGTCCTCAGATGGATCGAAAACTTACTCGTGGGTCGACGACCGGTTGTGTGCATTTGTCAGGACAATCAGATCCTGCTATCGTCGAGAGCGGTGTTCGCCAGGGTTCAGTACTAAGAACCATATTGTTCCTAATATACGTGGACGGTTGCGCAAGAGCTCTGGACCGCGAAGTAGCAATGTCGCAGACAACATGAAAATATGGAATGTAATTTGAGGTTCAGAATACGAACGCAGACTGTGGATGAACCTAAATCAGTTGGAAGATTGGCCAAACCGTTTGCTCCTGCGGTTCAACGTTGGTAAATGTAGCATACTTCGCCTAGGCAACACAGCCAGATACGCGAGTACAAGAGAGTACTTTCTGGCCGGTGCAGCAGTAAAAGACGTTGAAGCCCAAAAGGACCTAAGCATGCTGGCGACGAGCTCCCTAAAACCATCCGCTCATTGTTCGAGGGTGGAAAAAGCGCTATGTCCGTACTGTAAGCTGTCAAGCATGCGTTTATGGATTTTGACGAAGGTGCTTCCTCATAAACATTCGGAACATTCGTGCGGACGCACTTAAAGTAAAGCATACAAGCCTGGAGACCGTGGGCAGTTTAAGACCAAAATCGCCTCAAGAGATTTCAGTGGAGAGCCAAGATGATGGTTAGGGGTCAAAGCCCCTTTCCTTATGCCACTCGCCTGGACCTCTTCCCCTTCACTTATAGGTAACTTGGTGGGGATTGTGAAGGGCACTGAGCGGCCTCGCCTTTGAGGACTCTTTCGCGTTCGCCACCATGACTAACCTCCGAGGTCACCCGTTAAACTGCGCATTCAGCAGACAAGGCTGAATGTGCGGAAGTTCTCCTTCTCTGTCCGAGTGGTCAAACCATGGATGTTGTGATGTCACTGTCGATACAAAATTTTAAAAAGGACCTCGACATATTTATGTTCCGAAATGACTAAGAGCGATGAGAGATCGAGCTCGTTCCCTGAGACTTACTCCAATTTTGTCATACCATTATGGGCTCTTTTGAATTATTTCAACTTAGATAATTTTTCCGTGCACCGCACCCAGTTTTATGTTGGAAATAGGGTACTCAAAGACTTACGCCCCTTTCCTTCAATAAACTGCACTGAACCGAACATGAGTGAGACTAGGGGCAGACAGAATGCGGTTACCGTAAATGGGCCGCGATTTGTTAAAGGCTACTGTACCTACACTCAACTCTGAAAGTCTGCTATAGAATACTAGTGTGACGCTATACTTGAAACCGTCTTACTAACCTTCGGCCGGGTATTTTTTTCCTCTGAATATACTCTATGGTAATAGGATGCATGATCACATCTCCGTGAGTAATGCTTATCTCTGAACTGAACTTATCATGCTGTCACTATACGCTGAGCATGGAGAGGGAGTTTGAGGTTGACCCATCGTTATTTTGTCTCACAATAGGCTCACTTAAAACCAAGGTATTTAGCAGTCTACTTCGACCGTATTGCCTCGCCTCTGGGACCTCTCTTAGCCGACCTCTTAATAAATAAATATATAATTTTTATTAAAGACCAGTTGGGGTCCCATAAAAGCAAGTAAAGAAAAATTTACATACGAATTTTAGACGAGGTAGGCAAAATCTGTACAAAATGCAATTCATGGTTTCTGAATGTGTAGTCCGTTAAAAAAATGATTAACGAGTGGTGAAAAAAAACTCCACTTAAAAATTTTAAAAAGGATTGGATTAATTTTACAGGAAAAAAACCGCGCTCATAATAACACAAAAAAAGGGGCAGGACTGGCCTGTATGTGACGGTATATAACGGATTATAATCGGCCAACGTCAGGCCAGAAATAAATGTCAGCCTTGATCAGAATCGGACTTCGTCAGGGCAGAAATAAATGTCAGCCTTTAAGGGTACGTATGCGATTTGGACAGGGCTGGTCTGCGTGTGGTATTGTATACGGGATTTAGAACGGACATCGTCAGGGCGGAATTGATACGCCGGATGAGATTATTTGCGTCAAAGAGGTCAGACGAGAGGAACCCAGACGCGATCGGCCACAGTTCGCTTCCAGCCCAGCCGAGGTATGGGGAATGAAGGTACGGCCAAACTACATGTAAACAGCGAATACTGAGGGTTCCGCCGTGAGTGTCGACAGACCGCATGAGGTCGGAATGAGGGAGATGACATCAAAAACCTCGATAATTTGTGCTATGGGGGAGGAGTGAAGGCAGTGGATTTAGCAACCAACTCAAAACATGGGTTTCTAATGATATAATTAAGGGTTTCCACTTCATCTACTTCTCA
The DNA here is from genome assembly GCA_902702965.1 of Spirometra erinaceieuropaei. Classification (NCBI taxonomy): domain Eukaryota; kingdom Metazoa; phylum Platyhelminthes; class Cestoda; order Diphyllobothriidea; family Diphyllobothriidae; genus Spirometra; species Spirometra erinaceieuropaei. Next base: position 1,600,219 of record CACRXP010000032.1, on the reverse strand, counting down.
ATCCTAGGAGTACCCTTCTCGAAGTCAGGAAGCTGAGTGTTCGAAAATGAGACCGCTAAAAATGCCTTTATACTTTCCGGTGTAAGGTGTGTGCGTAATTTCGACTTGAATACAAGTAACTTAGGCGATGAACTAATTTCTGGCGGAAGATTATTTCAAAGGAAGGCATATTTGGAAGCAAACAAAAGGGAGCGCTTAGATGTAGTGCAAAGAGGCGGCGGAATCACAATGGAGGATTTGCGCGTGTCATAAGACTGATCTCTTGGAGTGAGGATGTCAATAAGCAAAAGATTGGAGCTACGGTTAATGCGAAAAAGGAAGCAAAGTCCAGCTTCGAGTCTTCTAACCCCAAAAACTTAAAGTTCGTCAGCTGACATCTCTGAGTACAAGAAGTGTCGGGTGCGACTTGAGAGAACATTTCCCGGCTGAAAACCTCTGAACATTTTCGTTCTTATAACAGTCACAGCGTTCATTAAACCAAAGACTGGAAGAACAATCATTTAATAGTCTTAGCTTCATTTCTTGAAGAAAAAAACTCTGCGATATGAATCCACATATCTGCGTGGCTTTGGCAGAGATTCTATCTGCATCAGGTGTTAAAGCAAGTTTATTTGTATAACTTCGACCTAGGGCCTTTATGGTAAACAATTTTGGGAGTGGATTATTCTAAAAAATTATGGAACCAGGATGATTGGCAGAACCAAAAGACATGAAACTACACTTTGATGATGAAAACTTTCTCTGCTATGTTGAACCCCATCTGCTTAAGCGCAGTAAATCGACAGTAATATTTTTAACACAAACGTTAGCGGTGTCCGTAGAATATGAGTAAACACACTTGAGGTTATCGGCATAAACAAAAGTTTGCAAATTTCCGAGTTCCGTAAGGAAGGAAGAGTAGCGGACCCAGAACCGTGCCTTTAAGTACGCCACTCGTGATCGAGTGGGGTGTCGAGTAGCTATTACCGACCATGACTTTCTGATATCGGTTGGACAGATAGGACCTGATGGAGTTGAGTAGAGGCGGCCGGATGCCGAGAGCTTTTAATTTTACTAAAAGACGTCTAGAAGGCGCCTTTTCGAAGGCTTTGTGGAGATCAAAGTAGGTAACTACCACTGACTGCTGCTCATTACGAAGAGAAGTTATTAGATTAATAAATGCCAAGTGGTAAGTTTCACAGGATCGTTCAGGTAAAAATCCATGCTGACTAGAGCTCAGAATCCGATTTGCTAGACAGAAGTCAAAAAGTTCATTCAAAATTATCCTTTCAGGAAGCTTTGCTAGAGATGTTGTTTTGTGCACGCCCCGATAGTTGTTAGCATCAAACTGAGATCCTGACTTGAAGACGAGAATGATAGTTGACATTTTCCATTTTTCAGGAAAGGATCCTTTTGAAATTTAAACCGAGAATAAACGACTAAGCAATATGGGAAGGTCGGATGTTTGTTTAATACTCGAAATTGGAATCCCGTCCGTTCCTGGGCAGTGCGAGTATTTCAAACGACTTATGCATTTCTTAATGAGGTCTTCGTAGATATCGACTGTACTCAATGTCCTTTCTGAAAGTTAACGAAAGAAAGGGACTGGTTTGGACTTAGTATTAAGGTGTTTTGCAAAGAAGGCACCAAACAACTCCGTCTTGTCAGTGTCATCGATGAGGAAAACTTTGTTATCATCTAGTAGGGGTGGAAGTTCGTGACCACGCTTAGAGGAGGACCAATGACGGAAGATGTTAGTGACGGATTTGCTAGGGTTCGAATCACTGGGGGCAGGTGGTTCTGTTTGGCTGTCGCGCGATTGGTGTACCCTTGAGGTCATTTCAAAAATCATTGTGAATCTAAGATGAACGGCTAAGGAACTAATAGATAGGCCACGCAGCTGCCGTCTCAACGTTTTTAGTCTGTTGTGGAGAAAATGAGAAACAATGGAATTTGAAGAATCAGGCTTGAGGTATCCACGCGGCAATAACTCTAGGATGTCCTTGGAAACATTGGACATGACATCAGGAAGAATGGTTGCTCGCTAAAGGAAAGGAGGCCACACCAATCCAATGATCTAATATGGTTATATATTAAGTCGTTATCTACACTATCGTAGTCTAGGTAAGTCCGCACGGTGCTGGTCTTTTTTGAAAAGGCAAGCGGTAAGCAACAATGAATTAATACGTGGTCACTATCACTGAGGCCCTTTTTGAAAGCAACAAAAAGAGGGGCAATATCCTTGCTAAATATTAGATCTAAAATGTGATGTATAAGGTTCCCTCGAGCTACCCTAAGATACTGAGCCAGCGCCTGTTAGCAGCAGCAGAAGCGGCCGCCATCAGGTTACGAAAACCGACCCTATGCGCCCAGAAGAACCTCGTTCAGGCTCCGCGTTTACCGTGGTCAAAGCTTGACTAACCACATACAAATTTCTGCACCCTCCCACTCTTGCCTAGCCTGTATTTTCGAACTAACTTTTATCGGTTTTTTCAGTCACTGTACGCCGTTCCCATATAACTGTACCGGCCCGAAGAAACGTTATCGAAAGCAACGTTCGCTCGCCACTTTGTCTTCTATAAAATATATCACTAATTTTACGCGTTGATGTTTACGGATTTGCTGGTGTATCAATTAAGATAATTACTACGTACAGTAATGACAAGAGGTTTAAGGTAGCTACTCGATCCTGTGTTTTTTACTGCGCGCAAAGGCACATTGTCCTGATACGCCCAGGAATAAACTGATTTCTGTTTTTCCCCACAGGTATCCGCAGGATGTGTACGTTTGCGCATGTTTTGCGTGTCCCTGGGGGTGTGAGCAAAATTCCTTAACAGAAGCAAAGGGTTTTCTTATGCAGCTGTTCAAATTTGTTGTGTGTTTTAATTCTGTTAACATTGTAATGTCAGAAATGTGGCACATACTTTCACCTTACGTGGCTGAGATGGTGTGTGGATATCTGTACATTTCCGAGTATCAAAGCATGTTCAGGTATTTAGTGCGTTTTTGAAGATCTTTTTACAACTCCAAAATCTATCTGGATAGGTTTTAGTTAGAAAGGTAACAAACGAGGCCCAAATCACGGCAGGTAAAGGAATATCTAAATAAAAATGGACAAAATTGGGTCGCATTAATGAACGTTTTTCAAACCACGTTGGTCTCAAGACTTAGTGTTTGGAAAGTTATTGAACGGTGAACTGCATTCATGAGCCTTCATATTAATGTGCATAGGGTAGTTAAGCTTGATAAATGGTCTTTTTACTGCTTTTAATCCCCCTTGTGTGCGACGCGTGATGTGTTTCTGAGATTCGTAATGATGACCACCAGTCTGTTTAATTATTCAATGAAATCAAATGACAAGTAACGCTGGAATTCAAATTGTCCTTTATCGTTGAAACCCATTAAATATTGCAGTGAACCTTCATATTCTTAATTGAAACCAACAACTGTTGCGGATTCCATGCACTTTTAAGAGATTGTACTGATTCACTGTTCCGTCGCTCATTTCGCAGCAAACTTGCGATAGCGTTCGAGAAGCGCGGCATTCCAATATTGGAAATGGCTATTCTCCGTTGACTGATCCCTTCGGCATTCCAAAGAAACGCCCGGAGGGTTATTCGAAATTCTGTTCCATTTACTGGTATTGTCCTTTTCGCATACTAAAATTGGAGAGGTAATTTGGCCTAAGTATTACACACGGAGATGTAATCATGTATCCTATTACGTGTAAATTATATTCTGAGGAAATAGCTACCCGATTGAAGGTTAGTAAGACGGTTTCAAATTTGGCGTCACACTGATATTCCATAAAACCAAGCAAAGTCAACCGTCGGCTGTTTAGGCAATTGTGGATGAGAAAAGGTTCTTGTGGAGTCACACTGTAGGAAATTCGTCCGGATCTGGCGTATTTTTCCTGGACAGAAATCGTTGGGATGCGCCTTATTAATTGTTCCGCGATCTCCCAGATACGGAGCGTTCCTCCACATTGATGGCATGTGATGCTTTCTATAACATCGTTACGTATCATCACTTAAGGCGTTTTCTGAGACCCTATATAACTACATATGGCATCGCAAAGTCTATCATCGAGTTATAAAATGTCAGTATATGTACAGTGCATTTAAACAGGACTGATCTGGGTGAAGTTTCTGTCAGTTTGAAATAGCGTAATTTGTTTCGACCACAATCATCTGCCTAGGGTTAAGCTGAAGCTGACCTGTTAAAACCGATAATATTCAACAGGCTAAACCAGAGTTACTTCCAAGTATTGACTAAATGGATCAAGCCGAAGGCAATTCGTTTGCAGGAAAAGTACATATGCGCTGGACATTTGGCACTTGAGATTCATCAGACGTTTGTTTTCTCAGATAAAACGGCGGTATTGTTTTATTCCAATTTGCAAGACTATCAATGGCAGGCAAATTTATTAAATCGCTTTCCGTAAAAAAACATGTTCTTGAGACTACTTGAGTCTGCCTGTCCAACAATATCCCAAATGCATCAGACACGCATCGGTTAAATTACGTGTAAAAGACATTTGTACGTTGGATTCCGAGGCTGTTTGCAAATATCGACTACGTTTTGCATAACCTTTGTGAGCATTATCTTTGCAGGAAGAAAACATATCTAAAAAGTATTCGCTCAACCGCGCACAATTGCACCTTAAGTGGGGATTTCGAAGATAATGGAAGGGCGACGCAGCTTCATACCAACGGCCTTCCTTGTCAAGTTTCGCGACACTGCTGGCGCATGCCAGGCAATATGCCGGGAAATCAAATTTGGTGGTAATATAAAAGGAGACGGACGTTTAGTTTCTGGATGCATATTAATGAAAATGGGATCTGGACAGTTTCTCGGATCCTTTAACGCGGAAAGACTCTTGTTTAGGACAGTGTTTTTTCGTGACCGGGAAACATCTCGTGGTATACAGTAATGTTGTAAATGGAGGCACTAAAACTGCAGCATTTATAGCACGTAGCTGCCGTTGGACCACATGCGTACTATAATTAACAGCTCTCGTGATCACCGCTGAGGGTCGTTATTAAGGCGATTTTGGCCCGGCAGTCCGCGTCCAAGTCGCTAACTGCCGCAATTGCATCCTCCGTGTTGGATTTTGACGTGATGATTACTTCACAATCTGGCCCGCTGTCATCGGGAGAGTTGATCGCCCGCGCCCTCCCCACATGTCTGATTTTCCTGATCAGTCAATGTCTCAGCATTGAATGTGGCACTGGGGGGTCATTGCGCTAGTTGGTGGATTACGGGCCTAAGAACCATAATTTGAACGGTGCAAGGAAACACCTCATGGCATACAGTACTGTTGTAAGTGCTTAGCTAGCTTTTAAAATGATTACACCTATAATTACGGATAGCTTTCGGCATCAAATGGTTTAGAGGTGTCAAAAGGGACACATAACGACCTATATATTGAGCATTGAGTATTGTCATACGCTTCATTTAAGTATGGACGGAAAGTACCCCAGAATGACGGATATGTGCTCATTTCTAGGAGCTTTCGAACTCGAGCTGGCAAAAGAATCCGTCTTCAGCGATAGAATCACGGGTAACAAAAATGACAGTCATATGACAAGTTAACTAACCAGAAATCGCCCTCGTTCTTCTCGAAAATGATTGTGCAGGCCCTACACGCGAACGTAAATTCAGTCTGACGGTTGACTGAAATCAAATCCGATGTTAGGATACTAATCAACGCCGGACTTATTTGTGTTTCTAAATTGATCTTTTACTCCGGTAGCTACCAACGTGAACGCATTACTTTGTTCGCATGTGCGGATATCTACTCTTAAGCTTCAACCATTTATCGGCCGACTAAACGTTATCCCTGATCAGAGGAGAGCGACAAAATTTGTGAAAGGCCTCGGAACTTTACCTTACAACTGCAGTCTTAGTGAACTTCAACTATTTCCTCTTGAGTACAGGCAGATTCGATGACATCTTATACAGACGTATCGGATATTGAGGAACCAGGTCTGTGCCCTTAACCTCGACGATTTCGTCACCCTGTCCACAACAACAAACCGCGTGAGAACTCTCGAAAACTTAGAGGATCCCGATGCCGTCTGGACATTCGCAGATACTGTTTTTCACAGCGAGTCGTCGGTGCCTGGAACGGGCTTCCCGAGGACGTGGTAATGGCCGACACCACGGAGACATTCAAGCCAAGATTAGATGCATATTTGCTTGGAAAATACCGATTGTCTGGACAGAACAGCTCTGTTGTGCCAAACCAACGCCTTGCATACACCTACCGCTAATGCGGATGATAGTCATTTAATTTTACTGATTTCATCTACAACTGAATGTTCTCGATTTTCGGTCCTGCTTTTCAATAAAAATGTTCTGTTAAAGTGTGTATGTCACTGAAAACATTTTAGTACCATGTTTATTTAAAGATAGATATTGCATGTTCCGTTCTCGATAGGGCTTTCAAAGGCATTGCCTATTACCCTTAAAATATACTGACCTATACTGACTTATGCATTTAGATTAACATTATTTTAAGACGCCTATCGCAGTAACAGAAAAGTATTTCATTAGGATGCAGTCGAAGAAGGAAAGTGCGGAATCAATTCCGTAATTTCCGAAACTATGCTTGAGTGCAACTAGGTTTACAGCCAAATTTCTACATTGGCCTACTAAGAATACGAACAACATCATTTTGGCTTCAATATATCTGGTCTACTGTTAGGTGTGTAAAAGTTTTAGACTAAAATTGGAAAACATTTTTTACACTGTTCATGAAGCGCCTTAGCTATGGACATAAACATTATCAAGAATTCGCAACGTTTAAATGAGGCTTGTACTTTCTGCATGATAACTTATGTTAGACATTAGTTTTAATATTATTAATGTGCATTAAATTATTATGATTGAAAAGATGTTGGGGATAAACCGCAAGGGCATATGAGTTTCTAGCAGTCCATTATTAACTGAGTGTGGAGATGCAGTCTGCCCTGTTGTGCGCTTTGATAAATGAGTTATGATAAAGCACCGAATCCTCTATAGATGGATCGTGAAGAGTCAAACAGATACCGCAAATAAAGCATGCGCCTGTCTTGCGTGTGGGTGAAAAAACGCCGGGTTAGGTGCTGTCAATCTAAGACTGTGCATTTCCTAATAAAGATGACCAATATTCGGTTTAGCAAATAAATAAGTAATTGACTTGACAGAAGTAGTAATCACGAAATCACGTCACAACCACCATGCACTGCTTCAGTAAAAAACAACTCTTACATTCATTTTCGATTTTGCGTTTGACAATTTGTATGACGTTTTAGACTGACTTGAAACGTACAGGGATATTCGAATATAATATATTGCCAATTAACACGCACTTGTTAGAGAAAAGTGAGCGCATGCAATGTTTTCTACAGCAGGATCATTTCAGCAGAATACTTTTAGGTTTGCCGTGGTTGAATAATGCAACGGAATGCCCAATAGATACAATACGGGATGGTTTAATTCCAACCTGTGCATCATCAGCAAACTTTAGCACAAAATGCCCATGACTTTCGACATGACTTCAGATATAATGGCTTGCGTCGAAAACCAATGCGCCACTCAATATTGCCAGCTTGCATAAAAAAGTTCATATAATTTTTTCTGTTAAATAGGACGCTCTAACCAGATTAATTCCTTGTAGTTCACCCACGCTTGATTACATTTGAAACACCATGTGGTTGGAAGCTAGAGCTTGCCCCCCAGAAAATGGCTCTCGTTTTTTCTTTTAATATTAACGCCAACGTCAACTTGTGTAGATTACTTGTCTGGTCATTTGATGGAGTCAGGCACTTGACAGTCGCCTGATGTCTGAAAACATGCGTCCGGAGGATAAACCGCCTAAGTGAATTGTCTTATTAAATGTTAGCCAAAATTCTAAAATGTGTCCTCCTGGCAGGACCGGGAATCTGGCTGCGATTGGTTCCTTTTAGTATGACCTTTATGATTCGAATCACCTTTTCGTGTTTCTGTAGAACATTGATCCACCGTACGCAGACCAGGCGTGTGTAACACGCGCAGACGGACTGTTTGACCATGTTCGTCACTGTCACTGCTTGCATAAATCAGCCTACTATGCCTACATAGTTTACCCCCATCTGGACATTCCCAAACCCTACTAGCTCCATATCGGAGTACAGCACCCTCGGAATCAGTGCAGATGAAACTTTCCTCGTATCTCTTAACAAATACCTTTAACTGAGCAGTCCCGCTTTAAGAAATATTAAGCCTGACAACAATGTCCCAAGTGTGATCTTCAAGGTCTTGGCAGACCTTCGGCCGGTTACTACGCTCTAACTAGAGTTGCCAAGACATTCGGTCCAACGCAAAAGCCGAGATGCATAAATCTCTGGTTCTACCAACGTTCCTAGATAGTTAACATGAACGAGGCCTCTTCAGAAATACAGGTTGCTCGATGTGGGAGTCCGTGAAAGGACCCCAATCCTCAGTGTCCACGCCAAGGCAGATACAACTGCGACGACGATTCCACGTGACTGGGTTGGTTAACAATCAAGTGTTTAAACAAGTATTCACCAGGGACATTGCTACGGATGCTGGCAGACAAGGCGGCCAATAGGGCTGCTACAAGGACAGTTTACAGATGCCCCCTATCCGTACACAAATTAACCCTTGGACCTTGGATTAAAGTGTTCTGAGCCGACGGGGTTGGCTTACTGCCACGAGAACTGGAACCGCCGTCTACGAGGCATATTCCGTAAAAGAGGCAAAAGAGAACATAATGTCGCATAAGTTTCGTATATGACGGATCCACGCTGAATGCACCGAACACCTGACACTGCGGATTTCCAACCGCAGTTCAGAATACCAATTGAATTAGTCCAAAATATTCGGATCCACCGTTATGGCAAAACGCACAACTCGTCAATTCTCTCACTGGTCGTCGACACCGCTGGCAGTGTCACGAAAATAAACTGAGCAACCTGCTTTTCTCGTTTAACCCATCATTAGTGCTTATACTATCATCAGTGTGTTCTCAGTCCGAAACTGTTCCCACTGTGATCGCGCCTTTGCATCAAACGTTATCTTCGACCATCACTAAAATATCTACTGAACTGCGACCGGTGAACCAGTGTCAGGAGGGTCGATATACATATGCCACTGCAACCTCGATTGACAACATTGGTTTGCGACATTTGGGCATCGCACAGGCCCTCTTGAGCACATGTAAATCTACGAAAGTCTTTTCTAGAGCACCATAGACCACATTCCATAAGCACGCATCGCCCTATCTGCACAAATCCTACGCTGCATATGCACCTTACGCACATCACAGTTCGACCGTCGAGTTCTATGATGTCCACTGCGTACTCCACAGCAAGGCGGAGAAGGGACGGTGAATTGAGCGCGAATTGGTTTAAAGCGACAGTAGACTTGCGCAGCACCTACCGCACTCCCTCTCTTCCTCATTCCCCCTGGACCCGGTGTTAAGACAGAGCGAAGAAGACCGGAGGTGGGGGGAAGGCGGCTCGCCCGGCCGGACCCACACCTAGGCGCGCCACTACACCCCCTGGTCCGCACAGCAAATGACCAGGACTTTTCGCCAGCAACAACGACACCCCGAAAGGGTCCAGCCCAATGCGCAACAGGCATGTACGCGGCATCCCTCCTCCATACATCGTGCCTAATTATTACAGCAAACATGCCATCAATGTTTCCACGTTTTAATGGCGGTTGAGACGTCTCGCGCAAGAATAAGCGCACTTCACGCACGTGGGAACCATGTCCTCTCTTTGCTCTGGCATTTTGGACGTGGGAACCAGATAAGTTTCGACTTGCGTGGACGGGCAGTTAATCCTTGGCAGAAGCTTCGACCAGTCATATTATTAGAAACGTGTGATTATTATCATAAAACAGTTTAATACATTTGGTGCGCCTTCTGTGAGATCATGATTGATACGATATTTCATGAATTATGGACAAAAAGTTAATTATTTAATCTTTTTTCCCATGTTCATCCCAGAAATTGCATAAATCCTGTTGCTGAATTGTCTAAATTCATTTTCTCACCTACCGAAAACTGATCTTTAAATCATTTTAAGGCAGTCTAATAAGGGAATGAGGCTTTCGCCCTTGAACTCCCTATTCATATCAAAAAACAGCAATAGAATCGGCTGTTGCATCAGTGAATCTGGAAATTCAAAAGTTAACAGTTATAGTGAGCCAGTTGAAAACGGGACTTGACTTTCCATTTCTAAATACGAAAGCAAACTGACATACATGATTATCAGCCGTTCAACCGTGTCACAAACGTCCAACAATCATTTTCTTTCCTATTTGTCTGGTCTTAAATGATAAAGAACTGGAACTTTTAATTCAGTCGGTCTAAGATAATCAGGTCAGGGGAGCATTTCATTAGGCTCCACTGGAACAGAGTTAGATAACACTAGGAGACGAAGATCCTGGTATTTAAAACTCTTCCACTCCTGGACTTCGATGAGTCTTCCGTAAAGTGCCGCATGTTCTGTAATATAACAAAACTTCGTGTGAAAAAATATTGAATAAAAAAATTGTGTATTATTGGTAACCAGTTTATTAAAGAGGAGGGTTAACTTGTATATGTGTTGTTCGAAATGTTAGTGTTCAGTGCTATAATTTTCTGTAGTCGTGTTATTGCATCGTTTCGCTGTATTGTCCTTGCAAGTAGTTGCTCGGCACCCAAGTGCATTTATTCTAGGGAATACTTAGTATGCGCCCATTCGTTTAACAAGGACCTGGATTGTGATTACAGGGTGGAGGTGCGTTTAAGTGGCTGCATGTGCAGTTGCGACTGTGTGGACGCAGGTATGTCCGAACTGAAGTCAGTCAAGTGGCCTCGGGTCAACGCGTCTGGAATGGTTCATTTCAAGGAGTGAATGACTTTGAGGCAGTGGGGCGTTGGAAAATGAGGCCAGACATAGC
>CACRXP010000032.1:1523346-1588278 GCA_902702965.1 Spirometra erinaceieuropaei | reverse complement strand
AGGCCATTTCTGATGCACTGCTACTGCTTGCACGCGACTTCAAGCCACCACTGCCTCGATCGACACCGGTGGACGAAATAAATGCCAGCCGTCACCACTTACTCCGGAATTCTCGAGCGCGACTGGGTGCAGTAAACAATTTACCTGCCTTCGACAGCGACTAGAAGGACAATCCTGGGTTTCGCACACAATACGTACCGCCAACCTGTGGCCCTTACATTTTCTTAATTGGTGAAGTTAATTGCACATGTTAATGGACTGGGGCAGAAAACCATGATTCAAGTAGCTCCCGGCTCAGGCGGTTGTCATTTCTTGCTAGTATTTTGGCCTCTTCGAATTTGAATTTGTGGCCGGATCTTGTCGAATGGGCCGAAACTTGAGAGCTGGCTTCATTTCTCCGCACCGCTGCAGCGCGTTCGGCCATTCTCGTTCGGAGCTGTCTTCCGGTTTCTTTGACGCAGTTGCTTTGTCTGCAACTGTACCGGATCCGATAAAGGACTCCAGACGTTTCTAGCCGAGGCAGTGGGTCTTTCGGTTTCGTTACCTGACGCCTGATGGTTGCCTCCGGTCTGTGTGCAACTCCAGCCCCAAGTGGTGCGAGAAGGCGGCCGACAGCTTCCGAAACGTTCTTAGCATACGGAAGCGCCCGCCAAGATTTTGTTTACGTGCGATTAGGCCTTTCGTCCCTTTTGCGTATGCACCGGTTGACGAAGTTGCGCGGGTAGCCATTGGCTTTGAATAAATATCGGAGGTACTGCAGTTCGGCAACGGGGATTGTTCTACTTGAAGTGATGTCTGTTTGATGGCTGAACTTATCATCTTTACTCGATGCAATTTAATCACATGTGTTGGATGTTGGTGTGATGATTGTTCGATTATCCCATAAATACTGCAGCCCCGTATGCTTGAACCCCCCGTATCTGCTATTGTCTCTGATGATAGGTTTGAACAGGAGTCCGAAACGTAAGACCAAGAAAGCTCTTGTATATGGATGCCTTCAATGTGCCTGTAGTCCGACAGTGCCCAGCGGTCCGAAACCATGCGAGTCTCTCACAGGTTGTGCTGTGGAAAACTCAAGAACGTTGCTCATCTAGGCGTTTTACGTAAGATTTTAAATTTACATTTGCGGTTTGCACATCTGTCTGTGATGATCCTCAGTAATTGAACATGAAGCGTCTCATAAGAGTTACAATTAAGCGAACGAGTTAAATCGTTGGTCGACAATCCACTGAGCCCAATGCTATGCATAGGAACTAGTTTTCAAGAGAAATGTATTATTTGTGGGAATAAATGCCCTTCAGAAGCAGAACTCTGGTGCGTCAGTGTACCATTTGATCAAAAACCTGGTAATGGCATTCGACGCCCTGAATCACTACCTGACGCGTAAGGCACACGGACCTAATTCTGCAGAAATAAGGCATGCTATGGAGGCTATTAAATCTGCTGTTAATTCCTTTCCTGAATTGTGATATCTACCACACAAAATGCCATTTACCGTGCGTTAAAGGAAGGAAATTTACGTTTTTGGTTTAAAGTCTCATTAGCGCTCTGAACTTCGGTTACATTACTTGGGATATGTGTACTTAATAACTTAACCTTAACTGAACTGGAAAAAATGCTTCGCGTTTTGGAGCTTTTCTTCTCTGATAATAATAAATAGTCGTCCTCCGGACATATCTGTCAATTTTCAGTTTACTGACCTTCTAAAAGTAAACGTGCATATCACGGGGACTGCACGCGCCGAGCATGCCACACGCAAATGTTTAGTGCGCTTAACTATCTGAATAGTAGGGCCAAATACAAGACACTAGAACTTAGTTTCTTTTATATTGTTTCTACGGTCGGTTATTCGTTTGTTTATAATAAAAGCGATTGCTGGTTGTGCGCTGCAGGTCTCAAGCAAAAGGAACGCAAAAAATCCCCCTAAGAGATCCATTGCCGAAAAAAAAATTTAAGTCGAAGTATTTATAAGGTTGTCTTATTCAGTTCAAAGTAGCGGCAACGGCATTGAGAAAATCTACGATATGAGAAAATCTACAGACGTTTATGCGCATTACACGTACAGTTAGGTAACCTATGAATCCATCCCTAAGGCAATGTGATTGGATAGTCCCTTGTCATCGTGTTGTAGGATTTATCGGCCTTAGGCTCCCATATTTTGTTTTTGCCTCAAATTCGTGTCATTTTATGGCTTTTCAGATGGCCAAGCAGAGGTCGGCTTGCGTATCCTATTCTGCCGTCTGCAGATACTTGCTAATATTATTAGCGTGTATTTATGAGAGCAATGCGTGTACTGCGTTCAACCGTAAGTTCATTAATCGCTAAACGTTGCCTTTCCAATATGAGCTGGTGTCCACACAAGATAAGAATATCTATTATGAAATTCATCTGGATGGTTTAAACAGATACGTAACAGCAAACGAAACATCGGTCACATCAATTTCGGAATGAGGCATACCAGCATCCTATACTAGCCTGTTTCGTATACTTATTTGTTTGTTTTTCGATAGCGGCGTTTAAACATAAACGTAATTTCCAGATGCTCAAATGTTGCTAGTTAAATAAAAAAAATACCTGCAGTTAAGGTGATAATTAGGCATGGAAAAATAGATTCAGTGTGAAGTACGCATAGGGTGTTCTATTTTGGTAAGTGAACTTAAACTATTTTCTATTAAAAGTGACACGTGCCTGCATATATGTTTTAGAGACTGTAGGCTGAATAATCATGTTTTCTTTCTTGTTTCAAACTCTGCTAGACGAAGGTTCAACCACATTTTTACTTGTCTAACTGTATCTTAAAATGGACACGTCGTACAGTCGCCCACATTTCCATCACACTTATATCCTCCTTCTCAAAAGGGCGGCTGTGTAGTCTCGAGAAACCAGCAGGAGACAAAGCCACATGATTTCGAATGTCACAATGGACAGTTGCAAGTTATCAGGTGTGTAGATATAAGTGCTGAAGGATCACTAAGAAGAACAGTCTGTTTTTGATACACATGAGCAAATATGAGGGGTGTTTAATCACAAAAAGGAATGGAACTCGTATAAAAGGGAGAGATACGAAACAGTCGAGCATTCCGTATTTTCCTAATTGCTTTAACCAAACGCTTACTAAAACGAACACTGGTTTTAGGACGTAAAACCTGTCCGAAGGATGAAGGGATATTTCGCATTACGGACATTGTTAAATATCTAGTGAACCGCGTTTCACACTTTACTGTGACCGACGAGCTTGTGGACCTCTATATGTGTTCATACAATGTCATTCTACAAGGCAGGATTTGGGTTAAATCATGTTTCCCAATTGCGAACTCAACGTACAAAAATATGAAGAATATGTCTGCGAAAATATATGTGACCAAGTTTCAATTTCATTCTATCGGGTAATCTACATGTCTCATTATCATAGTATCCTTATACAATGGACTAATACTGCTTCGGTTAATATTATCGTTATAACTTGTAACATATTGTATATCCAGTCAAGCTCTCAACATCTTTAGGACTTCTCGAATCCGTTTCAAATAAAAGAAGTTCCAATCAAGACAACGCTGAAGATTTCGCATTGGAATACAGAACAGTATGGTTCAGACATAGCTGGAATTTCTAAGATTGATTTTCCTGAACTATTATCAAATATTTCATTTTCGCCACGGTAGTGTTTGGCCAGTTATCTCAGAGGTTCCATAAACACAAACGGCAGACGAAATATCATGGCTCAGGATCGATTATACGGAGGTTCAGTTCATTGTGAAATCAATCGTTCGGTTTTCGAATTGAAACTAGACAATTACCTGTAATTTTAATACACTTGGACGGCTGGATTTGATACATCATACCTCGCCAATGTTCAGTGTACTAGCTAAAAATAACTGAATATTTTAATAACAAAAAATTCATACTTCTTACTTTATGCAAATTAAACCGGAATTTATTTATTAAAATTTCATCGGGAATTTGTTGTGATGCTTTTTATACAGGAACTTTCATACCTGTAAACTTTCTCACAGTGCGAATACGTTTCTAAAAGAAAGCTACTGTGATATATTAATGATGAAATTTGTAAGTAATTCCTGTTTTTGATATTTTATCGAGAAATATGGGCATTTTTATGTCTAACTGCCAGCAATCAGTCTACTGTTTAAGCAATAATTCAAACATTTTGTGCAAAATTTTACCTTATTTCTTCGTTTCTACATGGTTTGAGATGCGGTATGCATATCATGAAAACGTTCATTTGTATATACGTAGAGCGCTGGAGCGCGTATAGAACAGCAGTGAATGCTTCACGATGTTTGACATTTTAAATCATTTGCGCATAACTGAGGATTCTCTCCCATGAGTGTAGCAATATTTTCAAAATAAGGTACCTATTGAGAGCATTTGCTAATGTAGGAAGTACTGAAGCATTATTTTTAATACTAATGACCGTTCGAGTCAAACATGTAGACTCATTCAGATAAAAGTCTCACCATTGAGAAATGAACACAATCAAAATGAAAGTCAATAAAAACCGATTAAACCAATTAGTCATGTGTTAATAAAATGTCTTTTAAACCGCACTTTGGCTACTTGTTTTAATGACGACTGTCTGCGCACTGTCATTTTCTAAGCTTAAGTAAAGACAAAATTAGGAAGTCTGATCGGCTTTTCACTTCATCGCAGATCAGTGGTAATTCATCTGCTAAAAATGACAGAACTCACTTTGAATTCCTTTTGGAGCCTTTTTAGGGTCCGTTTTAAAGATGCAAATGCATAACCTAGTGGCCGCTTAAATGATTAGGCTCGATCAAAACCGTTCATCCTACACCCTTTCCGTTTTTAAATCACTCAAATCCAGACCAAACGAAGCGCATAATACCGTATGCTTAAAAAAGTATCTTGGCCGTACGTTATCGAGCATCTCCAAAAGAGCGGGAAAATATCTGCAAGTGTAAACAACCGCACACTAAAAGGCGTTTTTACTGCGCTTTAGGGTATGATATCCCAGAACTTTGTACATGCAACTTTAGAATCGGACAGATCGTCTGGTTTTCTAAAAATAATCTTCTTGCGTACGCGTGGTTTATGTGATTTATGCGAGAAAACATTTATCGTCAAATGCTGAAAGTTCCGTTTGGTGAAATTCCGCTGCTCAGATTACTCGCTTATTAGGTAGGGAGCACGTGTGATTAGGCGAACCTAGTATAGCTTAGCTACTAGCTAAGGAACCTGACGAAATCCAAGCTGACGTATATCCCTCCTAAAATTTGTAAGAATTTCGACATTTAGCATTGACACGCATATTGTGCATTAAAAAAATACTTCCTCTAAAATAGGCTAGGTAAATAATGCAAACGCGGAGGATCTTAATTGCTTACAATTATCGCCTCAATTACCTTCATCAGGTTTAATGAGTAAGATCGCGTATAGTAAAGTAAGTTCTGGCTACGGGTAAATCCGCTCTACGAACATGCGGTACCTTCGGTAACTTTCTAACTTTAATCTATCGCGTTCGTCATTTATCACTGCAGTAATGCAATAATGGATATTATGCGTCTGATCTGAAGGTGAAATATCATTGCCGAAAAATTTTGACCATGCTCTTCAGGAACAAATGACAAACTCATACATAATTTAAAAATCAGCTTTTTTCTATCAACGGAAATGACACGGGAGGAATACAATGCACACAGACACAAAACTACCTTAAAGGCCTAAATTATATTTTCGCGAAAAACTGGAAATAAACCAAAAGAAATATCAGAGTCTCCGAGATATTCGGTTGCCTACGTTTCCTTGGCCTTAATTCTGTGTACTTGTTCACGGACCTCCAATTATGCGAATTTCGATTGGTAATTTTGGAGACAATAGACGTTAACCACAATGTATAATAACCATTTCTAGCAAGGTCTCCAGGAAGCATAATGATTCTCGGACCCGGGTGACCAAACCCCTCTTGTCAGTTGGTGGTTAGGCAACAGCTCATTAATTTCCGAAGATCTGGCCATATGCCAGGCTTTTGGGCTATAAATAGAAAGCTAGAAACTCTAGGCAATGACACCACATAGGCTTCGCTCACATCGAGTCCGCACTCAAAATTTGCCGATGCAACGAGGATGCGAGTTCCAGGAACTATTTGATAAGAAGTCGGAGCGATCGCTGGAATAAGGGTTTTATCCACCTTACGTTTCGGGCTTTCATTTTAACCCACCATCAGAGACAGCGACAGAAACGGGTGATTCGTGCACAGAAAGTTGCAGTATTTATAGGATGCGGACGCTATGCCACTGCATACCTATGGTATTTAACCGCTCTCCCCTGAATCAACAATTGTTGTCCGCTGTTGCTCTAATTGCTTTATGCCCGGAATCTAGTTATTAATTGCTGAAATCTCACCACCCGTGTTGGATGTTGGCGTAATCATTGCTCGGCCACCTGACTCACCGGCTTGCGTGCTCCCGAATGGTCAATTACTTTGGCCAGCACAGAATGTGGAGCGGGGATGTCGTTGCACTTGTTGATAGACTGAGGTCCCGCGAACGATGATTCAAGCAACTCGCGGCTCACGCGATTATCCCCTCTCGCGAGAATTTCGGCCGCATCGAACTTGAATGCGTGGCCGGGTCTCGTCTAATGGGCCGCGACCTGGGAGTTTTCGTCATTTCTCGCACCGCTGCCGCGTGTTCATCAATTCGCGTCCGGAGCAGTCTTCCAGTTTCTCTGATGTAGTTAACTGTTGAAATCTCATCACTCGTGAATAAATCAACAATGCTCGTAATGGTAATCTGTTCTCCCAAAACTGTACTATGCGTAATTCTTGACGGTTTTCTCACAGGATACCACAACACAGAATGTACACACGAGGATGACTGACTCGTAGACTTGTGTAGACGAGGAGGTATAAACAACCAGCACATATTGGGCAGTTCATTAAAGGCTCCGCTTCCGGACAAGAGCGATACAGAAAACTTTAAATATGAAGCAAAGTTTAATCACACTATAGAGGCATCTTTCATCAGCCCACGACCATCTTTCGGACCAGTTAGTGAAATAAGACTAGACATTTGCAAAATTTAGGTGGCTGCTTTTTTCTTTTACTCTTTAAACCACGCATTTTACAAGTCTGATCGTCAAGATTTGCTGTTACGGCTTGCCGTCGTCCTTAGTGCGTGCTTTTTAGCGACAGTTAGGCACAGCAAAAAGCAACGACCACCAGAAGTGGTAATCTGCCTGCCTAAATATATAAGCATCTGTCCCATAAAAAGAATCGGCAGACCAAACAGGGCAATGAGGACATGCTGTTAGGATTAGGATATATAATTCGAAAGATGGTTTCTACGACTTTTATGAGTTTGAGCATCATCCCCGATAAGGATTTCAATAACATATAACCCCGACCTTTGGCTTGGCAGCGCGACAACAGACAGATCGGCATGCGTATTAGTGGTAAATGTATCCAAATGATTTTTTAAACTACAAAGGCTGACAGTCAAACAGTAAAACGGCAAATGTCGACAGGACTCTGATATGATGCATCTTAAGTCAGTATTCTAAGCCCAGCCTGACATGCGTTCGCTGTGAAGACAAAGAAATCTGTCGCGCACAGATTTGAGCCTGCCTTCCTGCTCAGCTGGTATCTACTGAACACTACGATTATTTACTGGAGGACAGGATGGACAGCGCACAGGAACGGAATGAACTAGTCGGAGTTGACAGAAACATGACTGAAAAGCGTGCGGAGAACGCTTAGACACAGCTATGCAAACGAAATTCTCGTGCATCTCCCCTGAAGCCGCAGAGTGTGCAAAGTGTATCATGACTGTTTGCAAATAGTGATGGATTTCAGCCTAACCAGTTATACCAACCTACAGATTGGGCGTAAATGTAGCTGTTGAGGACATTTGCCCAAGGTGTGACTCTCGTGTTTGGGGGAATAAACAGCTATGACTTGGAACGATAATATTTTCTAGTCCTTACTGCACCTTCCGTCTGTGCAATCCGTGTTTACATTGCCAGCGACTCAGTAAAAAAAGAGAATGCGTGTAGTTTTTGCATCAAAAGGCCTTGCTCCGACTTCGTCAGCGTATAGAATTCACCAAAATGGATATAGGTAGCCGACGTCCCAAACAAGATTTCCCAAGTAATCAATCTAGAACCTCACAGACGGCTACCAGGGTCTCTCAAACAGTAGGCATTTTAGCAAATTAGG
The DNA here is from genome assembly GCA_902702965.1 of Spirometra erinaceieuropaei. NCBI lineage: Eukaryota > Metazoa > Platyhelminthes > Cestoda > Diphyllobothriidea > Diphyllobothriidae > Spirometra > Spirometra erinaceieuropaei. The sequence goes on along the minus strand of CACRXP010000032.1, from coordinate 1,580,084 downwards.
AAACACAGACTTAGACCCAAATTTAAATAACTCGACAGTTGTATCGGGTGCAATTCGAATCCACGGCGCCACGAGGAAGTCTTCGACGCAGTCAAAATTTACCAAAAACCCGAATAAAAACTTGGCATGTGTAGCGTACGATGACGACGGGTGAAGGACTCTACAACCATTCAGGCGGAAAGTTAAAAAAAATCGCTGGGCATAAATGTGCAATAGAGACAGAAGAAAAATGAGTGCACATGGTACCAGTTAAATGTCCAAAGACGATGACGGTCAACAGACCTGCCGGATTGAGAAGCAAGGCTGCCATGCGGATTTTAGCTGATGCGTGAAGCTTCGTATTAGCTCGATTTCATCACTGTCAAGATATCTTCGGGTAGAAAGGAATATTTAATTGCAATTTACTTGGATTAACCGATTACTATGAAGTACGTTCAACCTTTCGAAAAGTATGGCGACTTATTCAGAAATAGCTCAACACAGACATTATTTATATTAGTTTGACGATCCAACTATTGTCCAAAATCCCTTTTCACCCAAAGGGTTGCCTTGTAAGGTAACGATGGTAGGCAGCGCTCACCGATGGTTCTTACGGGCTTTCTCTCGAACCCAAAAAGCAGCCGCACAGCGACGCATGATATAGGCAGTATGTTATTACCGACAAAGACAAGGGCGATTGACAAGGTTACGTTGTATAAGAGAATTGGAAGGCCCAAAGTTTGCTTCACCATGAAAAAGACAAAATACCCTTGATGAGATCTTACCTTATCTATCGAAAACTAAATATACGTTCATTATACATTTGGTAATCTTTGTCGTAAAAGATTACTCGTTATATCCTAAAATTGGCAGACTATTTATGAAACATATTGTGTACTAATTGACTAATATTTGTTATGCGCGTGTTTCTTCATCTTAAACGCTCAAACGACACCATTTGTCAATGAATTTACCCAGAATTTTAAGCCAGTACCATGAGAAATTGCGGACTAAGGACACTTATTCAAAGGGATATGTTACTAATAAATTAGCAGTGAGACATTAGTCTCAAGAATTTAGCTGTTCTGAATTAAGATCTGGAGACCCTGTGAATGGAACAACTATGGACTATTTAGTTATCAAGGGGATTTGGTGATCCTAAGGAGCAACTTTTCAGGTTTCTTCGAAAATGTTCGATCAGTAGTCGAAGGTGCACATTCATGGTAAAAATTCAAATTCATCCATGCACGTATGCGTTTGCTGATTACAGTGATTACTTATGGACATCAAATTGACTAAAAAGGCCTAGCGTACAACTAAATAACATGAACTTATGAGTAACTCACCAGAAGCTTTGGAGTATGAAATGTAGCATTTCCAAACAAAAAACGATTCATGTCCGACTGAAGCATTGCCAAAGGGGTGCGTCTCTAAGTCGGACTACTTGGCAGCGGAAAGAATGAAACGTCATCAACTAGTACTGGAACGGAATAGAAGACGCTTCAGCGGATATCGGAAACTGAAAATCCGCGAAAGATTACACCCATAAACACCCTTCGTCTCCTCTCCCGGTCATTCAGGTCTAAATGACAACATCAGTACACCATTTGGAAACGTCATCGTTGTGAACCTATTTTGCAAGACCTAGGCCACAAAGGTATACTCCAATATTAGCCAACCCCGAATTCCTATTTGTGACCTCTCTGGGGTCATTGTCTGAATAAAATAAACATGATATGTTTTCAGTAATCCATCATCAGGCCAGTACATGTACATGGGAAATGATCAGTATAATTGTCGACAGATTAGAAATGCGTCTCGGAAGCAGGGTTAATCGGACTTCACGTTCCCACGCCACCCGCATGACGGAGTCAACATGCTGAGAACGATGGAGTTGGGGTGCGAGGGTGGGAAGTAGAGGGGTTCCGGTTAGATTGTAAGCGCAGTGAGTGCGTGTGACTGCTCTCCGTGCGTCTGGACGGCGTGCGATCACCGTCTGTAGTCGGCCAGGGCAGACAGACTGCTTGTGTCAGCGTCTTCTGACAACAGATTGCTGGGTTCGCCAGTCGAATGGCCACTACTTCGGCTGTGGCTAGCACCCGTTTGCGCAGGCCTTTAGAGTAGTGTGCCGGTGCCCGGTAGATAATTTTAAAAGCTTCTTTAGCGTCGGCTTGGTGGTTCGTATCGATGAGATGCGCGAAAACTGAACTCGAAATCGATCGATGTTCACCTTCACCTAGCCAGGCAGGCGTGTGTTTGGATATTTTCCTTTTTCAGACGCCTCGTTGTACGGCCAATATATTCCACTCCACAGGAGCAGGTGCATGAATAAATACAAGTGGATGTCGCCTGTAACGGCAGCCTAGTTGAAGACCGGGAACTTGCACTGACTGGATTTCAGATGTTTTGCTGAGTTAGAGAAAACCAAAAAGGCGGAAGTAGAATTAGGTTTTCAAAGCATGAGCTGAATATTTAAGTAGAAATGTTAACATATCATGTAATAAGACAGCACTACGGTTAACCATAAGGATGACGGATTCTCAGCGTCTCCATAGCATAACAGTACATTGGTTCCGATCAACGATCGTGAGGCTAATGCCGAACTTTTGAAAGAGATCATGTTATTTACAATGCGGTTAAATCTTTTCATTACCGCGGAATCTAGTGAAACTCACGTCGACTAAAACTCCCTGCGAAATCCCGGAAGCCTTCTCATATGAATGCACAACGTTTTACCTTTACGACCCCCAATAGTGCAAGTCGCGTTCCAGGAGACCTTTAAGTAATCGCTGTGTTACATAGGTTTCAGTTTTCGGCCCCACATTCTCAAGTCTGCGTCCCACAGCTGAGCTTTGATGGCATCCTGTTAGATGAAGATGTCTTAATTTTGGCACTCCTCAAGTGAGCCTTTACAGAGTTCAACAAAGACGACTTCACCAAAGTGTCATGAAACGTCCTGTAGCCTCCTATGGTATGCGCTATACAGGCGTTTGAGGACATTGGACTGTCAACTGTTGTACTGTCTTCGAGAGGATCCACTGGCGAACGAAAAAAATAGATTTAAAATTTGGGGCCACTGTGATATAAAAGTGGACGCTCGTCCATCAGCCGTTTTCTGCGTGACTTGGACGCGTTCATCCCCAAAACTATGCCCAAAGAAAGCTGGGATTGATAGACGCTAGTTTTTCATTGGGAAGAGCGTGGTTTTATCGTGTAACGGTCTGTCTTCTGATTTTGTTCTCTCTTTAGGTGGGAATTTATTTAAGACAAAACCCGCCTTGACTAATGCGTCTCAAGTACCAGTCACAGGCACCTAATTCCCTGAGCAGTGTGTAATTTAAACTGACTATGATCATACGTCTTACAATCATTGCGGCAAAAATCAATGTTTATATATTTTGCATCATCATCATCTGGGTAGAAGTCCAGGATTATATAGCTAAATAAAACAGTCTGTGCCATGGTTTCTGATGCTCGTCAATGCTACAAATGCTAGTGACTTTATATAACCTCTGCTCATCAATGTACTTGAGTTCAAAGCGAGCAGCATCTTTATCACAAAGCCATTCACATCTAGTTTTCAAGCCCCAATATATACTTATAATCAATAGCATATAAGGTTATCCATTGCAGTTCTGATGAGAACTTCCGCATTTCATTCAAGCAACCTTGCGCAAATTCAAATCGGTTATATATTGGCTTTTATTTTCCAAATTGATCCAAATACGCATTTCCTTTAATTGGTGGATGACTTTTTGGCACCGAGGTAGTTTTCTGTTTACAGTTTTTCAGGTAGGAGCACCTTGTTTTGACACAGAATTGTAGTCTTTGAAAGTAAAAAACATTTCCAAATTTAGGAGAGAAAGCTGATGTCACATTGGGTAGTGTGACTTTCTAGACAAACACCATATTTTAAGTTTACTAAAAAAGTTTACAAAAAGTTTACAGAACTTTGCAAAAATATGCGAGTTAAATTATTTATATTCTGCTGGGGGTTATTAGATCCAAGCACGTGCACGTATGGCTTTATGGCCTTGCGTGAGTTTTGTTGATGCTACGACAGGAGACGCTGACCGCGTGTCCCACTGTGGCTTCTCCTGACCTGAGTATTTAGTTTCCAGTTATCACAGATCAGCATTTCCAGCATCTTTTTAATATCACGATGCTGCACGAAGTTGGCAACAAGAGTGGGCAAATTGGACCCAGTCAGGTTCACGTGGATATAAATTTCCAGACACTGTTGCCTGTTGCAGCGTGTAACACAGCCCCGAATAGCTCCACCTATTTATCACAAATCATCGTTTACGCGAGATAACCGTTTACAAGGCGATCAACCCTGAAAACCCAATGACCCATTCTTATAACAATCCCAACCATGGTAAACATAGGATTATATTGACTAAGGAGGGATGCGGTCATTATTATCGTCCCCGGGTTTATGATAATGCCTACATAAGCAGATATAGAGCGATTTTAGACGCCGTATAAAAACAACCAATATGCTATTCATTCTCCGTCATCCCACTCTGATATACACCCACATAATGTTTGCAAACGTTTATTCCAGGAACTGAACTTCATGATGGACCCTTCTCGGACGACGGTGCTATTTGCCGAGTGATTTCAGAAAAAATTATTCTTTTTAGAATCGTATTAAGTTGGAGGATAGTTTCACTTGACGTCATCTTGCTTTTCACATCGATACTGCAAAGTCTCGTATATTAACCACACAATTACCTTCATCGACACATTTGGGACGAGTGAGGGGGTCATCAGACAACCCACGATCTCGCAGAACGCACGTTTGCTGCCTCCCTAGACTCTTAACATTCGCGAGGTCACATACGACTCTAAATTGGAATTTTACTGTTACCAGCTTCATATCTGATTAGCACAATTCCGATATTATGCCTGAGAAACTATAACGCGCCCATGTTTATCAGGTGGCTCAGCCGTTTGATATAAGCTCAAAAAACACCAGCACAGAATATATGCATGCTTTTAGCCTTACTGCAGTAAAATGACAATGAAATCCGAAGTCGGGCGATTTCTTGCGATTGATGCTATAAAACGCAAAGGATTTGCGCAGATCAGAAACATATCCTTCTCTCGTGGTTATCAGCGATAAGCATCAAAAAGGGGTCATGGAAATGTCATACAAAATGATAAAGGTATGTGCGTTTGATTCATAAACGATGGCCGCTTAAGTTGTAAACGCTGGGCAAGACTGGGACGCAATACAGAGGAATAGTCCTTAGCTTAAAAGACGCAGTAATTATCAAGTCCACACTGCGGAAGGGACAGGAATTAGACCGTCTGAACACTGTAAATAAAAGCAATAGTAATGCAGAAATAAATATTCATTAGTCGTCGCCAGTATAATTAATTTTTTATCAATACGGAAAGCTGTCGCATTTAGCTGACATGAAAATAAAACCACTTTTCCATAAACACATTTTAGTCGGATAAATCAGTACAAGTTAAGCCCCCTACGTCTGACAAACCTGTTACTCACATATATAAATACATTTCCTCTATTCAACTTAAATGATAGAACTCGAAGCACGAGTTAATTGAATAGAGTTAAAGGATTCATGATGAACATAATAATTGAGAATTTCTATTGTCGGTTTTTTTCTTGCGTCGAATGCGAACTTTAATCGTAACAAAGCACAAAACACATGCTGAAAGTATGCTGCTGTGTGCAGGGCGATATGGGATTGCTATGTTTGTGCATTTGTGAGACTGCATTTTCCTATGCGAATGCATATGTTGTTATTAGTTGAAACACATAAATTACTGTTAAACATAATGCGGGTACCTACTATTTTGGTGTTCAAACACCAGATGGAAATTAAAAAATGATAGGAACACTGTTTGTGTATTCATTCCAAAGAGACGCATTTCGGTCAATGTGAACGTATTAGTGCAGAGGAAACCCTTGATGAGACGGTTTTTAAGATATACAGATTCAATGGTATGACGGTTCTTTATGTACATACAGCTGTTACAATTTATGCTTGAAATGATGTCTTTTGCAACAAGAGGGCTTAGTAGGGCATAAGTTGCTTAACGTGGCTCCTTAGAAAAACTGCACTCTAGGGAAATTGAAAAAATCAGTTGTTAGCTATTACTGTCCACAACTTTAAATTGCGCAACCACAGCCCAGTGACAACGGCTGTAAAGTGCGCAGAAATGAATAACAAAACCTGAAGTGGACAAGTGCTAATTTTGACATCCCGCTAAAGAAATTGCAGTCGATCGAACAGTGCGTAGTGACGAAAACCTGAATGCCCGACATTGAAATATTTGACCGACCCTAAAGCCTAACGATTGGGAATATTATAAATGGAGTGCTTATCAGTTTATACTATTGGCCACCCGGTCGACTCGCAAGTGAACAGAATTTTAAATCTCTTTTCAGATTCTTGCGAATACGTACAGCCAACGTTTGCGTATATTAACTACCTAGGGTTGGCTGGTACGTCTAAGATTCTTGGTAGTGTCGTTTGCGTGTTAAAGTAACCTGTTGCATGGAGTCGTAGGTCTAATTCTTGTTGCCATGAGCTGCATTCTGGTGTTAGGAATGTTAGTGTTACTCCAAAATTTAGGATTGCATTTGGCCTGCATGCTGACTGCAGATTCGCGTGAGTTTGACTGACCGGAGCTATAGTGTACCTAAGCATATTTTTTGTTTTTTTCTGCGGTGATTAGAGTACAAGTGACTATAGCATTTTCATTGGACAAATAATTACTTGATGACTCAAACATAGTAGGTTATTTTGATAGAAACAAATTTGCGCATATTAATATCTTGAGATTAAATTAGCCGTCTACATTTGCGTGCCCGAACTTTATCTTATGGGTTTTGACACAATCATAAACTGCTAAAGGAACGGCGGTATATATAATTTCTATGGGACAATATTTTTGTAACATAGCTAAATGTTCTGTCCGACAAGTAAACATATACTAGTCTTCGGCTAATCCGATGTCAGTTTTCAAGCATGCATATTGTTGTCAAGTCCACTGCTTTGATAACCATTATGGGAAAGGTCTTATTAATTTGGAAAGAAACACGCTACACGAGCAGATAAATCCTACCTGTCATGCGACTGTGCTCAGTGAATAACACCCGATGTTGTAATGCACATTATTTTAAGTCCCTCGCAGAAACGACAGTCCTTGTCCGCGTAACCGAGGGATCGTGGATCTGGGAGAAATTCTGCTAGAAGGACTTCGCAGAATATCTTCATTTAGTTTGGAGAGCAAATATGAAGATAACATATATGAAGATAATATGAAGATTTGAAATGACCATTCCCACTGATCCCACAATACACACGTGCTTCAAAGTTAGCGTAGACAGAGAACGGTTGGACTCTAAGCTGGCATGCAATCTTACGTTCTCTTACATTAACATCACAGTCGCCCTTACAGTAAGCAGCCATTAATATATTTGCATACTTACTATTTTGGTCTATCTTTAAATGTTAACGAAGAGAAAACCACGCAACTGTCAGTCCTTAACAGAATTATAAACCTGCATAAGTTCAAATACCTGGGTGCTTTCTAAAGAATGATCGCATTCGGTCTTCAGAAACGCATGTTATTTTATTCAATAAGCAGAGAATTTGCATTGGTTTCTTTGGGAAATGTAGTAGTCGATATAAATTTTGTTACATTGCAACTTTCTTCTCGAAACTTATTTGGCTCTTGAACGCTAAGGGTTGGCAGACAGTAAAAATGTTTACTGCAATCATATTAAACTAAATAGGGTAAATTTATGGAAGTTTTACTGACATACATAAATAGCAATGAACATGCGTGATATTATTAAAGGCGGCTAGCAGAGGATTGCACGGTCTAATATTATTTATAAGAAAAAGTAAAGTTCATAAACTCGCTTTTTACACATTTTTCATTAACTTAGTGGATAATAGTCTCAATATATACAAGCAGTCGTCTTCCAATTATGAAACGATTAAAAGCGCAAACATACACTAGATGTGCTTACTCATGAAATGTCAACCAAATTTTCGAAATGCGTTCTCGTTTCGAAAAGATAAATTAAGTAGTGTTGTAAAAATAATCATGATGCAGCATAAATATATAATGATCCAGTTACCTCAGGGTGTCGGCTTTCGAAAAAAATTATTTTCGGCAGCATGCAAGATCCATACTCTGCAAAAAATGACTACTTGGGTAGTATGCAATTTTCTGATTGATTTTCGATGCCCTTTAAAATTCAATTATAGTTTATGGAAAGCATGCATAAAAATATTCATTCTTTTGGTTATTCCATAGAACATTACGTCTTTTTCCAATTTTATACTCAAAATAAGGGTATAATTCGGTTTCAAAAAAGTTTCTAATTGTGAGATTTTTTAATACCGTTAAATGGCCGTTCATGAAACGGCATGCATCTGCATTTACGAATGTGGCTTGTGAAGTTAACAATATTGCTCAAATCCACTGCTTAATTTTATGAACCTCATATGGTCTCCTCTTAACACCGTAGAGAAATGCATGGTTTTCCGTACACGGAAAATATACAGATTGTAGTTTTGAAACCCGGAATGCAAGTGTAACAGCAGGACGGGTTTAAAATTATTCGGGAATTAGAAAACTTTTTTAAAACCGAATTATACTCTTCTTTTAGTATGAAGTTGAAAGACGTAATTATCTACCGAATAGGTAAAATAATGAATATTGTTATGCATTTTTCCATGAAATATAATTGAATTTTCAAGGGCATCGAAAATCAATGAGAAAATTGCATACTACATAAGTAGTCATTTTTTGCACAGTATGGATCTTGCATTCAGCCGAGCACAAGTTTTTTAGAGAGCCGACACCCTGGGGTAACTGGATCATTATAGATTTATGCTGCATCATGATTAGTCTTACAACACTACTTAATTTATCTTTTCGAAACGAGAACGGATTTCGAAATTTTGGTTGACATTTCATGAGTTAGCACATCTAATGAATGTCACCTTCAGCAGAAATCTGTGGCACTGAACTGAATGTAAATGCCCAGTGTTATCTTAAACAGATTTTGGCGGCATTCATCGTATTATGATCAAATATGCAGACTGTGATCTTCCTAAAGTCCTTCTGGGTATACTTATATTAAAAAGGGCAATAATACTCGCCAGTACCGTTAACGTACTCCTTTTCTACTAAAATTCGTCCTTCTCTCTTCGAACGTTACTTTACTGCGATGAGTAAAACGCTACTGTTACCTCGCGTTTCTTTTAGTCAAGACAACACATTGTCGGAGCACTGGCGACTCAACACGTGGTCCTTGATTTCATTCAACTGGATGCGGCGAATGTCGTATCAGTCGCAGAATTCTATAATACTGTTGAAGAAATGTCAAGGGAAACAACGATTCAATTAAAAAAGCTTGTTTTCAACAATATAAACGTCGGCATCATGTCACCGGACAAAATTAATGTATCGGTTGTACATGTACAGTGGAGGGAGCGTATCACGAACACACTTAACCAACTTGCGACCAATGCATCTTCATGGCATTTGATAAGGACTTGCGTTGTATAACAAGACGGAGTTTTTTAACGATTTTGCGGTCGCGGGTCAGACAAGAAGGCGTTGTCTTATGCCGTGAATGGATTATATTTTAGCTAAAACCAATATAAGCATGCAAATTCTCATCTTTTTATGGTTGATTGTTAATAAATAACTAAATTAGGTTGGCTAACTCATGAAATGTCAACCGAAATTCCAAAATTTTTTTTCGTTTCGGAAAGATGTATTAGGTAGAGTTGTAAAACTAATCGTCGTACAGACTAATTCTGTAATAAGTCAATCACCTCAGATGACGCGCTGTCAAACAAATTTCTTTCCAGTTGCATGCAAAAACTATACTCTTTGTAAAATTTACTATTTAAGTGGCATGCCTTTTTCTCATTGATTGCTTTAACTAACATAACATTTACGATGAAACTCGTACCTTCGCTTTGTTGGCGAAATTAAACATCATTTTAACCAAGCTAAAATGTGCAGATAGCTTGAGGTGACGCAGGTGGCTATTTATCATGTCGTAGCTAACCGGACAATTTGTGCTTTGATGAGAAAGGACTAGACATATCACTCCGTGTGTAGGAGTCTGAGGTTACTGCTTAGACTTGTGATGTAGAAACAAACTAATACAAAGACCGTTTTAAAGCTAAGAGAATCGTCAACTACCTGTTTACTGTGATGTTCTGCGTGACAAATCCAAGTTTTTAATGTTGGTGGCTGTGAATGGACCATATTTTAACTAAACCGATTATAGGTGTAAAATTCCATTTACATCTTCCTTGTTATGACTAATTGTTAACGTTCAGCTATAGATGTTGGGCACCACTGACGGGCAAACATTAGGATGTTACGCAAAATAACAGTATCTTATTTAAATGGTTTACCTAAATATTTACATCAGTTTACGCTGCTTTGAACGGAAGCTGGCTGTTATATTATCGTTTTCGATGTGGAATCATTATTAAATTTTATGGCTAAGGAAATGCGCGATAAAATTGGGCAGGCGGTGCTACTGCCTAAACGTAACACCCAGAACTAAACTCAAACGACGTTTGCTTCAGGCTTCGACCGTTCACAACGAGCGACACCAAAATCATTGTGACAACACCGTTGCATTAAATACGGAAGACTGTATCCAGGTGTCCTTTTGGATTGTAATCTATGTGATCAAGTGTAGAATTTACTGCAGATTGTAAACCATCACGAAGGCATGCGTAGGCTTAGCTTTGTCCTGAGCTGGTGGAAGTTCTTGTTCTTAAATGGGTAGTAATATGTTTTAATATGATGAACAAAGCCCGAATTGTGTGGCCTTTTCGATTCGCCGGCATGGATATATATTGCACAAGTATTGGGCATCATGTGGTTTGGTAGCCCCACCTGATGGACACAATACTGTTGGGGCTGAAGTTAGGGGTAAAGGTTAGGGTTTAGGGTTTAGGAAAAGAAGTTATAGTTTAGGGTCAGGGTTAGGGGTTAGCGCAACTATTGCTCAACCATTCAAAGTACAACGGCGCACTCTTGATAGCTTTTCTTTCTCATACAAATACTTGACCTCGTTGCCCGTGCGTTTCCCGCTCCCACCTGTATAACACCTTTTACCACCGGTCCCGTATCAAAGGCGATTGGGGTTTGTTTTTTATGTGAAGCTGCATAGCCACACCTGACACAGTATTGTTTGGTAAACATGCGCATAATTATGCACAACATGCAAAATAATTTATTAATCATAGGCATTGCGAGTATATATTATTAACTGAGTAAACGTAATCCAATTCCACGACCATACTTGTTATTCTGGATTCTTGCTAAATAGTTTAATCCACATAAAAGATCAATGACTGCAGCTATTATTGGGAATGTTAAGGATAAACTATGTGACAATGGTAGAGTTGATTATAGATGGTTAGAATCCATTTAGTGTTTTCGAAATATGACATTAAATAAACGAAATTTTACAAAAAGTAAAAGACATAAGATAGGAAAATGTTTCTGTTTAATAATGACACCATTGTCCTATACTTATGTTGCAATTGAGACAATATCCAGGAGCAGATTTATAGTAATATACTGCAACTGTAATTTTGCTATAGAGCATGCATGTAAGTGCTTAAATCGAAGTCTTAAAGTGACACAAAGAATCTAAGAATAGGCACAAACAAAACCGAATGAATCTAATCTGTTCGTTTGATTCTTAAAGCTGGCCGTCTGTGGATTTTGAGCCACTTGCGGAGTTAGGAAAAGTGTCGGTAGATTCGTCTGGCTTTACTTATGCTCACATTGAATATAATCACTGGGTGTTTTTGGCAAACATGCTCAAATATCTGCACATTCACACACAGACCTAAGCCTGCGTCAATCCTATGACTGCAAGAATGGATTTAAAAACCAACCATATGGAACCTAAGGGGTTCGTTATCCGTTAGTTTGCCGCCATAACCTGCCAAAAAATTAAAGTTTTAGTGCAAAATCATACGTTTCAGTTAATATTGCTAAATACAGCCGCAACCTTTATCCTAACTAAGCATCTCACTTGTCGGCATTGTTTTTTCTTTAATTTTTGGGTAAGGAAGTGGCATTTTGTTTGCGGCTTACAATGAGTCCCTAATAAATTTGCGTATTCTTTATTTGTGTATTTGCGTCGTCGTCGTTTAGCCCTAGGCACCGGAATACCAGTGATGACGTTTCCACATCAAGGATTCAAAAAAGACACTTAAATGTCATTTAACTAAAAGCGTTCAAAAGTATCAAGACAAGGATACAAAGACCGAAAACGCAATCTGCAATTACTTTCTTAAAAACCCAAGCAAAACCGGCAGTTGTTGGACAGATGGTTGCATCTAAACAGTAGCCGAGCTTTCTAATCCCTGGTTACTTCGCTCTGTATACTGTTGAAACTTCAGGTGCACAAAATGTGTAAATAACATGCTCTCGATACTTGCAATGTTTTGCTATTTACAGTAGGCGGGCTAACTCATGAAATGTCAGCCGAAAAGCCGTAATGCGTTTTTGATCCGAAAAGATTAATTTAGTATGTTTGTTAAGCTGATAATCAAGCAGCCTAATTCTACGAAAATTCGGTTACCGCAGGATGCCAACTGTTAACGGATAACCGTGTAATATTCATTAACTGCCGACAGGTAGCTAGTAGTATACTTTAGGGTAAGGTTATACCATACTTACGTCACAGGTACTAACCAAAAACCATACAGGCGTGTTTTGCTGATATTCTGCCGCTGCATGGCAAAGCTGCTAGGGGTTCGGCACGCCAGTGGGTCTCCAAGCGTTTTCCGTCTGTTTTCTGGAAGTAACTCTAATTTAGAAATTATCGCTCTTTACTTTTCTCATTAATTATCTATCAACTTGGAGTAGATCAGTTTATTCAAGGTTTATAATCATGGACCGAGAGTTTTATGTATGACTATTTAGGCCGAAGTCAATCAGCCACAGCGGATATCCGCGTAATATTATTTAACTACCGACAGGCAGCCAGTAGTATAATTTATGGTAAGGCGATATCATGCTTACAGCACGGGTACAAGCCAAAAGCCCACACACGCGTGTTTCGCCGATATTTTGTCGCTGCATGGCGCAAATGCGAGGTTTTCGGCTTGTCAGTGGGTCCTCCAGCATTCACATGCGTGTATGGGTTTTTGGCTAGTACCTGTGTTTTTAACATGGTATCACCTTACCCTAAAGTATTCATTATTTTTTATTCGGTTACAATTTACGTCTTCTTGCAATTTCATACTCGAAAAAAAGATATAATTGGGTTTTGAGAAAATTTCTGATTGTGAGAGTTTTTAATATCGTGAATTGTCTTTTCATAAAATACATGTCTCTGCACTTATCAATTTGGCCGATAACGTCAATGATATGTCTCTAATCTACTGTTAAATTTAATGAATCGCATGTATTATCCTCCTAATACCGTATGGTTTTCTGTGTGCGGAAAATATACGCTTGTAGTTTGGAAGCACTGTATGCAAGTGAAACTGCAGGTCGGGTTAAAAATTATTGGGGAATAAGATAAGCTTCTGAAAACCGAATTAGACTCCGACTTTGAGTATAAAATTGCAAGAAGACGTACTTCTCAACCTAAAAGGCAAACGGGTAATAGAAAATCAATGAAAAAATGCATGTTACTTTAGCAGCCACTTGTACACAGCATAGTTTTTGCCTGCAGCCGGAAAGAACTACATTTGAAAGATGACATCCTGAGGTAACTGATTTATTGTAGAATTCTGCTGCAAGATGATTACTTTTCTAACATTACTTTATTAATTTTTCCGAAAAATGAACGACATTTCATGAGTTAACCCGCATACCGAACCTATGAAATCATTGTTTAAGTCTTTTGGGGTCCAAAGTTTTAAACTAAAAATTAAAATATATCCTCAGAAAAGGACATGGAGGTATTTGGAGACATAATTAGTATTTTCGTTTCTCGTGCGTTTATGTTGCTGTAAGTAGAGCAGATCACACTCGAAACCAACAATTCGTAAAAAATGTCCCTACCAATAAAGGTTTTGATGCCCACAGACCCGTTTGGTTAACGGAGTAACTAATTCAACAACGAATGCAAACAATAGTTGCCTGATATATCACTTTGAATAATTGCGGCAATTCGTCGGTCGAATTCTATCATGAGGTTTTAATCATACGTAAAAAATGATTAGTTTCTGAACAGTTCTAAAAACTGATCACAAAAAAATGATTTCAGGATGACAGGAAATTGAACGCAATATTAACATATTACTGATGAGTGCCCAGAGGACACTGGCTGAATGAACCGCTCTCCTCAGCGACCAAACATGTTTAACTGTTGCAGCTGGTGGTGTAAACAGAGAGCAGATCTTATTTTAGAGTATTTCCCGTCACATTATTTCCCCTTCCCTGCTGCGCCAATTCAGTTTTTAGGACGCGGACAACAAAATAATTAAGCATCACGTTATAATATAAGAAAGTGAAATTCACTGTTTTCCTACACTGATGCTCAAAGTGCGTGCTCCATGTATATTTCGCAGAAAACCTTTGAAAGATTTGGTTAGTGTTAATATCAGAGGTCATTGCTCAATGCTGCAATGCACCGACCTGTCGTACATCGCATCTTGAAATATTTCTACTGTACGTTTTAGCGTCACCTTTCTATTGTGCAGCACCAATGTTAAATAAAAACCTAGCACGTAAATTTCCAAAGGGCCGATTGTATTTGACCCAAAACTTTCTGTAATCTAGTTGGAAATTTTAAACACTGCCTAGAATAGAACATTGACTGAACGACTGCTATGCTTGCAATATGTAAAAATTTGTCTTAACCAAAAATGATTTTTAAAAGGGACTTCATTGACGTAGTGAGCATTTGTAAGCCTACCACCCTACGTAAGACGGCATATGGCCATCCAACAGAAATTAACTAACAATATCATACACTGCTACGCGAAAATAATCCTTATGTCTGACAGACGTTGAAAGTAGTCTTGAAGAAGGACATAAGATCGCACACCACACCGTCAACTGCCCACAAAGTCTAGCCGATGGTATTGTGAGGTATGGTTCCTCGAGACATGTACTTACAGGAAAAATGTCGTTTCAGCTGATCGTCACGCATAAATATGAAAATAAACAAATAAAAATAAATAAATAAATTAAAAAGTCAATTGGCGAACATATGTTTTCGGTAATTGCTCATCAGGCCTGTACATTTACATGGGAAATGGTCAGTCTGATTGTCGACAGGGTATAAATGCGTTCAATGGTTTAATCGTTATATGGGAAGTTTTGCAGAACTGATACAGTCCAAAGATCCTTCGGTGTTGAAGGAACTTAATGGATTCCTGAAGTTTGACACCAGACTTGCGGAGGCAAATGTGACCAGGAAATTCATATCAGGATGTACTGATCGTGAGAAATATCCGAGATACTACTGGAAAACCTTACGAAGAAGCCGTATCTCACTCACCTCAACCACTCTAAGACGACATGTAGAAAGTCATTTGGAGACAGTTAGTACAAGAATTGAGGAACTACAACGGAATCTATGCCAGAAAACAGCAGCCCTCAACAATCTCGAAAGTCTCGAGAGAATGAAGTTTGAAGAATATATGCAGAATGTCAGAAATAAGAGAATCGAGGCCAGGTGGACGAAACGTCTACGAAGTATCTAGTCAGTGAAAGCGCAGGCCACCCTTCCGAACAATCCGGAACGGTACGTCCTTAATTATTTTTCAGTACGCCTTGACAAATCTATCGTAGAAGTGATATCTCTTGGTCCTAGGTTTTTATTGCACGGCAAAGGCAGAGGCAACTTGAACTCAAAACCCAGTTTGAGAGTCTCATTAGCCAGACTAACGATCTAGAACTCTCCCCACCCAGAGAAGTGGATTATCTTAAATCGACTGTGATAAACTGCTGTGAACAGTATTTAAAAAATGGTCTGAGGAACAAAGGTCCCCTAACATGAGCCCATCTTGATAGTCTCAGGAAGCTTCGTGAAAATGAAAATATCTTACTAACCAGACCCCACAGGGGCTCAGGCATAGTGCTGATGGATAAGACGGATTACGTGAAGAAATTAGAAGAAATCTTATCGGACCGTACAAAATTTTCAAAATCCGAGAAAGACAGGGATCGAACCGAGACAATCGAGAGGCAGTTAATGAATGTGCACAAAGATCTCCACAAGGAAGAACTTCTGTATGACAGAGAGTTTGAATGGCTAAAACCTGTGGGCACGACGATACCCAGAATGTAAGGTGTTCCCAAGATTCACAAACCCGGGCTACCACTACGACCAATCTTGGACATGAGAAATCCACCCTATCACGCAATAGCATAATGGCTGGTAGAAAAGTTAAAACTGCTTCAAAATTGCCTGCATCCGCGGAGTTTGAATGACACCTTTAAGATTGTCGAGGCTATCAAGAACATTAACGTGGACGGACAAACAATGCTCTGGTTAGATGTATCATCACTGTTCACCAACGTACCCGCTGTGGACACAATAGATTTCCTGGTCGACTTCATCAGGAAAACAAACTACCCGATAGGCATGACAGTGGAGACGCTAAAAGGACTACTTACGCGATTCACACAGAATGTCCAATTCCTCTGCAACGGGCAGCTATACAGACAAATACAGAGCGTTACCTATCTCATGAAATGTTGGCTGAAAATCCGAAATGCGTTTTCAATTAGGAAGGATTACTTGGTCGCGGTTGTGATACTGATAATCATAAGGCATCTTCGTGTAACACTTTAGACACGGCAGGATGTCAGTTTTAAAATGCACTTCTTTTTAATCTCCTGTAGAAATCGTGCTCGGTAAAAAATGACTACTTGAGTAGCATGCATTTTTCCTAATGATTTTCGATGGTCTTGGAAATTCAAATATATTTTATAGAAACCACAAACAAAAATATGCTTTCTTTTAATCAATCAATAGAGAATCCCGTCTTCTTTATATTTTATACTTAAGAAAGGAGTATAATTAGGTTTTAAAAAAAGTTTTCTAATTACCGAAAAATTTGGAGCCTGATCATTCGTTGCATTAGCGCTTAGTGATTACACTCTACAAGGTGCATCCGTTCCGCGTAAAGAAAATCCCATATTTTTCTATGTCATCAAAGAGATATCATACAGGGTCCATAAAATTTTGCAATGGATGAGGCCCATGTTGTACATTTCATGAGGAGCAGTGGTAAACGGCCAGGTACGACGCTATTGGAATGGACATATCGCGGTCTTTAAAAGTCTCATAATTAGAAACTTTTTTAAAACCCAATTATACTTCTTCCCTAAATATAAAATATAAAGAAGACGTGCCTTTCTGTTGATTGACTAAAAGAAAGCATATTTTGGTTTGTGGTTTCTATAAAATATATTTGAATTTCCAAGACCATCGAGAATCAATAGGAAAAATGCATGCTACTTAAGTAGCCATTTTTTACCGAACACGCTTTCTACTGGAGATTGAAAAGAAGTGCATTATAAAACCGACATCCTGCCAAGTCTTAATTGTTATATATGTATGCCTTACGATAATCAGTATCACAACAGCGACCAAGTAATCCTTCCTAATCGAAAACGCATTTCAGAATTTCAGCCAACATTTCATGAGATAGGTCACGAACTGTAGACGATGTGACAACGGGTTCACCGCTTGGACCGTTTAACGCAAATGTCTTCGTGGGCAAGATCGAGGTAACGACTCTCAAAGATACCATTAATGACCTTGACTTCTACGGTCGACATGTGGACGATATCTTTTGCTTGACGAGTCATATCACTGACATCAATGGCCAAGTTCAGAAGTCTAACGGGGCCCACCCATCTCTGATGTTTACCGCAGAGACCGAGGCGAATAACGTGATCGCATTCCTCAATGTCCTTCTACACAGACAATACATTTATTTTCACAGTTTTGTTCCCTTAAATCAAAAACGAAATTTAGTCCAGGGACTGACGGCTAGAGGGTGACGCATCTGCTCTCCTGAAACTGTTGAAGCAGAACTTCAGCAGCTGCAAAACACGCTCCGCGAAAACGGCTATCCAGAGCTAATCATCCTCCGGAATATTAGAGAGCGTGCCAAAAAACCCTCCGTTGCAAATGCGGAGAAGAAAGACTTATTTCTAAGACTGCCTTGTCTAGGAGGCGCAGCACGCGAATTAATGAGGACGACGTCTCCGGACAGCTCTCGCGAGTGCCCTTACGGCGGCGAACTTGCGCGTATTCTTCGCATATTCCCCCCTACAACGGTTGGGGGACAAAGACCGGTTTCGGTTACAGGCCACATTCATGTGTTTTTATTCATTCGCCTGCTCCTGTGGAGCGCGATATATTGGCCGTACAACCGGGTGTCTGGAAAAGAGAATACGCGAACACATGCCTGCCTGGCTAGCTAGAGGTGAACATCGATCGATTTCGAGTTCAATTTTCGCACATCTAATCGATACGAACCATCAAACCGACGCTAAAGAAACTTTTAAAGTTATCTTCTGGGCACCGGCACACTACTCTAAAGGCCTGCGCAAACGGGTGCTAGCCACAGCCGAAGTAGTGGCCATTCGGCTGGCGAACCCAGCACTCTGTTGTCAGAAGACGCTGACACTAGCCGTCTGTTTGTCCTGGCCGGACTCCAGACGGTGATCGCACGCCGGCCCGACGCACGGAGAGCAGTTACACGCACTCAGAGCGCCTACAATCTAATCGGAACCCCTCTACTTCCCCCTCCCACTTCAACCCCTTCCCCCCTCCCACTCCAACTCCTTCCCCCCCCCCACCCCAACTCAACATTATACGCTGACTCCGTCATGCGGGTGGCGTGGGAACATGGAGTCCGCTTAACCCTGCCCCTAGACATATTCATACCCTGTCGACGATTAGACTGACCATTTCCCATGTAAATGTACAGGCCTGATGAGGAATTACCGAAACATATGTTCGCCAATTGACTTTTCAATCGTAATATGGGAATTTTCGCAGAAATAAATAAACATTTTACAGTATGACAGCTGCACTTCTTCGTAAGTTGGTGAACTATTTTCATGGCTGTTCATATATTCATCCGACTGGTGTATGCGACGCAGAAATTCCGGAACATTTAACTTTCTAAAAAATTGATTGCGACGCATCATCTCTTAAGACCTTGTTTTTTGCGTTGAAATTTGCAAGTGACCTCGTTGCAAGAGCACATTTTTCAACATCTACATGTGACCAGCCTCGGGTTTTGATTTGTACGTTCAACTTGACTTAAGGTGTTGCTGTATTGTTCGATATGGACCTAGATGGAATTGTGAACATCAGGCGAGAAAATAATTTTTTTCGTAAATTTTACCATACCAGCGCCCTGCAGATGGTTAAGAGGTAGCATAACTCCTAGTTTATTGGCCTGACATTTCAGATTCTCACTCGAAACCATCATCAGAGACAGTCGCAGATATGGGTAGTGTAGGCACAAAAGTACAGTATTTATTTCACGTAGCTGCGGTGGGATCACATGCGTGCTATAATTAACAGCTGTTGCGATCGCCGTGGGGACCGTAATTAATACGATAATGGTTTGTTAATTACAGCAATTTCATCATCCGTGTTGGATGTTGACTCGATGTTCGCTCGAAAGCCTAGCTCTATGTCACTGGGCTTGTTGTTTGTTCACGCCCTACCCACATGAGGGATTCCCTTGCAAAGCGAACGCCTTAGCGATGAATTTGATAAGGGCAGGTCACTGCGCTTGTTGATGGATTGCGGGCTGAAGAACCATGACTCGAGCAGCTCGCGGATAAGGCTCTTGCGAGAATTTCGGTCTCTTGAATCTTATAAATTGTCCGTGTCGAATGAGCAGCTAACTGAGAACTTGCGCCTTTGCTCCACACTACTCGAGCATTCGCATACAAAGTAATCTATTTTCTCGAAAGTAATTGTGATGTCCACAACTGCGCCGGATATGGCAAACGGCTCCGGACATTTCCTACAAAAAGTTATTACCGACAATGTCAAGGGAGACTTAAATGGCTATTTCTGGTTTATTAGCCGTTGTCAGCCAGTTATACCCAATTCCGAAGTGCGGAACACCTGACGTTCTACCTTGTAACGGGTTAATTTAATGTCCGACGCCTCTAACCACTCAGCCATGGGCCTGTTGTCCTGTGAGTTTCGATCGAGAACATGCAATGCTAGAGAGGCTCTCACCGATCGTTCTTATGGAACGAGTGAGTTCCGTTGTGCATAACGGGCTCGTTCTCGAGCCCAACCAGCAGCCACACAGCGTAATAACGGTAATACCACACAACCTATATCATGCGCCGCTGTGCGGCTAATGGTTGGGCTCGAGAGTGAACCCGTGATGCAAAACGGAACGAGTGGGTTCCGTAAGAACGATCGGTAAGCGCCCCTCTACCATTAGACATTTCCTGTATTAGCAGTGGGTTTTTCGGACTCGTGACTTGGTGCCTGATGGTTGCTTCCAGCATGCGGGCAACCTCAAATCTAAGTGGAGCAAGAAGGCGGCTGACGGCATCTGAGACGTCCTTTACCTACGTAAGAGCTCGCCAAAATTTAGGGCCGGTTTAATTCGGTCTCTGATATCGTCTGCCTATGCATTGGTTAACTCATGGAATATATTGTTATTCAGTAATCGTGCCATCTCTTTCACTGCAACGCGTCTTAAAGCGCCGATATAAAACCTATACGCCACTGTTTTTGTGTTTTCTCGGGTGGTTGCCGTTGAAGTTCTGTAATTAGATCGTATTTGTTGCTTTTCCCGACAAATTCTTTTTGGCCACGGCAATCTTTTTCGCAAACCCGATCATCCTGGAAGGCCATTTAATTGTTTTCTTCCACCTCTGGACGCGGATAGCCGGGCTGGCAGCAGCGGGGAGGAGAAAAGACGCTTCATCTCAGCGCCGGCTCATTCCACGCGACGCGGTAATTTGTAACTTTCAAGATGTCGAAATTTCGCAAGAGGTAACAGCCGCTTTAATCGCGAGCAGTTTGAATCATGGCTATCAGGTGCGTAATCCAGCAAAACGTTTAGTGACCTCCCGTTACCAAATTTGATGTTGAGACAATAAGTGA
The DNA here is from genome assembly GCA_902702965.1 of Spirometra erinaceieuropaei. Taxonomy (NCBI): domain Eukaryota; kingdom Metazoa; phylum Platyhelminthes; class Cestoda; order Diphyllobothriidea; family Diphyllobothriidae; genus Spirometra; species Spirometra erinaceieuropaei. The sequence continues at coordinate 1,558,984 of CACRXP010000032.1, read as the reverse complement.
GGAGGGGATTTAGTTACATAGGGAGAGAACAGACGAACAAAAATCCCAGTGACAGCGAGCCGAAATGTTGAGCAATTTTTATGAGAACCTGGAACACGAATGGTGAGGTAGTGGCAATTAACGTCTCGGATGCGGACTAACGAGCCATCATTGCCTCACGCAGGTTCTGTCAGTGGTGCTCGAGAGCCGTCAATTATTGTACGCGTGTGATCCCTCGGCAGGTACGTACTATACGTACTGAAATCTTTGTGTCTCCACTACCCTTATCTGTGACTGTCTCTGATGATCTGTTCGAGTGAGAATCCGAAACGTCAGCCAATCAATTTCTTGTTCCAGCGATCGCGTCTTTTTTTTACATGTCTTATTTATTAGTACAAACAACCCCTCAGCGCGTATCATATTTTCTAAAAAAACACAAGGCGTTTACTTCCTACCTACAACTCCAGTAGACTTATTAAACTGCATTTTGTTGTTAAAGTGTCCATTTGTCTGGTGCACTCACGGAAAGAAACAATTGGCTATGTTATTTGGGCTGACATTAAATGCCCAACGCTCATCACTGAAAGACTAACCAAAAGACTTTTCAAGCTGTTATTAAGGCTTCTTCATAATGTCATAAACAGTCTCAGCAGAGTCACCAATGTATAACAAGAGACAGTCAAATAAGCATCTCGACCGGGAAAGGGAAATTTTAATCGCACAATATTTTGGACTAATACTCGATCCATGCATATATTTTACCCAACAGCCATGCGGTTTATGCTGACCACACCGTTTTTTCCGGAAGTAGTTTGCCTTCATCATATGTCCATATTTGCGGCCCCCATTCATAGAATGATGTCATGGTGTTTTACGGGGCCGATGGAAATATCGGTTATATGAATTGGAAGACAGTGGATGAGCGAAAGGTTTTTGAAGCGTTGGACTTCAGCAAATAAGTTAATATGGATCCGTGCTGGGTCTTTGCAAAGTATTAACGTCCTATTATTACACCAAAGGGCTTATTAATATGACTGCACTTAAGCTCGTCAATATTTTACCAGTTAAAGCTTACCCTAGTGGTTTTTTTGTCAACCTGCTAATATTGATAACACCAATATATAGTCATACCGAGTTTTATCGTGATTTCTCAAAAAACGAGAACGCTAAAACCAATGTAAGTCATTTTATAAACATTATTGTTGTCAGTGACACGCAGAAAACTGTTCAGCTGTGGTCAACTGAAATCAGTTTGTTCAGTGGAGCCTATTGAAGGCATTAACGGAGCTAATTATTTTACAGATTTTTTGGCTGTCCAACACGTTAAAATCCCGCCTTTTTCAAGTCCTACCATTCCGCCAATCAACTTTATATTCGAAGAATACATCAGTCACTTGTCACTACGCTTAAAAAGCGAATGATAAAAATCATTTTTGGAGCGATTGAATGCCGAAGTGTCACGAATCTTATTTGCATCTATTATCAACCCCCTGTCCTTTCTTTAGTTATCTGCCTCTCGTTGAGTTTTATTCAAGGGAATTCATTTTTCGATACAGTTGCCAGCAATTGGTGGTCTGTTAGTGTCAAAAGTGAGTATTTCAATTCGACAATGACGCCTGCTGATGTTTTCAGTGTTGCATGATGCAAAAAATGAAAGATCTCTGTGAATTTGCTAATATTAAATCTGACAAATTGGTCTTATCAGTTTTATCGTGGTGGCACTTTTAGAAACTTAATGAATATGTTTATTAGAAGGATACTAAAAATCCATTTGATGATATATCGACTTAAATGGAGCATAGAAACGATTAGACTGAAACGTGAAAAGTTCTGTGTTGTATCCACGTAGTCAGCGTTTGGAATTCTTCACGCCCTATTCGTAAGTCATTTTACATTTGGCCCCTGTTGACATTCCGTTTTCACTTTTTTCTAATAATCTTTTGGGCATGATTGGCGTTCATTTAATTAACTAGTTTTGTATTCCGGTCTTGAGCTGGGCATTAGCTTTGCTCGAACAGTCACAAGGAATTCTTCGTCTAGAGTATCCATTGTTGAGTTTGGTACGTGTTTCATTATTACTTGTATTTTACCAATATAACCTTATTTACACCGAAATCGGCTTCTACGCACACGCATTACAGGTCTAGCAAATAATCCTACATCCTGCACATAGCTCTTTCTTGGATTATTAAGTATCACCAGTAACGGCATATTTGAAACATCATGTAGTAGGTTTTTTTACACGTCCACAATAATATTTACACATTTATGGATGCAGAGAAAAATATTGTGTAAACACATTTCAATATTCTGCAAAATTATGCATATATGCCTACAGTGTGGGGCAGGTTTTACGATGACAGTTAGTTATAAATTAACCTCTTGGTTTATATCATCGAGAGTGGCATTAAGGATTGCGCGTATAAGCCAGAATGCTTCAAGCGTGGTGCTGTTTGAACAAAATCATTTCGCATGTTGGAAAGAAATGTGACTGCCAATTTACTCAAATATGCGAACGCAGGCAAGTGGCTTCATCTGTTTCGTGCAGATTTGAAATCCCTTATTTAACGAGGCTGAGAAGGGGCGTAGATAAAATAAAATTATCCAAAGTGCATAAAATAAAATTATGGTCTGACATTGTATTTTACGTAAACTCCATAGCTGTGTTTCATATAAACCACAGAATTCGAGGTAACTAAGGGTATAGCTGCGAATATTTTAAGAACAAAACCTCTGACGGCGAATTTGGAAATTTAAAAATGCAAATGACAGTCAGGAGCAATTAAGAGAACATCTATCGCAGGTACACTTGCAGACATAGAGAAGATTTCGCTACCTTTGAATTTCAACCACTGAACCAGTTTGCGTTAACATAAAACACGGCGAAAAATAATTCACAAACACTTCCTATATCAGTGCACGCATTCTGATGTTAATTACCAGTTCGTGTTTCTGAAACATCTAGTATAGTACTTACTTTGTAGAGTGCTTCAGACACGGGAATATAAAGCCGCCGTCATGTACTGGCCTCGAACTGAATCTCAAATGAAACGATTCCTCCCTACTAACCTAAAGCCAAGACCCAACCATTTTGTACTTCACTCCCATTGCCAACTTACGAAGGCTTAATCCCAAGCCTAACACTAAAACCAACGGCAACACAACCCCAAACCTAACCTCCCTGCAACTGCGATAGGCAGCAAATGTGAAAGTGACGTGCAGACAGTTTTTAGGTATAAACTATCAGCATAAACGGTGTAAGCGTCGGTGTAATCTGTTTAGCATTTAAAATGATGCGCTCCAATATTTAATCGGCATCTGTGAGTATAAAATGCCAACAAAAGTAAAGAGAGGAGTCCCAGTGAGCAGTCCTGAAAAAGGGCGACAATAGATCTTGTCCCAGCGCTCATGTCTCATCTTCAGGATGTTGTAAAATGTTTAAGATGATTTAAGGGTATGAGCCATGCATCGCCATGCTCTCTGCCAACCGCTGACCTGGTTCGAGCAGCAATTATCTCTGAATTACCCATTTGCGTTACAAAAAAAGTAAGCTCAAACAACACTTTAAAGATTTTACGATCTCGGCAATGAATTGGATTTTCCTAGTCAACTGATATTCGGGTTCGTCGCATAAACCTTTCGAAATCTTTGCAACTTTGCCATCTTGTCCGACATCAGTACGACATTCAAAGACCCTAGTGTGGAGAATTTCCTACCTGACGTTCTCGGCGATGATAAAATTGTGCCTGATCTTATTTTATCCGTGTTGTGTTAGGGTTGGCACATTCCGACGTCACAAAACACTCCGCAAACATTTATGGGCCATAGTTACATTTGTATCATTTTAGATTGGCGCCTGTGTAGGTGTGCTCGCAGGGAAAACCAAATGAGCATTAATCCAGGATAATGAGGCATTAAATAATGACCTTGATGGGGTAAAATCACCATTTTCGAAATGGTATGACCCTAAGTGATCATTTATGGGCCTTATACGACTGCGCATACAAATTAATCTACCTTACCTGGCATAGTCCCCAATCAACAACAAACGTACAGTAGGTAGGCTAACTCATGAAACGTCAATGGAAATTTCGAAACACGTTCTCTTTTTGAAAAGCTTAATTCAGTGAGGTTGTAAAACTAATCATCCTGCAGCATAATTCTATAACGATTCAGTTACCTCAGGGGATAGGCATTTGAATGAACTTATTTTTGACTGCATACAAGAACGATACTATGCAAAAATGACTACTTAAGTATCATGCACATTTTTCATTAATTTTCAATGCCCAAGAAAATTCAATTTTATTTCCTAAAAGAAATGCATAAAAGTATTCATTATTTTACTTATTCGGTGGAAAATTCGTCTTCTTCCAAAGTTATACTTTAAAGAAGGGTATGATTCTGGCTCAAAAAATTCCTAATTGTGAAATATTTAACAGCGTAAAATGGCCGTTCATAAAACGTCATGTATCAGAACTTGCGAACGTGTCTTGTAAAGTTAACAGTATTCCTCAAATTCACTGGTCAAATGTTATGAATCCCATATGGTCTATTCTTAATACCGTAGAGAAATGCATGGTTTTCCATACACAGAAATTATACGACTCGTAGATTTAAAACCTTGAATGCAAGTGTAACAGAACGTCAATTTCAAATTTATCCGGGAATTAGAAAAGGTTTTGAAACCAAATTTTACTCTTCTTTCGAGTAAAAATGGGAAAAATCGTGGGTTCCTAACGAGTAAGTAAAAAATAAATATTTTTATGCACGTTTTGTATGAAATATAATTGAATTTTCAAGGGCATCAAAAATCAATGAGAAAATTGCATGCTACAAATGTAGTCATTTTTTGCGTAACGTAGTTCTTGCATGCAATCAAAAATAGGTTCATTTGAATGCCAACTTCCTGTGGTAACTGGATCATTATAGAGTTGTGCTGCAAGATTTTAGTTTTACAAACCTACTTAATTAATCTTTTCGAAACAAGGACGCATTTCGAAATTTCGGTTGATATTTCATGACGCCGATACTCGATTTCTCATTAGGGAGATGAGGTATTTTCATTACCTGAATTATGTATTGATTACGTAAACATTATATGCAGACAATGAAAATATACAGTGTTTCTGGACTGGAATTCACTGACTCCCAGCGCCCGTCTTCCGACTAAATTTTTGAAGCTGCTTTGTGTTCTCAGCAGCTAGGTCGGGCCCTGTTCTTAAGACCGACGAAATTGATTTCTTCCTAACAAACCGAACATTTTTAAAGTCCTTCCAAATGAAAGTAGTCATAATTATTGGCCTATTGTTTATTATAATTATATATCTCTATGAATTCACTGAAATCAAATTACCGCAGTTACAACATACCGCATGACAATGGGAATGATGATGTATGCCCACGTATATTTCCTGTGATCCGAACTATTTGGGGAGAGGGTATATATTTATGCGTGGCGTCCGAGTGGCTCGTAGGGATTATTTAACATGAGAGCTTATCGTTCATGATTTTTAAAACCAGCATGCAGCGTGCATGTATTTATGTGTCCAACTTAATTTGAACACAATAAAGTGTTAGTATCAAAACTGCTGCACTTCCCTCAAGAAAATTTCTCTTCTTAATCCCGTCTCGAAGGCATATGTGCAGATTTGATGCATTGTTTACTCAATTTCTGCGTGTATCTCTATCCTAGGGAAGGCAAATATATTCCTACACTATCTGCACGATACTCAGCAACTAGAGTGTCATTTGTCAGAAAATCTAAAATGAAACATGTTATTGCTTTTGAAGCGTATAGAGTGTTTGTCACTTAATTTAAGCATTCCGTAGGCAGAAAGCGGTGCCTCCATTTCAGGCATTTAAGCCATGCCGGGAGACTACCAAAAGGAAATTTCGGTTAATTGGTGTACATTGCCAATGAATTGATCGCAAGGCAAGTGAACGAATAATGAAATCACTTCACCATTTATAAGTTACAAGATCTGTTAAGTGGTCTAAATTAGACGTTGCGTATGCATCTCGAGAAAGGTTTTAATGTTCAGTGGCAAGCACGTGAGGGAATAATAGTTAGCGTACGTTTGGAGTAAAAGATTGCATTTCTCGTTAAGATCATAACTTAAATTTGGTCGTTTTTTGATAGACTTTTGTGATTAATAATGCAGATGTTATGATGGCACACTTATAATGATTCCTTCGTCAAGGACGATTTTAAACGCTTGCTGCGTATGCCATCTTTTTTGCAGAACCCTTTTGAGCTCGCGTCCTGAAGATTGTTTTCCATAAGTCATATGGTTTTTGAAAAATACATAGATCTAAACATCAAGCATGCTTCTCATAGAGAGAAAACGGTTTGTGAGGACATCACAGCGTTATCAAATCATCCTCATTGACGTGGATGAGGACAGCATTCTAGGACCAGTCATGTCAAATAAGGCATATCGCGACAGATTCATTACATAGTTAAAAGCTAACGTTTGGCCAGCGTAATCTGTTCTAAGGCAATTCGCTATCTCCGCAAATGTGTAATGTTCTTTATAGTACCAAACCATAACAAATAACAAAGAAACTAGTTTAGTAATTGTGTATCGTTCTTATCGCAAAGAAGGACAGATTGACGGAAGAGTGGGCGACGGTATTTCTCCTACTTAGCAATTTGAATAATTCAGCATTTATCGGAGAAAACTGTCATTTAAACCTATTGTGGAACTGCTGGGTGACCTGGAAACGTATGCTGTATGTACTGATAATTTGCTGGAAAAACCCAGTGGTGATTAGCAAATTACTCATCAAGGCGTCTGTCCATCACTCGTCAATTTTAACGACTGATTAGTCTTTTGCTGATATCTTCGCGCGGTCTGTCTGAATCGCCGTGATGTGTCTAGGCTGTTGCCACGTCAATAAGATACAGACTTCTCAATACTGTTTTTAGTTATTGCAACCCCTTCAGAGCATGCATTTCTAAAGTATGAAGACACATTTATTCAACTATGAAATTTTCTTATAGTGTAAAGATAATTTCGTGACCTAAAATCAACCACGTTTTTCTTTGAAAAGCAGTTAAACCGAGCAATCATATTATTTCCGAAACTCGTGCTTAGAATTTATCTTGCTCTCTGAATGTCTTTGATGAGCCTGTGATGCAAGACGCGCAGTACATGTACTTTGCCTGTAAATAACATTTTACCATGCAATCAATCTTGCATGTGTAAGCCTATTTGCACTAAGCAGGTAAAGACAGACTACCGTTGGAGGCCACATAAATGTGCATCTATTCATTCACTTGTTCCTGTGGAGCCGGATACATTGGCCATACAACGAGATGTCTGGCAAAGAGGGTGCGTGAACATATGCCCGTCTTACTAAACGGAGATGAAACCCGATCGATTTCGTGTTCTATTCTTGTACGGATCACTAAGTCGATGCCAGGAAAGCATTTCAGGTTATCTATCAGACACCAACAAGCTTTTCGGAAGGCCTACGCCGATGGATACTAGCAACGGCCGAGGCAGTGGCTATACGGCTAACGAATCTGTTGTTATGCTGTCAGAAAACCGTGCAACAAGTGCTCTCTCTGCCCTGGTGGACGCGAACCTCAAGTGATGAGGACATGCCGCCTCACATCCCTAATTACATTGATGAGTACTCCGTGTAATCACTCCAAGAACATCATTTAAAGACTCTCTTACCCCCCTCCCCTAGTTTTAATTACCAAAACTCGCTGACCTCGTCATGCGAGCGGCGTGGGGAAGATGAATGTTGATGACTTAATAGCCCTTGCGACACCTATAAATACTGTTAATTTTGTACGTCTGCATTTCTTTATGTAACTGTATTGGCCTGACGAAGAATTACCGAAAACACGTGTTTGCCAACTTGAAATTTCAAAGTATTTTAGTCGTTTTGCCTTTAACTGTAAGCATTTCGGCTGATGTTAGCTGTATATGTGGAAATATGCGGAGAGTCGTCTGAGCATTAAATATTTCTCGTAGAATATGGACGAAGACATTAGACAAGTTGAGTGTAAGTAGTCGTTCTATCTCTTTGGTAGGATAACAGACGGCTGTCACTCTAAGTATTTAAAAATCCCAGTTATTTTAGTCTTATTCAACATGTGCCCACCCGGTTTTTAAAAACACCCGCGTACCGAATTAGTATTTAGAAAGTAAGTAATACTGTTTTGACTAATTTTAGAACACAATGGCTAGTTTTGAACTCAGCTGATTAATTCGTTTTTGCCGGTTAGTGAGTGGGTTTGAAATTTGCGCAGTAATATCATATCCTAGTTGACGATATAGTCAGGCTAAGGGTGCCTCATTAAATTGCAAAAGGTTATCATCTTTTGGCTTATTGACCGACTGCCAAATCTATATTGCTCGCCAAAGAAATACAAATACTTTAGGGTTTAAAATATGGATTTCCACTCTGCATTAAAAATTGCCGGTCAACTTCACAATGAACTGACTTTCCGTATACTGGATTCTGAATCATGTGGATTTGCTTCATGGTTCTCCTTGAAGTGAGTCCAGGGTAACTGGCCGGACTGGACCATGGCGACACTCTGACGAGGGTCAGTATATCAGGAAACTTAACTCTCGAAATTCCAACAATATTTGAACCATATCGTTCCGTCTTCCAGTTGGAAATTTTGATGGTTACGTGAAGCGGAATCTGCCTTAGGGCAAATGAATTTTTTTCTTCCTAAAGAAAGTTAGTAATGCACTCGCAATAGGGAATTCAATTACCTCATTCATTGAAATCAGGGCTTTATCACAAACAATTTTGCAGAAATACGTATCACACGTTTTGCAAGTCGAATTTGACATTTGAAAACAAACCTTAACCCAGATTCTACCTTTCAAGGTGATGTTGTAAGAACAGTTCTGGTAGTCCACAATTTCACCTACCACAGCAAAGTAGGAGACGCGTTTGATGAGATGCTCGGCAATCTCAGAAATATGAAAGTCGCCTTGATCTCCAGGGCATATTTTGCTTTCTAAAACAAGTGTTAGTTTTGAAACATGCCAACAGTGCACGTTAGCAAGCAGGTAGTGAAGGTGCTCATTTACACGTACGATACAGTAGGTGGATTCACTCATAAAATGTCAACCGAAATTACCGATATGCGTTTTCGGTTAGAAAAGATTAATTCGGTAGGATTGTAAAAATTAATTAGCAGGCAGCATAATTTGGTTATAAGTCAGTTATCTCCGGATGTCAGTTTTCGAACTAAATTCTCTCCGTTTGCATGCAAAACCTATACTCTGTATAAAATGGCTTCTTAATTAGCATACATTTTTCTTACTGGTTTTCGATGCCCCTAAATATTCAATTATATTTCATAGAAAACATACATGGCAATATTTAGTCTTTTGCTCATTCGGTTCAAAATTGCGTTGTCTTCCACTTCTATACTCGGGGAACGGGTATAACTCAGTTTTTAAGAACATTTATAATTCCCCGATCTGTCGTTACACCGGCATTCAGGGCTTACAAACTGCAAGTAATCTATATTCTGCGTACTTGTAACCATAAATTTCTCCATGTTATTAAAAGAGGACCATATGCGGTTCATAAGAAACTTTTTTAAAACTGAATTATGCCCTTTCTCCAAGTATAAAATCGGAAGAAAACACAATTTTCTACCGAATGAGTAAAATAATGAATATTGTTATATATGATTTCTATGAAATATAATTGAATATATAGGCACATCGGAAATCAGCAAGAAAGATACATGCTACATAAGTAGTTATTTTATACAGAGTATAAGTTTTGCATGCAAACGGGGCGAAGTCGTTCTAAAGCTGGCATCCGGAGGTAACTGAATTATTCTCGAATTATGCTGCTTGATGATCAATTTTACAACCCAACCTAATTAAACTTTTTCGAAACGAAAACGCATTTCGGAATTTCCGTTGACATTTTATTTGTTAGCCCACCTACTGTATTCTGCGTATTGTCTCTGCAGTCAGCGTAGGCATTGAAGTGCTCTTTTTTCTAACATTCATGATTGCTGTTACTTGCGTCCTCAGTTCGCGTGATGTTTGTCTAGGTATTATAAGAATACCTGTATGTACTTATAGATCCTGCATCACTTCTCCAGTGAACGGGGTCCGTATTGTGCAATTTTCCGGTTTATGTGAACCTTTCCGTGTTTGGCATAACTAGTGGCCCCCATAATAGGACCGAAGATCGAGCTGAAGTTTAAAGCCAACTCTCTGCATTCCGAAGTTCAGTCGATGTTCAATGGGTAAAAGCAGGTAGACGTCTACTTATAATCACAGCGTACATCAAAAAGCAAATACGTAATGGATAGGGATGGTTACAGAACTACTTTGACCACTATGTCACTTTTAAATATCGATTTCAAATCAGAAACGTCATTTAAAATTAAAGTTCTGTTGATTAAAATACTTACGGAACAAAATAAAGCAGGCACTACTTTTTTCTAGGCAGAATATCAAGGTAAGCAAATGACTGCCACGCTGCAGCGAGACTGATCGCTGTGTGTTCATCCTAAAAACCAGCCACTGGTGCAGACTGTACATAACAAACAAAGTATATCAACCTCTAGTAAATTAATCCTACCAGTAAGATTGTTTCGATGACATGCGTTGGCAATTTAATTGTATGCGCATCATGAAAAACGTGGGTTTCCCTTATGGGTTAATAAGGATTTCATCACATGCTCAAAAATAATGTTATTAGCATGTTAACGATACAAGCGGCATACTGTGTAATACAATGCATATAAAATCCTTATATTGTTGTTATTCGTCTCAACTATTTCAGCCTTTTACAAGCACACTAATTTTTTAAAAGCTACGTCGCATATCGGCGACAACGAATACTACAGTAATGCACTATTTTAACGTGCTGGATGCCTAAAACTCTTCAGGTATGATTTATTTTCTTAGCATGAGCAAAATGCGGATTTCGTGAGCATGCATGAATTGCAGGCTGAACATTTTTTTCGTTTTAAACACTTATAATCGACTCGTAAGTTAAAATCCTCCCGTGTCGATTACACTTGTTGCATTTATGGAGTACATGTCTGCAGAACCATTTTTTTAAATGGTGAATATTTTAAAAAATACTTAAACCAGTAATACTTGTATATGCTTTGCGCCTTTCCGCTAAAGAACGAATCAGCACTGCAAGGCTGTTCGAATTCATATATGACACTTTCGGAATGATAACATTTATTGTCCTTTATACTTTGACAAATTAGACCCCAGCTAATGGGTTTGGATTCAAAAATTTAGGAATATCCTTGCCTACTTAAGACATGCATTCCAGATTTATGTTGGGCGCCTGTAGCCCTTTGCTTACATCTATGATATTTGTTTACTTTCTTTGTGTGTTTAACTTAAAAAAGCAGATGGCGAGCATTGCGACTGAGTATCAAAGTTTATCCGCCTCTGTCAGAACAGCCCAAACATTAACATTGTTTCCTTATTTGTTTGTTTCCTTTTACCCATGTATTTCCGTGTATAATATGAAAAACGCGGTTTTCTCCTGTAGACAATTAAAGGCTTTACCATAGGCCGAATAACACTGTCATCAAAATTTTAGCAACAAAATCTAACTAAAAATAATTAATGCCTAATGAAACCCCCATATTTTGGCGTGTCACCCAAAATACGTCGACCTTTTTAATACATGATATCTTTTAGAACTGTTGTGCATATCATCATCAAATAAAACTACAACGAGCAAAAAAACTTAAAAAGCGACTTATTTGCTTGGCCTACACAAAGTTCACAGTCGCCTAAGCATGTGCAGATTGCATGACGAGCTATTCCTCTATAAATACTCCTACTCTATTTGCAAGTGAGAATCACCTCGAGTCGACGGCTCCTTATTGCATTCACGAAGTACCTCTTTGCATAACACGCTCACAAAAGGCTAAATAATGTTAACAGTGTTGAGTTCTGTAACATATCTTGTATGCCTTACGCGTTGCAGTTGAGAGTATAGTTGCAGTTTGACTTTTTATATGACGCTTTCAGAATGTTAAACGTTATCCTATTAATTTTACGATAGTACTCGTTGTAGTTCCTGGCTACTGACATAACTAGAAAATATAGCTGCACAAATTAGGATATACCCTCCTGTTGTACGTTAGAGTTCTGCCGCCTTTTATTTAAGATTATGAAATTTGTGAATTACCAGTTGCTGTTTTCGAAAGTCCTGTGTCCTGAATACCGCTTTCAACTGCCGCATTCGGGGTAAATAACACTCTTTAGGCTTAAGGTTGTGACTGTCTTCCATCTCGTTCAGTTTTCATCAAGTTATCCAAATAACAGCGCACTGCAAAGGACAGGTCCTCGATTTTATATCACCTAGCATAAATCTTTAAAGTTGTCGTTATGACGTACCCAGCTGTCCAATGGCCAATAGACCCATATGGTGTCTGAATGTTCTGCGAATATGGGCCGGGGGGGGGGAGTTGGATGGCTGGTTTGCCGTTGTTCATCCGACGGATTCGTAAGCAATGGATCAGACCCATGCGAAATACAAAGGTATGACGATGTAAGAACAGATTAAAATGAAGGTCGGATTGCTACTGGCGGGGGCAATGGCGAGAAAGTTTTTGATAAAACTGTCCTCTATGCTGATAAAATGAAAAGCGGTTTGGTCGTGGTATAATCGTTCTTGGATCAAACATTTCTGACAGCACCCATCCTTGCTGAGAATGGCCGATTACTAGTGGGATACGACAACGTGTTTCTTATTTAAGCATTATTGTTCAGTAATATCTGTCTTGATGACGGATCGCCGGTCAGCTCCAAAGATGGCTTCTCCTTTGTCAGCAACATTGCGCCCCTGGTCCCCGGATTGATTTGCAGGTGCGTTATAGAGTTCATCTTGATGTCCTTCTAAGGACGTCATTGTAGGCCTTCTCCGGAACCACCTCTAGACACATCACCGTTAAATAGCCGCTTGGGCATGTGCTTGTCATCCATTCACACGATGTGATCATTTGTTGCAGGTGTATCTGTTTTAGAATGTCGTGGAAACAAAGGATGTTAGGTAATTTCCAGAATTTCACTGTCGGAGATCCTTTTCTGCTTCTTCACAGCTATTATTCTACGGCTCTATGAGTCAAAAATGGTCGAATCTTCGTGCTTAAAACTCATAAACGTTGGACGTATTCACATCTCGAGGAGCTTTATCAGACAACAGTGCGGTAAATCGTTAGCTTTAAGCTGAAAACCATTCTAGGCGAAGTGTTGTGACCCGTCTGAGGTTTCGTTGGCTTTGGGAGATGCAACTTGGTTGTTCGTATTAGGGCTGAGAGATTCTTGAACTTGTATTTCAAAGGTAATTGCATTTTCCCACTACTGTGAGATTATTCTCAATGGCACTACTTTGAGATCCGGTGAGATTCATGCATGGGGGCAGTAAGTGCATAATTATATTTTCTGCATTCAGACAATCAGGCCAAAGATGATGGCTAGTAATTAATCGTGCCTCTGTATGATCTCTATCGTTGCGGAGTTTAGCACGCAGTCATTTGTCGAAATTAAGGACTCACGAAGACGCTCATATGTGACGGATGTCAAGCAGCTTTCCCTTGGTCCGGTAGTCGATGTCAAACGCGTCAATCAACATGGAGTAGGACATGAGGTCGAGTAGGGTAGAAATGAGGGCACACTCCTGCATCAACCTTTTGTTATCGTGATAGCATCAGCGACAGCCGCATTTTTCGTCGACAGTTCTCATGTCAGTCCTCAGAATTTCCAGGAACATATGAATTTACTTATGCCTACCCGAAATCCACAGTATTCGGTCTGTCGAAAGACTTCGTCAATCTAACGACGGTGGTATGGAGGTTGGTAATCGTTTCATGGCATCTTTATTCCAGTTGACGGTCCGCAATGATTTTATCTGTGCTTCCGGGAGTAAATCTCGATCCAGATACATGCTCAGACGACTGAGTGAGACAGAGAAATATCTGTGTGTTAATAACAGTTGTCAGCCCAAGTTGTGCTTTTATTTATACATGACGGTGGCATTTTTGAAGTCCTTATGCGTGTGTTCTTGCGACATCTTCGATGGGAAAACGCGGTACGCCATGTGTAAGTTCTGGCGGCAGAAATTTAAGACGCCGACTGCAATTGCACGGTCTCTGATGCTTTTACACCGGACGGCTGCAAAACAGATCTGATTGTGTCTACGAGGATGAGCTGACAAACCAGTTTTTTGCACTTGTGCATGAAAGGAAGTTAGTTGACGGCTTCATGGTAGACTGTGAGCGGATAATTGAGGACGCCCTGCGAATGAGCCTTATAGCACTCAGGAAGCCGCTATGTCTTTGTGAGAAGGTGTACGTCATCCAATCTCCAGCACTGATAAATTCCCTTTGGTCTGAGTGACGCGGGTTGACTTAATGACCATAAGGAAAACCTTTTTTTCCCTACCGTCTTTGAAGTAATGCGTATAAGCTAGTCGTCCCTCATCTTCTCCAGTCTCTGTTTTACAAGGTCTGAGCATGCAATATGTGCAACTTTATTGTCGTTGCTGCCGCTTTCGGTGTAGACCACAATGTAAATAAGTAAATAATGATAAAGTAAGTGGGTTTTGTTTAAGACAATGGAAAACTTAGTTCTGAAGAGAAGTAAGAGATATGTCGAAAGCCTAGACGCAAATGAGCGGCAGAAGTTTGCAACAATTTATTTATACTGCAATGCATGGACACTATTGTGGAGAATATCATTAGAAAATTGCCTGACTTTTGTAATGTTCAGTAGTATTGCGATGTCAACTGAAAAACAAAAAAGCACATCGGTAGCAGACGGGGCAATCACATATCACTGTCTAAAATGAGCACATATTTTGTGGAAAAACATAACTAGAAAACCAAAAATAGCTCACAGGCATTTTAGAATCTCGTGACCAAGGTGTTCAAGAGAATATACGAAATGTACACGCAGAATATTATATATATGTTTTCCACTGTCAGTGAAAGAGGTTTCAATATGAGGGGGAAATGCAAAATTTATCACCAACGTACCGAAATTATGGTATGTCTTTTAGGTTTTAAGTCTTTAATTAAAATGGGATACCGACCTGGCGGACAAAGACGGATCTCAGACACCAATAATTGATTGTTGGTGTGGCAAAACAAAGAGATAGTAAACATTTCAGTTTTAAATTATCAGTGTTATGATCATTTATTTTACCCTATTTTAAAAACATTGCGGCATCGATTACAAACAAACAAACGACAACGAGTGTATGACTCGAGTAAAACCAACGTTCTAAGCAGCTGAGATGCTCAGCGTCAAGGGACATCATGCGTTTCATCACCCATGCCTTGTTCTCGCTGTCGTAGCTTTGAATTCACTGACGTCGTCAGGCCCTTCACAAATGGGCTAAATAAATTACTTTCGCATGCCATCGTCACATAGTTATCATTGTTTTATCACAAAATGATCTTATTCAATAAACAAACCACATATTTTTCAAAAAAAGTGGCGAATAGTAGGAATAAAAATTTCCTAGTCATTCGTTACTAAATTGTTAGAATAAATGCAGCGTAATAAGTCCTGTAAATAAATATGATTAAAATACAATCCTTTGGAATATTTTTGTTTAAAAAGGGATAATATATTACAAAATCAATGTCAAAACAGGATAAATTGGAATGTTTGGTGTAGGATTTACTAGCCTGTGTTTTCGGGGTTGAATCTTAATAGCGTGGAGAAATCCCTCAGAAAGAAGGTTAACGGGGCGTAAAAAGTCTGTCGATCACAAATGTAAAACTAAATCAAAATTTTATTCTAGATAACTTTAGCCCATTTCACGGTCGTTGTAGGTTTTTTTATTAAAATACTCACCTAATCATCACTACCAAAATATTTGACAGACATGTTATTATTAAACTCAAAACCTAGCGTGAGGGTTTTTTAATCGCAACGCCACACCTTCGCGCAGCTCCGAGTTAGTCATCCTGTTTGACATAAGTTTGAGTTCTAAATGTAAGGATAATTGACGGTCGCAACATTTTAATATTTTCTTAGCTTATGGACTGACGCTTTGTACGGTTCCTTTTCATATCACCGTTTTCGGTGTCATCTTACTTGAGCATTTGTCAACGTTTCATTAGCGCCTATACTAGCGGTCAGTTTTCCAGATCAGTCCGTGTGCAAACCTCATTTTGAAATGCACAAGAAGGGGACTAGTGGTTTTGGTTTCGTTCTGGACGTGCGTGAGCGCTAGGCAATATACGCGTCCAGTGCATCCTTACTTGTCCCCATTGACGCAGTTGTGCTTGTTACTTTTTGTTCGTGATGTTTCCGCGCGTACGAATAACAAATGGTTTCACAATGAAACATGAACGCTTCCCCCTCTCGACGTCGGTAAAGCAGTGTTAATTTATCGGAGACTAATAAATTAGAATACCAAAACCTCAGTGGGCAGTTAACATCTGCGGTCAACCTAACGCTGTAATCACTAAGAGCGACCAGGCCATATGTTCACGTGCGTACGGGCAGTTTAATGTCGCATCTGATTGATCCGATATTCAAATGTCTCTCTTGGTAACAATTGGGAGATGGCACCCAAAAAATTCCGCCCAAACAACGCAGCCTGTCTTACGGGACAGGTGGTAATAGGGGTTTTACGGGTGGGGCCTTCGATTGCGTGGATAAATATAAATAATACTAAGAAGTTTTTCAGAAATGGCTTTTCGAACGATAAAGTTTAACCTCATCACTTAATGGCAACAAAAATGTGAGCGGTGTCGGATTTACTTGATGAGGCAGATAATATGAAGTCGAACCAGCTCGTATTCCCTGCTTAATTGTTTTTTTAAATAGGGGATTGAAAGCGGAATGCATTTGGCTAAAGGAAACGTTCTACGTTGTGCTTTTAATCACCCTATGCCTTCATATCCTCGCTTTCAAAACTGCACGTTCAATAAACACAGAGGAAGTGATTGAAAACATCGCCGCACTTGGCCCCGACGAGAGTTGCCATTTTGTGAAATTGCTTAGCTGATGACACCGTCTGTCTAGGATTGTATGCTTTTAAAGTTTGCCGGCCCTCATTAAAATACCCTTATTTTATTCCTTTCATCAGCCTGTGGACGAACACTCATGCAGTCCTCCGGCATATTCTCATCGGTAACGGAATTGTTTGGGTGCCATCTCCCAATTGTTACCTGTTTTTTTTATGACCCAAGTAAATATACTGCATTAAAATGTGACATCAATCAGTATAATTCTTAAATAATATATATTAATCATTATATGCAGCCGCCAAACACCACAGTTCTTAACCTGCGTGCTTCAATTACATCTGCTCCAATTTTCAGACACGAGCATCTTACCATGTCACTTATGTTAGCTCGCTTTTTTTCTGCCCATATTTGACCTCCATCTGCACACTGCGACCCATCTGGGCATTGCAAGTACTCAAAAAAGTTAACGCCGACACATCTGTGAAATATGAGACGGCAGATTTCGGTTTTTCTGAACAACGCGGCAAGTTATTTAAGAGACCATTACCATACTAAAATTGTCTTTGTGGTGGTACGGAACCATAGATATGAACATGCGAGTAATTTTGAAATTAAAAAAGAACAAGTATGATACACCTTACCATATTAGTATTGGTACCCCGTCTACAGGTAAACCTAGTCGGTGATAACTGCGGCCAACGATCACGTACAACAGCAAACGTCATTCCGTCGGCTTTTTCTCCTAAAGCGCTGTTATTAGACATTTAATATTTGCTTCAATGCAAAACTATGAGCCGGGTTCATTGTCCATCAGCATGAATTTTACATCCAAATCCGAAATAGACACGAAAAAGGATGTCTTTGTACGATTTTCGGCCTTTAAAATGCGTAACGGAATAGAATGTATGTTTTATCTGCTTTGTGTACGGCCAACTAACTAGTAAACGGTCAACCCAACAAGAGATTACTTTAACCGTTCATCTGGAAAGACAAATCAGTTAAGCCATATTGCGTGAATGAACACAGACCGAAATTGCTAAATATGCAATTTTGCATTTTTTCGAATATATAAGAGCAATTTAGTTCGCTAATTCGTAAATCTATTGCACTCCTTAGCACACAGAATGCAGGGACACATGATCTGCCTTATCAAAAATGGTAAATCTATTTTAAATTACTTTCCACCCGAAAATTAAACACTTGACATACAATGTTTAAATCAACGCCTACTCGAATTCTTCCATAATTTCACATAAACGAATAGATAGACAAATTCGGTCGTATGGGAATGCTGCGGAGTATGATTAGGTTAAATAATCTCCATGTTAAGAGATAATGTATTTAGGATGGTTATATTTATTATCGTGGAGCCAGTTTAAAATGTTTTCATCCACGACCGTCTGCAAAATACAAGCTCTGCAAAAGTGGAATATTGACGTAGTATGTTTTCCCATGGAAATTTTTAAAATATTTTATAAAATATGTGCGTAAACATTTTTTCTTGCACTGATTTGGTAGCGCGTTGCTTCTTCTTCTTCTTCTTCTTCTTCTTCTTCTTCAAATCTCATATTTTTGGATAAAATATTCTTTCATTCCCAAGTTCGATTATTGTTGTACCCATTTTCTTACTTTCCTTGCACGAGGGATCCTTAAACCACAGGCGGCATATTTTCCTATATTAAAAAAAAACATACATTTCTAAGCATCATATATTGCTCATACAATTTAGCCATGGATATGAAGTACATCGTATATTTTACAAGACATTTTGTTGAATAAACACATGCGATATTTTTGAGTAGATAATATGCGGCTTTATAATGCCTAATTAGGAGCTTCGGAAGTCAAAATCACTAATTCAAGTGAAATATGGGAAAAGATCCTTAAGTCAAAACTCAATCGGCAGACTAAATAACAGTGTTCTGTATATACTTTGAAAAAATATGTATAAATCGATTAAATCACCGCCAAACAATTTGAAAATTCATCCTCTATAAGTAATTGCTTTGAATTTTATTAGAAATCGAGAAAAACTTATCCGAAAGCTGTCATCTTGCTGTGAGTCTAATGCATTTGGACTGTGTATCAAGTTTTTTATTAGCAAAGCTCTGCTGTAGTACAATTTTAAAATTTCAACACATTTAAAAATTCCATTTTGCATTTTCTGAGATAGTACATCTTCAGCCTTACAAATTCATTCTGTTGTTTCAGGTTAAGTTTGCCACAAATTTGCATATGTGTACAGTGCCCTTCGGTCTTAATAGGCGGTGAAATTATAAATGTATTTTAACACGATATATCCCCTATCCAAAAAGGCATCTCAACGAAACATTTGACTAAATGTCAGACCATACAACCTGTAGTATAAATTTGTTAAAATATGCGTTCTTCTCAGTTTACTGCTACATTAAATTGCGTGAAGTGGAAACTTGGTATTTTTTGCTATCAACATTATTCAGGAAGATACCTGCAGTGCAACGAATTACGTTCGGAAAAACGCTTTGATTTCAAGGGACACATAATTGAAATGCAACTCACTACAAAGCTATCACACCCCTTTATTTCAAACCTCGAATGCCCATTCCCATAGACTTAGTAAAGATTGTATGGAACTTAACTCCTATTGACTCGTTCGGTAGATAGTTTGCCCTAACATAGGAAATGCTGCAGTTGAATATTAATTAATCTACGCGCAAATTGCGAGGTCTGAAGCCCTAACATTTTCTACGAAATTTCCACACGGGCTACAATTGTTGCTGTATGATAGATTGTCGCTTGTCTGCTTACTGTGCTTTGTCTCTAGTTAAAAAAATAGTTACGTTTATGGTCTAATTGTTTTGGCATTTTCTAATGACATTTCTTATGTGATGATGCAGCGGTCCTAACCGAGTTTATAATATGTTTAATACCATAATATTTATCTTATCTCTACCACTTGCGTCCCCCGCGTTAATTCATTTAGATCTCCATTTGCGTTAACATTAGAAATGCAGTGTAACCATATTTGGTTTTTACCGCTGAAGGAATGTAAATCTATTTTTGCTATTTTTGTTAAACCTCCAACCTGGACATTAAAAAAAGAACTCAAAAACAACACCACTTAATCCGCAACAGCGTAAATTATTTTCAGTTTCTATAGTATTTCGTTATATTCTGTGTACGCGACTCCAAATGTGAGTTAAAAAGTATGCTATACTTATGACCTTGTTTTTGAGCTAGAGATTGTTGTTCTCCATAAAGGACAGTAGACGTCCATAAAAAAGGACGAGTTCCAAAGTTCACCGGGCAAACATGTAACAGGGCCTTTGGACGCGGCTGTAAAACTAAAAAGAGACCTTGGATGATTCCTCATTGAAGGACTTTGCAAAAATGTTAACATAGATTTGCATGTGAAAGCGCTAACTAGAGAAATACTGAAAAATATTAAACCTAAAGAATATATAAGCAATCAGCGAAGTAGCATTTTACGCAGACTATAGAAGTCAGCGTAAGAGTTTAAACTATTAAATATAAGTATGTTAGATCAACCTATGTAATAATCCTTCAAAAGTTACATTATAAAAAACGCTTTAAAAAAGATAACAAGGTAAGCAATTTTAAATTTCATCGGGCTGCTTTTACCTGTTGCAACAAAAAACGATTTGTTAAGCTTCGAGTTTTTCCTATGAGTTGATGAGGCTTTGACGTTTTGTAGATAGAACCGTATATGATGGATCTTGTCGTCTAGGTACTTGTATAGCTGCATCAGGACATGTAAGACTCAGACATTTAATTTAATCAGTTGTCGTGCTTTTTGCAAATGCGTAAATTATTTTGTAACGCCTAACAAATCTCGTCATCTGTACGTTCCCTTTAAAGCTACTTATTGACTGCAGAACAATTTACACATTCCAAACAACTAGAAGAGCAGTGAAATAAGTGTCCGTATATGGCCTATGCTATAAAGTCGCAAACATTTCAAGCATTTTAAAATTCATAAATGAATATCGTATATCAATGATGAGGTTTGCAAAGACAATGTGTCATAATATTGTAAAGCAAGTCCCGGCACATAATTTAAGTAATTTGCCTTAATTCTGGTCTGCGAAATGTTTGTCATATCCCATTTTAGTTTTGCCTAGATAGGTTGATATTTACAGTTTCCAAAAAATGTTTACCATGACACCATGTTTTGTCGCTATATGCTCTGTGCAATAAACGGCTGAAAAAAAACCGCTAACTAGCCCACAAGTCCATCTTCGGCCACGACAGGGCTTCGGCAGCAACGCTAAATGACATTCGGAAAAATTGAGCTGTGAGAAATTCAAAAATCATTATTCATTTTTTTCAAACCTAGTGGGTTGCCCTGTATTCTTAATGAACACTCCCATGCTGCCTAGTTTATTAAGGTCGTTTGGCAGTAAAATGTCTTGCTCGATCATCCATTATTGTAAGTTACATTGTTTTCTGTACGTAAAAAGGACCAATTTTGACTTTTAGAAACGTAATCAAAAATTACTGTCAACTGTTTGGACAAGAATTAAGATGCGTCTGAAAAATAATGCGTAAAATATCTGTCATTCTTCTAATTTTGAAAAACATTGAACGCTTGAAAACGCGTATTAGGATGCGTTACCTGACTTCTAAAATGTGCAGAAACTTAAGATGGATTACTTATCATTTGCAACTCGACACCACTGTATGGAAAATCATGAAAGCTCAACCGAGCGCAGAATACTGCATTTATTAAGTAGTCAATATTGCGATTACGTTGAAGCCAGATCAATGCACACTAGGGATATAAAGAGGTTTAATTCGAGCGCTTTGACACTAGTGTTTATGTGATTGACACCTCAAATCCAATTTCTATATTATTAAATATCGAGTGTCATATACTTTGTGAAAATGTTTTGCCCAATTAATCAGCCTTTTAATGTGAATTTGAGTGGATTACTGAACAAACAGCGAACTCGACTGATTGGTCAAAAACAATCTGACTAAAACGGGATGCGATGCTAGGAGATTTGGCTTACTCCTATGTTTATTTAGTGATTTATACCAAATATATGTAAAACATGTCGTGCGCGGACTCGGTTTATAACTACATTTATAACTGAATTCTTGATTTCCGTTGATTCATGTCACGGTGGGCAAAGGGCTTAAAATTACACAGTCAATCAATTGATCGTCCCCGTGATCGTTATACGCGGGCACCTGATATCTCGGCCTATTCTAATTTTACATATAATAAGTTCGCCACAGGAAGTTGTTTTAAATCCTGAAGGTTATTATTCAACTTTCTGCATGCTTGACACAGAGGCTCCAATATAAGGCATTTGGCTTCCAGTTTGACAGTTACAATTACCGTTCTTTCTTTCTTACATCTAAACGCACGTTTTCACCACTTAGCTCTACTAATGTCATTTTGTTGTTGACTGAGCATAATGCCAAAGGTCACAAATTGTGGATAGAATGTCGCGGCTTTTGGCTTTCTGCATTTTCCGATTCTTATCCACGTGTATGTAAAATAGTATCACCAACAGGACAAGGAAGACTGGAATGGCCATTTCTGGCCTACTAGCAGTCGTCAGCCAGTTATCCCAGCCCTGAAGTTTGGAACCCCTGTAGCTCGATTCCCCGATCTGTCGGTTAGAAGTTTAACTCCTCTAGCCACTGAGACACGGACGCATTTTCTTGTCGGTTGCGATCGGGAATACACAATGGTAGAGGAGCGCTCGTTGGGCGTGTTACGGAACTCACTCGTTTCGTTGTGCCTTAGGGCTCTCTCCCGAGCCCAAACAGCAGCCGCTCAGCGATGCATGATATAGGCAGAATACTATTACCGACTGCTATGGAGTGTGAAAACGGCGTAGATCCACGGCCTAAGGCGCCAATTAAAGGACCAAGTGGGCGACCTGAGTCACGCGCGAAGTTAGACAACCGACCGGCGCGCACTGCAGCGCCGAGCACGCGTGGTGGCTTTGCTCACGTGTGCGGCCCAATCAATGGATGGCCGAACATTCCAGACGTTTCCGCGGCGGGGTTATCGCGCACGCGATGGCCAATCAGCGACCAGCACGCTCTGGACAGGAACATTCTAGAACGCCCTCTACGACTGGCACGTCATTGGACGGAATGTTCCAGAACGCACGTGAGCCAATAAATAGCACACGTTCTTACGAGTTGTAACCCCCTCTTGTTCGCAAGTTCCAATAAAGTGCTTGTCCTCCGAACCGGCTCTCTTCCTGTCCTACCTTCCTGCCAGGTCATAACAACTGGCGACGCAGGTGCAGCAAAAGGATATCAGAAGAACAAATGAAGCACATACTGGAGGCCCAGCAGGCCAGCTTCATGACATTACTCACGGAAATGCAACGAAATTGGGGACCGGCATCCAGAGAGAACAAGAGGAAACAGGTCGAACAACGGATCAACGAGTTCGTTTACGATCCAGAGGGAGGCGTGAATTTCGAAGCCTGGTTTCGAAAGTACGAAGGACTGTTCGAAGAGAAGGGAGCAGAACTGGACGACAAGACGAAAGTGGAAATCATTCTGCTAAAACTGGCCCAGCGGGAACACGAGCGGTACGTAAAGTTCATTCTGCCTCAGAAACCATCAGATGTCTCGTTTAAGGACACAGTCAAGCATTTGAGAGCATTGTTCTGTTTTACAAAGTCTTTATTTAATCGACGTTATGAATGTTTCAAGCTAGAACGTAAGCCTGAAGAAGACTATTTTGACTTGGCCGGTCGAGTTAATGATACTTTCCAACAAGCCGAGCTAGAACAGGCCACCAGCACACAGATTAAAGCACTATTCTTCATTAAGTCGTTGACGTTGCCAGAAGATGCAGATGTGCGCACGCGTTTACTCGCCCAGCTAGACCAGAAAGGCGATATGACAGTACAGGAACTGGCAGAGGAATGTGTCCGAATCACAAATATCAAGCAAGACACCCCGCTTATTGGAAGCACAAATAGTCAGCCAGTTTACGTTTTCGACACAAAATCGAGACAACCACAACCAAATAGAGTTTCTCCACGGAAGCCAAAGATGGCTTGTTGGCTGTGCGGCGGCTGGCATTACGTGAGTGAATGTCCCTATCGTAGTAGGAAGTGCTACAAATGTTCCCGTGTTGGCCATAAAGCTTCACATTGCAGAGCAGCGCACACTAGCCCAAGAAAGAATTGCCATGTCGTTTTAGAAGACGATTCGCATGTACTCAACTATGAACACCGGAAATACCTGACAGTGAAGATTAACGAAAAGCCGATCACATTACAAGTAGACACGGCTTCTGATCTGACCATAATCAGCATGCGCACATGGGAGGACATCGGTTCTCCAGAACTGAGACCATCAGAGATCATAGCGTGGGCGTCAAGCGAGACGCGTATGGAATTTGAAGGCGTTTTCCAGGCGACTGTCAGTTTTCGAAACATGACTTGCCTCGCAGATGCCTATGTGTCGAAGACCCGTAACAATCTTCTCGGAAATAAGACGATCTCCGAACTGGGATTGTGGAACCGTCCCTTTGACGAAATTTGCAGCGCGGTGCACAACACTACTGAGGAGGTCCTGAAGAATAAGTATATGAACGCATGGAGAACGCGGCCGGCAGGTGTACGAAAACGAAGATAAGTTTGAAAGTGAAGCCGGAGAAAAAGCCAGCTTTCAAGCAGAGCCGACGAGTCCCGTTTGCGGTACAGTCGTCCGTAGAAGCTGAACTAGAAAGACCACAGACAAAGGGCATAATCTATCCTACCAATTATTCAGCTTGGGCTGCTCCAGTCGTGGCGGTGAAGAAACCCAACGGACAAATACGATTATGTGCGGATTATTCAACGGGCCTGAACGACGCACTAGAAGATTATCATTACCCGCTGCCAACCTTAGAGCAGATTTTTGCTACTCTAAATGGAGGGAAAGTCTTTGCAAGGATCGATCTATCCGAAGCTTACTTGCAAATTGAGGTGGACGAGAAATCACAGGAGCTTTTGACCATAAATACGCATAAGGGTCTCTTTAGATACATTCGCCTAAACTACGGCGTGAAAACGGCGCCTAGTGTGTTCAAGCAGATTATGGATGCGATGCTTACGAATGTTCCCGGGACTATTGCATATCTGGACGATATTTTGGTTGTCGGTAGCTCAGAGGAAGAGCTGACTCAAAGGCTGGACCAGGTTGTGGACAATCTGATCGACTACGGCCATAAGATCAATATGGAGAAAAGTGAATTTTTGCGGAAGGAGATCCACTATCTCGGGTTCATAGTCAACGAGAATGGGCGTGCCCCTGACCCAGAGAGGGTGAAGGCATTCCAGAACATGAAAGTGCCGAAGAACACGAAGTAGCTGCAATCGTTCATGGGGTTGGTCAGCTACTACGGTCCGTTCATCACTGGGTTGCACAGTTTAAAACCTCCACTCAGCCGACTTCTGTGCAAGGGCGTGGAGTTTGTTTGGTCTCCAGAATGTCAAAACGCGTTTGATGCCATAAAGACAAAGATATGCGACTCAACTATGCTATCACACTTCGAGGCTGACAAAGAAACCATTGTCCAGGCAGACGCCTCTGATTACGGTTTAGGCGGAGTGGTCCTTCAGAAGGACGCAGATGGGAGAGTACAGCCAATCATGCATGCCGCCAGGTCACTGACGAAGGCAGAACGGAATTATAGCCAGATTGAAAAGGAGGCACTGGCCATTATCTTCGCCGTACAGAGATTCCACCTGTTTATTTATGGCAGACCCTTCACACTGCACACTGATCATCAGCCACTGAAGTTCCTTTTGGGTACTAACCGTGGTGTTCCCCAGAACGTAGCTAGGAGAATACAACGTTGGAGTACTATTCTTCAAAGCTATGACTTTCAGATCCAATATGTGCCTACTCAGAAGTTTGGAGCTCCGGACGCTTTATCGCGACTGAGAACAAGCAACGAAAATCAAGAAGACGTGGTTGTCGCCAGTTCGCTAATGCAAGATGATGACGAGTTTAGAGGTGTCATCCGACAGTTGCCGCTCACAGCCGAGCACATCAGGGCCACCACTGCAGCAGACCCACTTTTGCGCCAGGTGAAAGAGTTTATTCGGAACGGTTGGCCCAGCGACGACAAAGTACACCCATCCATAAAGCCTTTCAGGAACAGAAAGGAACAGTTGTATATCACGGAAGACTGCATAATGTACGATGGTAAAGTGGTGATCCCAGCCAGATATCAGCAACAAGTTTTGCGGAAGCTCCACGCCGGACATCAGGGTATGACCCGCATGAAACAACTGGCCCGCAAGTACGTATATTGGCCGGGAATTGATAACGACGTGGAATCTTTTGTTCGAAGCTGCTGCCCGTGTGGACGTGAGGCTAAGAACCCACCGAAAGTACCGCCCGTGCCATGGCCAGAGGTAACGAGACCTTGGAGTAGAGTCCATATGGACTTTGCGGGTCCGTTTTTCAACCAAATGTTTCTAATTGTTGTCGATGCATGGTCCAAGTGGCTAGAAGTTTTCGAAGTCTCGGCAGCTACTGCTGATATCACGGCAAGGAAGACGGAAGAACAAATAGCTAGATACGGCATCCCGACGGAGATTGTGACGGATAACGGCCCTCAGTTCACGTCATCAATCTTCCAACAACTGTGTCAGAAATGGGGAATTCGACATGTGACGTCACCACCATTCCATCCACAATCAAATGGCCAGGCAGAACGGTTCGTCGACACGTTCAAGAGAGCGATGAAAAAGATGTGGAACACTGGTGTTAAACTGGAGTATCTCAACACATTCCTCTTTGCCTATCGAACAACTCCAAAAAGTGATCTTGGGGGCCAGACACCAGCCGAACGGTTTTTGGGACGACAGCCGGATACGCGATTACAGTACCTACAACCGGAAGCTCGAGTTCCACGAAAAACAAAATATTACTTTCGCGAGGGAGAGGAGGTGTTTGCTCGCAACTACAAAGCCGGAGAGAAGCTCTGGATAGAAGGTATAATAAGAAAATCCAGAGGTGTTGTTCGTCCGGTTGTAGAAATTGTTTTTCCTATTAATTCCTGTGAACGGAATTTTGTATAGATATTAGCCTTTGCCTATCACAATAAAATATCCTATTATATTCACTGAACTCAAAATACTGCACGTACGACATATTCCATGGAAATGGGAATGATAATATTGCCCAGTAATATCACCCGTGATCCCAGAAGATTGGGAAAAAGGTAGGTATTTAAGAATGATATCCGAATGGCTTGGAAGATGTATTTAACGTGGGAACATATAGTTCATGATTTTTAAAACCAGCATGCACCGTAAATATATCTATGCGGCCAGCTCAGTTTGAACACATTGAAATGTTATTGTCAAAACTGCTTAATCCTGTCCCAAAGGCATTTATTCAAATTTAATGATTTGCTTATTCAGTTGCCGCCTGCACCTTCACGAGGCAGAAAGCGAAGCCTCCTTGTCAGGCATGACAAATGCCGCAGGACTGCCGCAAATGAAATTTCGGTTAATTGATAACACCACGGATGAAGCCATTGCAGGGCATTTGAAGGAGTTATGTAAAATAACGTTCAACACTTTAACCGACACTACTAAAAAAACAGTTATTCGTAGATATACACATCAGCATCAAATTTCCTTGTGGTCGCAGGCTTCGAAAACCCATGTCGCAAAGCCCAATTGCGCTATATCTACCTCAATTCCTCCTCGACTTATAACGTTCGGATACACGTGGGGTGGGAGCACTTGTTAATAAGTGCACGCTGCCCATCTGTGCGTGTGTAAAAATTTAAAACACCAATGAGAAAATTACCTCAATTAACGTCGTATGCACGCTCACAAGCAATCAGATCACCACTTATAGGTTACCAAATATGTTCAACCGTGCACATTCGATGTTGCACATACATTCCTGGGAAAGGTGTAATATTCAGTAGAGAGCTTGTCAGGGAAAAACAGGTAGAGTGCGTTTGGAGTAGTGGACTACATTCTTCGTTTAGATACTAACTTAAATTTGGTAGCTTTTTAATCGGAGGTTGTGACAAATAAAGCAGATGTTATGAAGGGACGCCAATAATGACTTTTTCTACAGGGACGTCTGCAGACTTTCGTTGAGCACGCCATTCTTTTTTGCAGAATCGTTTTGTGTCCGTGTCTTCAATAATGCACAGACGGGTGTTTTCGAAAAAATAAGTGGCATCTGCATTTCAGACATGCTCCTCTCTGAAAGAGACATCATAAGGTGGACATCACAATGTTATCAAAGCATCCTTGTTGACATAGATAAGAAAAACATTTCGGGACCGAATATGTTATGTGTGGCATTTTGCGGTTGGATTACCACGTGATTAAATGTTAGCGTTAAGTCAAAATACACTGTTTTAACGCAATTTGCTCTCTTTGTAAAAATTGTAATGTTAGTCAGTGCACCAATCCTAAATTGGAATAGACTATTTTAGTAATTGTGCAAAAAAATCTAAGAGACTTGGGAATGTACACCGGTGTTCTCCCTACTGAGCAATGTTTCCTGAAAATATTATACAGTTACACTGTTTGTGCAATTGCTAGTAACTTTTAAATACATGCTGTATGTACCGCTTATTTGATGCACAAACCCGGAGGTGATAATCAAATTACTTATCAATGCAGCGGCCCATCACATCCTTATTTTAATCCATTATTCGTTTTTTATCATGACTTCATGTGGCGTGTCTCAATTGCAGGGAATTTTCTGAGCAGTTATCAGTTTAATACAATGCAGATTTCGGCGGGCTGTTGAAATTGAGCCGCCATTTTTGTTCCTCTCCATTCACATGTGGATATTTATAAATTGTACATTACTCAACCCATTTAACTAGGATATATTAAGCTGCTTTACATTTCTTTAGTCCGAATTAAGATTATGAAGTCGTCTCTACAGTAAGCTAGCACACATTTGAAGCAAACGAAATCGTTAATTTTACTAACGAATGTCCTTGATGCAAACTGCAGCATTTTTGACTAATATGTCCTATTTAAGATCCTTCTGTGTTAAATTGATCGGCTTTGCGTCAACAGATGTCTATGAATCGGAAAAACCTAGTGCGTCAACTGGCATTCAAGAGTCAGCCAAAGAACAAATTGTCAATTCAATGTGAAAAATACATGTTTCTTATGTGGTCATTTTTGACGGAGTGTAGTTTCCATATGAGGTCGAAAAAAATTCATCCAAAATCCGACACCCTACCGAATCCGAAATACTACGGGATTATTTCGTTTGATAAGCAACATTACAACCCCACCTTTGTAATCCTTTCTAATCGAAAACGAATTTCAGTAGTTAGGCCAACATTGCATCAGATCGGTTACGCACTTTACATCCCTTTTTATGTTACAAGGCCTGCGCGTATGGATAAGTGCTGTACCATAGATGGAAGCCAGTATTATTCAAGATTATATCAGAAATGAGCACTTTCGAAGTATACATGCCGTCTTTTTTGAGGGATTACGAATTCCGTAACCACTTTTTTTTCAACGGCATTACAAAGCGATGGACATGAAAATAATGGTAGTGTAAAAAACGTCTCATGAAATTACAACAAGGGATTTGTTTGGCAAACGATTAACGTAACGTAGTGTCTGTTCAGTTGCAGTAATCGTACTCTGTACATTTTGAGGTTAACTGTGAGCTGCAAATTTCCTAAACACCTAGCATAAAATGTTTTCAGACCTACTGCAACTTGAATCCTAAAAAAATTTAGGATAGTTTCCTTCATAATGTATTATTGTTTCTAGGGCGCCGAATGTGCAAAAGATTATTCTTGTCCTTTTTCAAATAAATATAGACATTTTGGCTGTTCTTGACTATGTGAGTAAACATATGTGGAGACCCATGCGAACCTTTAGGAGTTCAGTTGGAATATGGAAAAACTTCGAGCATGCTGAATGTAAGTAGTCGTTTTATTTATTTGACAAGATTAACCCGGTTGTCACTTCAGGAATTTTAAAATTCCTGTTCCTATTGAAAACGATGCCCCATCGCGCTTTTGGAACGATCGCATACTACGTTGATATTTACAAAATAGGCAATACTGTTTTTAATAAATTTGCAACACGAGGATTAGTTTTAAACCCAAATGCATAATTCATATTTCCTGCCAGCTGAGGGCTGTGTAATTTTGCGCAGTATTATGACATTATAGATGACGGCGTAGTTAGCGGACACTCGTCTCAGGAATTCGCAAAAGCTAAAATTACTTTCGGTTTATTTACCGAAACTGCCAAATATGTTGATTACGCGCAAAATGTCGTACAAATATATGAGAATCTAAAATATGTTTTTCCACCCTACACCAAAAACTTTCGGTCGACTTCACAATGAACCGATTCGCCGTACATTGGATTTTGTATCATGTAGTTTTTTTTTCGCATTAATATTTGAGGTCAATCCAATATAATTGGCCGGACAGGACCATGGCGACAACGTCACGCGTGATAATATATCCGGAAAATCAACTTCCGAAATTCCAACAATGTTTGGACCAAAAAGTCCTGTATTCCATTTGGAAATCTTTAGAGTTACGTAGATGGGAATATCTGTTGATTCATATGTATCAGGTTCCTCCTAAAGAATTAAGTAATCTAGATTGGTTCGTGATATTTTAAAAGTTAGTAGTGCGTTTAAACCAAAGGAATGCAATTACCCCATTTATTGAGAGCAGCGCACTATCACAAACAGTTTTGCAGAAGTATTCATCATAGGTTTTGCAAGTTGAATTTTTCAACTGAAAACAAAAAGTAACCCAAGTTTTGCCTTTCAGAGTAATGTTGTACGAACAGTTCTGGTAGTCGAAAATTTCCCCCACTACAGCAAAATACAAGACGCGTTTGATAAGATGCTCGGCTATCTTCGAAATATGGAAGTTGCCTTGATCATCAGGGCACGTTTTGGTTTCTAAAATAAATGTTTGTTTTAGGACATGCTTTAAATAAACGTTAACAAGCAGGAAATTAAAGTCCTCATTTAAATTCAAAATATTCGGCGCATGACCTCTGCAATCACCATTCTTATTAGAGTAAAAGCTGTTATTTTCGCGCTCAGTATGCGCAACATTTGTCTAGATATAAAAAGTAAATCTACGTATTATAGAGGCCATGTGGATAGGCAGTGAATGAAGTTGGAATCTCGCAGTTATCCCAAACCATCTGACCATTTTCAAGAAATAATTTGACATAGCGCGTAGAACGACGAACGGAGTAAAACGTGAAACCGCCTTCCGAAGGTCACTCGATGTTCAATGGACATAAGCACATAGGTGGCTCTACTAATTACAATGTACAATAAAAAGTACAAACTTAATGGATAGGCAGAGCTGCACTACCACTTCAACTAACATATCATTTTTAAAAACGTGCATTTTTGAGCAAAATGGCTGAACTATTTAATACCGATTGTAAACTAGAACTGACATAGACCGCCATTGGAAATTAAATTCTTGCTCAGTAATACACTTACGGAACAAAGTAACGCACGCAATTATTTTTTCTAGGCAGGCTAACAAAATAAGCAAATGAATGCCACGTAATATGAAGATTGATCGCTGTGTGTTCATCATAAAAACAAGCAACTGGCGCATACGGCGAACAACAAACATAGTATATCAGCCCTTCTCAAAGTAATCCAACCAGTAACATTGGTTCGAGGACATACATTGGTAATTCGATAACATGCATTGTATGGAAAACGTGGGTCTCGCCTATAGGCAAATGAGGGTTTCTACAGATGCCCAATTACGTCGCAATTGATGATAATGATATATGTAACTTATCGTGTAATATGTTGCATACAAAACTCTCATATTTTTTGTATTTCGATTCAAATAAGTAGGGCTTTTTGGAACACATGAATTTTTTTAAAAAACTGAAAGGCTTATTAGCAACTGATACTAGGGAAATGCCCATATTATAACGTGTTGGATGTAAAAACACTTAGCTTGCGCGTACTGCACGATGAACACAAATGACCGATTAACAAATAAAAATTATATCTAACGGTCGACACATTGTTGCATTCACGGACTATGTGTATGTAAAACACGATTTTAAGTGCTACATACATTTGGAGGTATTTTAAACTGCAATGTCTACAACATATTTGCTTTGCGCTTTACAAGTTAGGAATAAATCATTAAAGAAAATCCCAAGTACTCAGTGGAACAGTTCAGGTCCATATAGGAGGCTTTTGGAATAATAAAATTCATAGTTTACGACGTTGCTGCAAATTAGACCCTTACTCAAGATTGGCCGTTCAATAAGTTAGGTATATATTTGCCTACTCTTGGGCACTCATTGTTCACTCACGTTGAGGGTCTGTCACCCTTTATTTATAATTAGGAAAATTTCAAATTATTTTCTGTGTTTATCTGCGTGGTTATCTTGCAAACCAGTAAGCAACACGTATTGATTATCAGGACTATGTGATATTGGTCTCCGGCGAAAAAACGCAACCAGAAACTTTGTTTTGGGGATATGCATGTGGTCATTTAATTTCGTGTATAGCATGGAAAACGTGGTTTTCTGCCATAGGTTGATGAAGGCTTTATCACATGTGGACTAACTTTTTCATTAATATGTAAGCCATGATATGTACAGCAAACTTAATAATAAATGCCATATAAGTCCTTAAATTGTGTGTTTTATTTAAAGTTTGTCACCCTTTTTCGCCCATATTAATTTTTATGAAAGGTGCAGCGCATATCAGCATAAAACGTCCAACATTCATCTTATTTATTTGGCCCAAACAATGTAAGCAATTACCTAACAGTGTACAGATTGCATAGTGAGCTTTTCCTCCATAAATATTAACCGGTCCGTCCGCAAGTAAAAAGCACATGTTCATAAAAAGCTAGACTGCCGACAAAACTTCGTCCTTAAAAACAACGCGTGTGCCCTGCGGGTTTCAGTTGCAGGGTAGATTGTTAATGCAACCCTTAAGTACTTGATAAAACAGTTTGACTTTTGACAAGACACTTAGCTGAAGAAACTCTATCCTATTCGAGGTGTTGATAATGCGCACCGGATTTTCTGGGCGTTGACATACTAAATAACGAAATAGAGTTGCCTAAATTATAATCTGCACTCTTGATTGATATTGGGATTCTGCTGTCTATCGCCTAAGATTATGACACTTTGGACTTACCACATGCTGGTATCCACAGTCGCATGTACTGCTTTCAAATGAGTAATAGAAGGTGAACAACGTTACAACTGTCTCTAATCCTGGGCGGGTTTATTCAGTTTAATTCAAATAATGGCGTAATGCGGAGGACGGACGCTAAACTTCAGATAACGCTGCATAAATCGCTAGTGTTATCGCTTTCCAGCACTGCCGTCATGAAAAATCTTATCAAATAAGAATTTTTCCATAGATATTCGTTTGTGTCAGCCTACACTAAAAGCGTTTTCGTTGGCGCCGGATGGAAGCCCCACACTCATGTTTAATCTAATCGCAGTTTTGTCTCATGATACTGTCGTTTACACTAGAGTAAATGTTACGAATGCCGAAAGCCTATATCACTTCAGGAATTTTAAGTCCGCGAATCCGAGATGACAAAAGTGACATTGAATGAATTATGTTCTAATCCTTATGGCGTCCGGTCGTTTTCACTGCAGAATTTCACTGAAAACATTTTGCGAGGAAACTGTTTCTTAAATGACGTCGACCTCAACTTCAACGGAGTTTAAGTCTCTCCCCTCGCAGTCTTTTACTGCTGATACAACAGTCTAAACTCTATGCAAACGTATGTGACATGTAATGTCTTCCATAGATCAAAGTCTATATTTTTGTCTGTAAATAAGGTACAATGAATAGAAATATTTCGATGCGAACCCATCCGTATACGGATGTTTTTTCCTCATGCACGAATTGTATGATGTATGCGTACGAACCTGAGCACAGGGATTGCACGATTGTCTACAAGTTCAGTAGGTGATTTGTGTATAGCATGCGACGTCGAGAGAAATTCTATCATGAGCTCCTGATCAAACTTTGGGCGGCATTCATAATATAACTCACTGAAGACCGAATCTCGGTGTTCGGTTCACCAGGCTCAGCAAAGTATGACGACATTATACAGTTCTTTTATGTGAGCCACCGGTTATACTATGTATGCGAAGATGTTGCACAGAAAGCATGCACATATTTATTTTTATAGTCTGTTGAGTATCGAGTAAATGCATCTGTTTTTAAGATTTGATGCACAGATAAAGATTTATAAAGATTTTGGTATATATATATATCAATCTTAATAGTCCAGGTGCTAGTATGGTGTATCGTGCCAACCACGCGTATGCCACTGACTGGCTGCTGGCAATTTAGCAATATTGTGCGGCTGTTTCGCAGTAGTCGACGGACGTTAACTAATCCCAGACAAACTAATCTACTTAAAGTTAACGACTAATTTCTGAGGAAGTTAAAAGCCACGAACTGCAAGGAAGGGCGTGTGTGCGAATTTTCTGTAGACTGTAGACAGACGATTTAGGACGTCCTGGAATTGCGATTTCTGACGTTCAGGAAGTTGTGACGTCTCAATCATAAAATTCACTTCATGTTGACCCAAGCACTGGTAAGACTGAATTCTGTGTCATTGTCTTTTTAGAGACAAGGTATTGTGCCTGAAAAGCTAGTACGGAACGTTGTCATACTAAAAGACTGCGCATGGGACGGCCGAAACTTGAAGCCATTTTTTAAGACTAAAGTTGATGAATAAATTTATCCAGAATTTGATCACAAAATTGTTTGACTGTTGTAAAGGTCTACCATATCAGGATATCAATTAAAAATCACATAAAATATCGGCAGCAGAAAAGACCATTTGGAGGGCATTGTTTAAAATGAATCCATACTTTTCAAGCCAAATTGGAAAATAACTGAAAAGCAAAATAAGATACCAGGAGTTTAATGCAGGCATATATACGTCCCTAAACCAGGGTGTTGATCAGCGTATTATAAAGGTAAACGAAGAACGTTATAATGAGGTTTGCAACTTTTAGTAAAATGGCGTTACTATATAAAGAGAGAAAGTGAGACTTTAAAGCGGACTAATACCAAAGTGTCGAAACTATGATACCCTTTGATAATAATGCCGAAGTATTCAGGAATGGCAGTTATGCAGCCCAAGAGCGCATTCTACTGACTTCTGGGTATCAGGTGGAAGTCCCTTTTCCGGTGACCTTTATGAGGCATGACCTAAGCTGGAAATTAATTCCACTTTGAACATGGGGCCCAATAACCAAGTCATCAGACTGCTTCACATAAAGACAGACAATGTGTAATTTCCATTCATGTTTTTGAGGTTGAAAGAGGGAAAGGGGCAAAATAGGACCTCAATCATCTACGCAGTCATTAGGAAGAGCTGAATATTCCTGCTTTCTAGACTGGCAAACAAAGTGTGGAAGGCCAAATAATCTCTCAGCCATGAAATTATTCAGCCATGATAGGCATTCATGGATATCGTTTTAAGGAGGACCATGTTAAGGCGAATCAGGAGTCAATTAATGCCCGTGCCTCCGCAGGCCAACGTTAATTTATCTCTGTTAGGGTAGGAAGAGCATTGAAACTACTACAATGTGCTTTATGCGTGCATTTTACAGGGTCCGTGTAATTGCATTTAAAAAATAGTTTTCAGCAAAATCCATATGCGCAAAGGAGTGTGCAATAGAGCTG
>CACRXP010000032.1:1503961-1520596 GCA_902702965.1 Spirometra erinaceieuropaei | reverse complement strand
TTGTTGAAAACAAGCTTTTATTATGCCTTTTCATCTGTCCGCCTACATGATTTCTACCTCCATGTGCAGAAATATGCTTATCCTGTTGGTATGCGTAGATATTAACAAGGCCTGCATCGACTTTACTCGTACGTTTATTGTTAATAGTAAGATTTTCATTTTCCTGCGAAAAATTATTTTTTTTCTTTAAGCGTCTAACTGACAATCTAACCAATTCGCCTACAGAAATAGCTAATTGTAAATATCATGTATTTCTTTACAGGCTTATAGACATAACTTGATGCATTGATTTAGAGCGACTGCACTCGAACAAATGCCCAAAGCGGTCGCCCATTGCAAATTATGTATAGTCCATGGGCAACTGTTTGTTTTGCTCAGATCCGATGTCTTGCAGATCATCTTTAAGTAATAACGTGGCATACGACTTCCTGGTTGTTTTAAGTTAAATAGGCGAAAATTCATTTTTGCATTTTTAGTTCATTCAGTTGGTTCAATGAACCCCTGCCTTAGAAAGCCGACGTGCAGTTTTAAACGCAGTAAACAAAGCTAAAACATGGACTTTTTATCAATTAATTTGAAAGTTGTATTACTGGGATTCACAAACCAGTGATAGATGAATCATCGTGTATGGATGATGTCCTCCGTGCGCCCAGCAGCGTGTTAGACGTAGGAACGGCGATTTTGGTTGCTAGTAGTTTGTGGTGATAGTGGACTTGCGCACTCCCATTTCACCCTCCTGGTTTCAACGTCGTGATAGTATCAGGAAAACCGGAGATAAGAGAGGGTTCGTGTGTCCGGCACGACGCAAATCCCGCGTTTAGGCGCAGCAGCACACCACCTGGTCCACAGGAGATACTGAATAGGGGGGGGCGGTACGAATCCCAGCAGCTGCGAAGTCAGCCGGCACATGGAGTTGTCACAAAACCTCCAATATTGGCGTAAGTTTGGGTGCGTATTCTCTATAACGCCTGCCGTGCTCCGATCAAACCCCTGTTTTGGTCTGTCGCATCTACTGCTTGGCTCGTATTAGATAAAGAACTTAGGCGGAACGCTTATTGTTGGGACGGTGACTTTTGCACGAATTAGTTTATCCTGATCGAAGATTAACACCCTGGACCGCCTGCAAGTACTGTCTGGACACTTAGGGTGACAAGTTCTCAAGTTAAGACGTCCAGTGCGTCATGATAGATCAAAACGAGTCAGATGTTGTATTAGAGTCACTCGATTGTCACGGGATGAGATCCCCGGAATCGGCCTTCCTCTATCTTGTCCAAATCGACCAGATAACCGATGCTGAGATTGGGCTGACAAGCTCGACCCAACACACCACTACAACTTTCCACAAGAGAAATGCGAACGACTCTAGTCTTGCATGTTTGAGATTGCCTTAGAGGCCCGACTGAGAAGGAACCGAAGTAAAACCCTTTCATATACGATAGATGCGCTAGCTTATGAAATGCTAACCAAGCTTGTGAATTGCGTTTTTGACTTAAAAAGATTACTTAAGCATGATTGTAACATTATCTGTCGTGCATCAGAACCCTATAATAATTCAATCACTACAGGATGCCAGCCTTCGAATTAACTTCTTTTCGACTGCCTGCGAAAACAACTTATATGCTATGATATTTTTCATTGTT
Source organism: Spirometra erinaceieuropaei (assembly GCA_902702965.1). Taxonomy (NCBI): domain Eukaryota; kingdom Metazoa; phylum Platyhelminthes; class Cestoda; order Diphyllobothriidea; family Diphyllobothriidae; genus Spirometra; species Spirometra erinaceieuropaei. Next base: position 1,518,956 of record CACRXP010000032.1, on the reverse strand, counting down.
TTGCTATGCCCTTATAAATTCAAATATATGTCCCGCAAAACGTGCAAAATTATTAATTCTTAGACTAGTTTGGTAGAAAATTACGTCTTCAAATTTTGCTCTTGACAAAAAGGAACAGTTCCGTTTCAAAAAGGTCTCTGATTATGAAATATTTTGAGACCGTGACATGTTCGTTCATAAAACATCGTGTCTCTGCATTAGCTAATCCTGCTTCTAGAGTAAACAATATGGATCCAATCCACTGCAAAATTTTACCAACTGCACATGTCCTACTCTCAGCAGCGTACAGAAATAAATGATTCTCCGCACATGGGAAATATGCAACTTGTAGTTTGGAGACCTTGAAATTAAATGTTACGGCAGGTCGAGTTCAAAATTATGTAGGAAATGGAAAAGGTTTCTGAAACTGAATTATAATCCATCCGTTAAGCAAGAAATTGGAAATTTAATTTTCGGCCAAATGAGAAAAAATATTTTTTATGTTTGTTTTACATAAAATATATTCGAAGTTATAAGAGCATCGGAACTCAACAAAAACAATTAATTTCATTTAGGTAGTCAGTTTTTTTTATATTCATTTTGCGCAGGTGGCCGAAAGCTAACACTCTATGGTAACTGAATTGTTATGGGTTTATGCTGATGAAAATTAATATTACATCCCTACTTAAGTAATCTTTTTCTAGTTGAAAGCGCAATTCAAAATTTCGGTTAACATTCCATGAGTTATCACACCTACTGTAAGTGCACAATCCCTGTTCCGTGCATTTTTTGTTTATGTGATATGGTTTTGTCTTTGTGGCGTATGGAATGATGAGAAGCTGGCTGGTGATGTAGTTGTGCTCTGCAGTGTTTTACCGTGGTTTTTTTGGCGGAACGTGCCGACGATGCGACTTAGTATGCGTGAGGCAGTTGAGGTAAGAGCGATGGTTGCGTGTTGATGTGCTGTAACATAACGGCATGAGGGGTTAGTAGCTTATGACTGGTTGACAATGTCGATGTTGTTAACGATCACGAGTGTGGTTTATGAGTTCGTACGACCGGCGATTGGAGGGTTGTCGGATAAGTGAGAAGAATTCTGCATGTCCAGATTGCGGTGAATTCCGCTCATGTGAATGCGCATGTAAAAAGTCCATGCGGTGTCAAGATGGTGAAATGGTGGCCGCAGCCCATGTGAGTGTGCGTGTGTGTTGAGGTTAGTGCTGTTGCTGGTCTCATTGGGTTTGAATTCCCGTGATGCTGACATGCATGAAGGCGATACTGGACTACAATATTTGGACGTTTTTCATTGGATAAAATTCTCTGCGTCAAGGAAATACACTTTCGTCCTCGCCTCTGTAATTACAGCAAGTGGGTTAACTCATGAAACCTTAACAGAAATCCCGAAATGCGTTTTCGTTTCGAAAAGAATAATTGAGTAGGCTTGTAAAACTAGTCAGCCTGCAACATAATTCTATATTAGTTTAGTTACCACCGGACGCCGGTTTTCGAACGAACATCTTCCCGACCACTTGCAGAAACCCCACTGTAAAAATGATTACACATCTATGTAGCATGCACTTTTCTCATTGATTTCCGATGTCCTTGAAGACTCAAATATACTTCATAGAAAACACGCATACAAATATTTATTCTTCTTGGGATTCAGAAACAAATTACATGTTCTTTCCAATTCCCGAATAATTTTGAACCCGACCTGCTGTTACGTTTGCATTCAGGGTTCACAAAATACAAGCCGTCTAATTTCCGCGTAAGGAAAACCATACACCTCTGTGGTATTAAGAGGAGACCATATAGCGTTCATAAAACTGACCAGTGGATTTGAGCCACATTGTTACCTTAAAAAGCCACGTTGGTAAATGCAGAGACATGACATTTTATGAGGGGCCATTTCACGGTATTAAAAAAATTCACAATCAAAAACTTTTATAAAATCGAATTTTACCCTTTTTCCGAGTGTAAAATTAAAAGAAGACGTAATTTTCTACTAAATGAGCAAACGAATTAATATTTTTATGCAGATTTTCCATGAAATATAATCAAATCTTTAAGGGCATCGAAAATCAAGGAAAAAATGCATGCTACTTATGTAGGCATTTTTTTCGGAGTATGGTTTTTAGATGCAGAGGGAAAGAAGTTTGTTCCAAAGCCGGCGTCGGAGGGTAGCTAAATTATTATAGGAATATGCTGTACAATGATTGATTTTACAATCCAACTTAATTAATCTTTTCAAAACGAAAACGTATTTGGGAATTTTTTTCGAGATTTCATGAGTTAGTCCACTTACTGTATGTTTGTTATGAATCAACTGTGTGGCGCTCCCATGGATTGGCCTTGACAGATTACGGCAGTTTGGTTTGGTATCGAATCTTTTTTGTCGTTTTTTCTCCATTTGTCACACTCATGAAAGCACATCTAAACGGACCGTTTCGGATTTAGTACATCTACGTCGTCTACTACAGATACATTTCAGACAGACGAGACGTGCGAATCAAATTAAAACAACCTGTTACTTGCGATATTTTTTTGACGTTTATCCCGAAACCCACCACCTGCTGGCAAACATCGTACGTAATCAGTGTAACAGTACGAACTTTGTTAATTGGCCTTTTGTGCGGAAAATAATACAGCAAATTAACTTGGCAGTTGCGCAAAATATATTCTGCGCACACTGTTCAAGAATGTGTGGCGTTTACGCTGTTTCAAATGGAATGCCTCTTTTAGGACACAGCAGGTGCCCACAAGTTCAAGGAAAATTTCGTATTACTCACATTGCTGAGCATCTCATTCAACGCGTTTTACTGTTTTCGGTGAAGGAGGAAAGTGTAGGTCATCTGATCTGTCCTTACAACCTCACCATCGAGGGCAGAATTTCGATCAGAAATTGTTTTCTGTTATCAAGGCCACCATCTGATAAATATGCTCTATATTTCTGTGATGCACTCTGCGACAACGTTTCACTCGTTTTCAATTGGGTACGTGTCTTTCTTTTCTTTGGCGGATTAAAGCGATGTACATATATACATATATATATATATATATATATATATATATATATATAATTTTTTGAATTTTTGAAAAGGCTGAGCAATCAGGGCTAACTATTCTATTTATTTAGGAAATGTCTATGAAATCATGGATGAGCAATGTCACACTTGAGGCAACGTTCAAAGTTTCCAACTGGGACACGAATAAATTTGGTCCAAACATATTCGGGATTTCAAAGATTCACTTTCCGAATTTATTATCCAGAATCGAAATTTTGCCATGGTTCTGTTCGTATTACTATCTGAAGCCTGTCACTGCAACAAACAGGAACTTGGTCACCATGATCCAAGATTCAGTCGACGGGGACTCAGTAAAATGCGAACTTGGTGACGATTCAATTGAGTAAATTTTCAATGAATATTGTTTAAGGTGCAGCAATAGGAATATACCATATCACGCAGACATTCCATGAACTCAGCAAATTATTTCTTACTGTTGTCTTCTAAAGCTCGTATCCGTGGGTTATTTAATAATTGTTCCACAATGCTTCCTTCTCTTATTATATGGTACTTTTTACCCACTTAAAATTAATATGACAGCGAGTAAATATTGCGCGCGCTCGTAATAGTTAATTCGACCGGTGAGACGTAAGTATTAACAAAAGCATTCTGATCCTTGAATTGAAGCACAATATGTGGGAGGCGCAATATAAAAGTTGAGTTGTTTTGATGTGTCAACAAAGTAAAGGCTGCCAATTAAGTTAATATATGTACAGAGATCACCAAAATTACGACATAGCTGCCTTTGTCTTAACATCTCTTGTGGATACTGGTATAATCTTAATAAACCATCTCACTAACTATTCCATACCTTCGTCCTTATTTTGATGTATTAGTGGGACAAAACAATCAGCGCTGTGCTGAAGATAGAGGCAGGTTTATTCAAACGTTACTGAGGTTCACAAATAGCAATTTTTTTTTTCAGATAAAACACAAGGTTTTGTTGACAGAACGCAAAATAAATACGAGCAATTATTTAGAGTGCTATGTCTATGCACCGAAAAAGATATCTGGGGATTAAAATACTCTGTAGGTCTGTCAACATGGTTTTAATTAATATCTTCTATCTTACTAGGGTGCTTTTCCCATAACTCCTCAAAACTCAAAGTTGAACTTTCTTGTTTCCTAATTGTCTTGAAGATCAGAACCAGCGCGTAGTCTTTACCTCTTGTACGGTCAGATATCGGTGATGGTTCCAGCAGTTAGAAAGCCGAGCACTTGTTATCCCCAGGCAACTTTGTGAACACGTATGCATATGGAATGTCAATGTATTTTGGTCACTAGCCCGTCGAGAAAAGGGTAGAAAACCATCATTATCTGAGTGGGGAAATGTCAAGATATTTACGACCAACTTTGGATGTGCTTAGTTTTGCCAAAAACATGCTCCACAGGAGTATGCGTGCAGACATACATGAGCGCGTGCAAAGGCTGGAATTGATATTTTTGGCTCAAAATCATGTGAGAAAATTCTGTGAAAGAGCTCACGCGTGGCTGTCGGAATGCGCAGTTCATGTGGTTTTTTCCCACTTAAAAAGAAACAGAAGGTAAGCTTTTAAAACTGAAGTCGACAATTTGGGTCGCATGTCAGGGCCCATGTAAGGTTTTCATATATGCCATGACCGCATGTCTAGGTGTAAAATGTCCCATGTAACTGTTGATATTCTGACCTCTTCGAATGGTGACCTTAGGGTCGCACGTATGTCTGCTTTTCAAACACTTAACAGCGTCATTTACATAATAATTGCGGTTTGCCGGTCGTTTATCACCAGGCTACTTAACAGCACAAAATGCAGGGCAAAAGCTAATTTTCTCTTTTTACGATTTGATGAGGCTGATTAAAATGTAAAAGCTCATCCCGGATAAAATATTGGAAAACATTGCTGCAAATGAATATAAATCTCTCTTGGGTGCAATTATAGGTAAGCTGGCTATTATTTCTTTTCCCAAAGACACCTACCAGGTACAACGAAAAATGTAAGAATTAAGTTCCGCGCTATGAATGTCTGTTTTTACAATCTACGCTTACTCAAAGAAACGTGCTGTCCAGATTTTAAATAACGACTCCATCAGATGATATATTAAGTGGCGTTTTATTCAAAAGCAGCTGTAGATTACTGATGGGATCACTTTGGCCCGTATTAATAGAAATATTGAGTATCACGATCAGAATTTTGTGCGATGCGTGGAAAATCTTTACAACCCAGCAAATATCTGGATGCAATGAGCGAAGGCTTATGTTACTCCAATTGCTGTTATAATAGCGCGTACCGCAAAAATAAAATACCGTATGCTCCGGTGGAGAACAATTTTAATTATTTCGCTAATTAAAATGAAATGCAGCGTATCGTTAGTGTGCTTGATAGAATAATTCCCGTTTTGGAGTTACTTTTGCGTTTCCCATTTAGTGGAATTGGCTGAAGCAGTCTGTTAAGTCAAACTTGTCGGGGTCTGTGAATTCGAATTATTTTTCTACCACATGAGTCACTTACACACCATCGTCATGATAAATTATCTGTATTCTTGGTATTACAGGAAATGAGCTTGATTATCGAGAAAATAATCACATCGACGTGATCAATGCATGCAAGAATGAAGCCAGTGCATGAACCGGTAGAATAAGTCTGACATTTCGATGAAGGCATATTTTGATGGAACTGTTTTATAGGTTGCAGGTTCGTATAACACTAGACACGATGGGATCGAATAACAATTACTGGTCAGCCCTAACTGAGATTTTGAGTAAATCTCTTAACGAGTAATAAGTAGATATGAAGTTACATATCATTGGGTCATGTAGCATCATATGTGTGGGTTCTGAAGTGACATCGCCATAGACCAAAGTACAAACGTCCTTAAAGTGCTTTTTTACACCATAAATAGAGAGTGAATATTTATAGTGATGTGCTATCCATCCTTTGCATATAGCGTCAAAAATATTACCTCTATCATACAGCTCCTAAATTACAAAATATATATTATCTGGTGGATGTAACTATAAGTCAATAATCTGATCAAAACATACTTGGCCGTCAAACCAACAGTACCATAATGAAACTTTTGCCACAAGATGTCAGAGCTATTATGTTTACGATAAAGTTTTATTGTGATGTTAGTTCCAAATAGGCAAAAAGAGGGCGTTGTTATGGACCCGCATCTCGAATCTCTGTTAAATTATGTCTTCATGCGCAAGCTGACGAGATTTCAATTAGGCAATCAGAGTGATAAAGCTTAAACATTACGCTCGTTTTTTAGTTCCTATCATTTTGATTGTCACCGCGGAAACCGAAGTAGCTACCCTGTTAAATGTTGTAAATTAGGCACATCCATAAATCAAATTCACGTTGAAGATGAATGCACGGGTGTGCTCAGTTCCTTAAACGTCCATCTATATAGAAGGCCTGATGATGGCGTCCGAAGGAGCGTCTATCGGAAGAAAACCTGGTCTGAACAATACGCGAGCTTGGCGAGTTTCGTTCTCTTCCAACAAAAACGAAATCTAATGCGGTGTTTGGCATACAGAGCTACAAAAATTTATTCAACAAATAGCATCGAGAAGCAGCTTAGAAAAATCCAGGGCTTTCTTCGCAAAAACGGGTATTCTGACATGTCCCTTGCAAAGAACATTGCCGAACAACCGGAAAACCCCACCACACTGATGGTCGAAAAAACTCTATTTATCAAAATTCCTTTCCAAGAAGACGCTGAGAGTGAACTCCTGAGAAGACGCCTAGGTCAAGCTGTCCCGAGAACACTTCCAGTAATAAGGGTTCGAATATCATTCTCTAGTAACCCTATTTTACGCGGAGAAGGCAAGGACAAGTTTCAAACTGTACTTTAAATGTTACTTTGATCGCCTTGCCGAATGAAATGTTGGGATCAGTCTTTAATGCCCCATAAACAGGCAACTGTTCCCTGTGTTTTAGGAATACGCCACGGTCACTGCACTATATAATAATAGCAATATATGGACAGTACTTATCACAAATAATCTCGAAGAATCAGTGGTATTTATTTTGTGTCGGGTCACGGCAACGGGTAAGTTCATAGTACTCCGATTTACGATTTGGAAGTATATTATTTTAAAGTCGCAAAAATCACCATTGAGAAGTGCAAAAATTCATTTGGCGAGCATACTTCTGCATTCGACAAATTCTCTTCAGGCCCGCACAGTTATATGGCTATTAAAGTAATGAATTAAAATACACGAATAAATGGATAATTATACTGTAGCTCGGGTTTGGGGGGAGGAGGGGAGAGTAGAACACTACAATTCCAGTCAGCGCCAGGGAGAAGGTAGGCCCAGGAGAAGGCAACTACATGTGGACGGCTGGTTTGGTGGCTTTGACCCATGGCAACTGTATTAAGTTCTTCTATGTGCATAGGACCGGTCCGCGTAGCCTGATTGCAGCCGCCACTGCCGTAGGCAACAAGCGCTGCCCAAGTAGGATTGGATAAATTGACGGGACCTTGTTAATCGCTTTGAAGTCATATCTGGCGTCTACACAGTAGTCAGTGTCTACCATGTGTGGGAGGATCGAGCTGTTGGCGTTCTTTATTTGATCCTTACCTTACCATGCTGGAAGATGTTCTTTTATTCTTTCGGACAAACCCCGGCTCGGGCGACCAATATATTCTGTCTCACTAAAACAAGTGAGAGAATAAATGCACACAGAGGTGACCTGCGCTGTTAGTTCGTCCTTGCTCTTTCCGTATAGGTTGGGGTTAGCGTAGAACATAACACGGGTGTCAGCTGCTGGAAAGGTCTGTGATACAGCCTTAGTTATGCGTCTTCTTAAAAGTCCATTTGGCGCGTCCCTATGAAATGGGACCCTGATAAAGAGCCCTTTCTTTCCTGCCGTCAGCATCGGGGGCTTTTGTGGTCTTTCGGCCATGTTTTTGACAATTAATCAATCAGGATACCTGTTCTGGTGAAAAACGCTTTCGATGATTTTAAGCTCTTCCTCTTTGTCTTATTTAATTTTCCACCAGGAGCACAGTAGATGCGTTTTGAATAGCAAATTTATGTTCTTACAGCACTAATGCTAGTTTGTTTGCCTAAAACTAGTGTTATAGACAATTGACATGTCAGAGTACTTTGACAGCCTATTGGAGAGTCTTGCGTTCGTTACTGTTAGAAACGGATTCGCTTAGTGTGATTTGATTGGGAAGCACCTTGCGCGCTGTGCATTCATCTGCAGAGGATAATGACATCGTTTTTTCTGAATTTAAAGTTCTTTTTGGATATGGCCAGTTCACTAGTTTCTATGTTATTCTGAATTATGTACGCATTTTTGCTTCTCGGGGTTATTTGTACGGAACAAGTCAGTACATGCGCTTCTTTCCCACGTAAGTTAAGTGTGCCCGTTATTTGAAACTTGCTCAAAGTTACTCATACGTTGCCCAGCGATCGTTTTATTGCCGATCATCCGGTTATCCAGGAGATTCAGCAGGCATTTGCAAACATAATGACTATTACTGTTATCCATTATTGTTGCGCATGCTACTTATTTTATTTATTCCCATATACACATAATTTAACGGCCAAAATGCCAGCCGGAGACAGGTTTGTGATCACAAGGGGTTTTTTAGTCGTCGTCGACAATTTCAAAAAGGCATGCGGATGATTCTTATTGACGTTATTCACAGCAGTTTTCCTGAGCAAAGCAGGATGCATTAAGACTACTTTTATCGCACTAAATTTTCATAAATGCCGCATTCCTCCGGCTCCACTATATTCATACCAAGTGCACCACTTGGTCGTGCGATGTACAACGTTATGGATTATCGACCGATGACGGCCTTTACTATGGCGCTATCAATTAGTTGGGCTTGTACTTCATTAAGTAGCTGCCAAAGTACTTCAAATCATCCCAATGATTATAGGGGGAGATTATGGACAAAGATATGGCGAAAGAAAATTGCACATTTTTTCGTCGACCATACAGATTTAAGGCATCTTGACCGATGAGCCAAACATAAACGTTTCATTTCCCATTAAACCATGGTATCAGACTCAAGCGAAAGTGTATAATCAACATGACATCGGAACTTGTAATTTCAGGCTTATTGTCAGCTATAGATCATCTGCTGACCAAGCCCATTCAGGAAGTAAGCCAGCATAAAAGTTTTATTAAAATCAAATGATTTACTGCGAACCCCCTGGCTGATTCGTAAAATATCAAATGGTCCCGTTTTTGAATATCTGTATAATTTGTTAAAATACTAGTGGCGTCATCGGAACAAGCGAGTGCAAGAAAGGGTACTGAAATGTTTGACAATTAACATATGACGTTATTTTTTATTAATTTCTTCAGTTCCATATTCTAGTGTTGACACTATTTGTAGGACAATTAAACGATGACTTTACTGTTAATGAATTTCATCAGTTCCGTATTCTAGTGTTGGTGCTATTTGTAGGACATAATTCATGCGAAAACAAACAAGGTCTATTACACATTGAGGACATTGCTAAACATCTCATCAAACGCGTTATACATTTTGATGTGGAGGAGGAAATGGTGGACTTTCCAAGGCGTTATTATAAGCTCCTTTTGCGTGGAAATCTTTTAATCGAAAAATGTACTCCAATACTACATTCAGCGCTGCAAACGTATAAGGAATACTTTTGCAGAGCTGTTTGTGAAAGGGTTATGTTGACATTTTATCAGGTAAGCGCTCATCTTCCTGCCGAGGTGTTAATTTTTACGAGTAACCCTCATTTATGACCACACTTTTTATGCCTTTAGAAAATAGTCGGTATATTTCTAAGACACAGTGTTCCAATCGAGGCAACTTTGAAAGTTTCCAACTGGAATTCTGACAGATTTGGCCCAAATATTGTTGGGATTTCGCGGATTCGTTTCCCAGACTTGTTGTCAGGCATCGAAAGCTCCATCAACTCGCTTACGGACGATGAAATTGCAAACATCTCGTTTACGTCGATTAGTAATGTTAAAATGATTCAAGATCCAATATTTGGAACATCAGTTTACTGCAACATCAAACGATAATTTGAGAAAAATTAATAATCACGGCATTTTGGCCTGCGTTATGAAAAAACTTCACACCTTTTCTATTACGAGCATTACGATCAAATAAAACATAACTTTCTATCGTAGTCGCAGACTCAAAAGTATTGGTGTATGACTATGCAGTCTTGTTTTTTGCATCAATAAACCTACAGTAATTAATTACTCTAATGTGGGCTTGAAAAACTTAGTTTTTAAAAAGTGATCACAGGCATTGAGAATCTCGTCAGTTAAATGTGGTCCTGAACGCCTTGACTGAAATGTAATAATAAAGGATATGAGGAAGTAACCGTTGTAAGGCGTTGCGCATTTACGTTTTCAACCACGGTATTTCTTTGAGTGAACGTCCCCAACCACTTATCATTACAAGATTCTCTTATCCATGTATATTAGGGAAGGGGTCAGATAGTTCATATCTAAATCAGGGTATAATCGTGATATGGTGACTCCCAAAGGCGCGAGTTTTAATTTCAGTGGCACTCTGAGAAATGACAGGGGCTCAGCGGATCAGGAAAATCTTGTATGAACACAAACTGGCAACTAGAAAATTAGACCCGAACTCACATCTTGCGACACACCTCGGAGAAACTGACCACAGTTTTGACTTCAAAGGCACGACTATCCTAAGCCGGAGCACATCAAGGACAGAACCTATCATATTTGGGGCTTGGTACTCAGATCCCAACACCATCAACAGGCATCTATACCTTCCTATGGCCTACAAAGTCCTACGGCGCTACATACGCCACGAGCAGGACAAGACGGTCACACGGAGCTTATAAATAACGAGCAAACACGGCCCGTTGACTAATTCACTTAAAAAGGGAGCACAGGTGCAACCGACCCACATTCAGGTGACAGCAAAACGCAGGAGGCCGCCGACATTCACAAGCAACGTTCAGAAGGTCAAGACAGCAAAAGACGAAAAAGATCCACCAGCCCAAGGCCGACGTATCCAGCCGCTTATTTAAAATTGTGGTCAAGTTTTATACAAAACGTTTTGATGATGGAGAACCGGATATGTCCTTTAAAACCTCAGCCACACAGTTCCCCTGTACCACTGAGCATTTCGCATTCTTCATATAAACGACCCGAATCTCTTACTCTCGCTAACCCGAGTTCACTGGTACTGTTTGGCCACTCCATATCGACGTCAAATTTACAGACGTTTTTCGCTTAATCCCCGCACCCTTGCGTTTGGACCTGCAGTATTCCATACCTTTATTTGTTGCAGCTAAGCGAATATAGATGCACGCTAATAAACATTAACGTATGTTGGCAACTTGCGCGATCATTGATATAACGGCATGGAAGACATCTCGGCAGTAATATTTCCTGTCCATTTTTGTCATTATTTGGTGTGGAGTCAGGAAGCTACCTTTATAATTTGAAAGACCGCTCATGTCAACCGTGAGCCTTCGTTTGAAATGTTGCATCGTGAGGGCCATCAAAAACACGCAGCAGTCCGCGGAATGTGTTTGGGTTTCAGGATGAAAATTACCAGTGTCAACGCAAACCCTGAGCCCCGACAGTTGGCCCCGTCTGAAAATTTCACATGTAAAAACACGATTGACATTTAGGTGTAAGTATCAAATACAAAAAGAAGTTTTGACACCTTATCTGAACTGTCAAACATATGATTCATGCGTCATCATCGGCAATTGAACTTGAATGTGCTCCTGACTCCAAAGCAAGTCTTTTACAGAAGTCTACCATCTGTGCTACGGCCTGTTTCCTCATCACGTCTTACAAAGTTTGCACAATAAAATAAAAATTATCAATTATTGTTGTATTGACATTTTAGCGTTATTTATTTTACAGTAGAGCTACTTTGAGCATACACGCGTTGATGAAAATTACAAAATTCGCAGAAAGACAGGAGACGCGAAATTCTGTCCGTCGGCAATCGTGAGGGGACAGCGTATGCAATTTATGGAAGTCACTACTGCTTCCAATATGATAATAGGTTAAGTAAGTGATAATTAAATGTATTTATTCATAATAAACAAGGACGTGTAAGCATCTGGAAGCGCTTCATATTGTAATCTGTATCATCAAGAAGGGAAAATCAATAATATGACCTCCTGGCGTGTAACCAAGTACTTAAGAAAAACATATTCCAAACAGGCTTGCGTATAACTCAAAGGAGCTCGGAGACGTTGGATTGATCCATTGTATAATTTTATTACTGAGCCGATTGCGGGATGGACAAACTGGAACCGAAACTCTACTTATAAGTTTGTTTCTAAACTAAGACCGCGTAAGACATGTTTTTTGTTCAGTTGACTTAAGTACTAGAAAATTGAGGAGCAATTCATAACGCCGGATATCGTATCATTTTTTGATCAGATGGTATTTGGCACATCAATAAAATTCGCTATTTCGTCACTAATTAACTCCAATTCACATTGGCAGGCTGTTGATCGTGCAACGAAATTATATGAAACTCGACTTTTAATAATCTAGAGGGTAAACTGGAAGCGTCAATGAAATAAGTGCACGGCTTTTTTTATTTCCCGGTCTTCCTTAATCAGTCTTCAAGGTGATCATAATATTAAGCTTTCGATCCTAGTTGTTTTTATCACATTTTGTCTACATGCTGCGCATAAACAGTCTGTGAGTAGGATAAATATTTTAACGAATTTTTGCGGTATGCAGAGTAGCAGCGCTGATGGGAGGGTCAGGTCGTCTTATGTTGAAGAACGTTCGCCGACGCCTCTTTGCAAGACGTTATGCATATCGAACGAATTTAGTCCTCGGATGACGAACAATTCAACCTAAAGACACTCTAGCAACTAAAAATCGGTTCTTAATCAGGACCAAAATTTGTTGTTTTCGCTGCAAGGTACAATAGAGATCAGCGAGAGTACTGTGCACACACAAGACAAGAATGTCACCAGCCTACCAGGAACGAAGATTAGAGTAATTTCTAAGCTACAAATTAGTTTGAAGGAAAATTACGAAAACCCCTTCTCAGTTTTGCAGCCACATTCAAAAAACTGGGTTGCATGTTTGTTTGGTGAACTTCGAAACTTGCCCCTTTGAACGGACGTCTGCTGTCATTTGTGAAAAACAGTCACTTTTGTCAAACAACGAGCACACAAATTTAGTCTACTTGCAAGTTGCAGTCAGGTACATAGAATATACCGACATACTGCTGTAGCTAAAGAATAAGTTATGTTGTCTTTGACTAACTTAAATTATCTCTTTGATAGGTTATATATGTAGTTTATTTGGCCTTAATCTATAAACTTGGCGGTCCTTTTGGGATTCGAACCCTGACAAAAAAGGCAACGCTTTACTACATCCAACGTCTTAGTCACCTCAGCCACGTGACTCCATCGGGAGTCGTGAGTTGTGACAAATTGCCCACCCCAGCCTAAAGCACCGTGTGCAATCCACAATTTCTGACGCAGTAAATTGACTCGCCATGCAGGATTTCTTAAGCCGTCCATCTGGAGTCTACCGGATGAGTATCAGACACACTCGATTATGCACTATTTTTGACAGACTCGAATAACTCATTTAATCCTATTGTAAAATCGCTGTTATTAGAATATATCAATTTAAAAAGTTTAGATCGGTGGCTCGGTGCGACAATATTTGCACTCTATTCATATTCTTTCAACGATTATCACCAGTTATGATACACTGCATTGCGCAGGTGTAAGTTTGGATGAATCATCGCAGGAGAAATAAGCGATGTAAATGAAGTGCGTATGATGCTGGAAAACAAATTTCTTGCTGGAACCTGTCGATTCGTCCAGAGCAGTTGAAACGTCATAGACGAAATGTCATTCGAACAAATTCCTCATTCAAATATTTCAAATTATGTGTCCGTCACTAGAATATGTATCTTCCAGCACCAGGGTCAAAAACACGACCACCCTTTTTAACTAAAAACAGTAATCATGTAAAAATGAGACATGCATTAAACAAGGTAACAGTATGCTGACACGCAACGACGATTGTAATCATTTTCGTAAGGACAAAATGGATTCAGGCATTGCATGTAACCGAAAAACCAGTTACACACTAATCGCGCCGATTTACATATTGAGGTTAGTTATTTTCTCGACAGCCTAAGACAAGTATGCATTCCAAAAAGCTTTGGTGATTGTACGAAAATGTTCATCTAATATTTGCTGCAAAAGTGCCCGTGATTTAGTAGCGTGATATTTTAAATGTACAGTAGGTAGGCTAACTCATGAAATGTCAACTGAAATTCCAAAATTCGTCTTCGTTTCAAAAAGATTAATTAAGCAGGGTTGTAAAATTAGTCAGTCTGTAACATAATTCTATAATATTTCAGTTACCTCAGGATGCCGGTTTTCGAATAAACTTCCTTCCGGCTGCATGCAAAAACTTCATTCTGTAAAGAGTGACTTCTTATTTAACATTAATTTTTCTCATTGGTTTTTGATGCCCCTAACAATCTAATTATATTTCATGGAAAACGTCCATAAAAATATTCATTCTTCTGCTAATTTGGTAGAAAAGTACGTCCTTTTTTAATTTTATTCGAAAAGTAGACATAATTCGGATTTAAAAACCTTTTCAATTCCCGAATAATTTTGAACCCGCTGTACCGTTACACTTGGATTCTGGGTTTCCAAGCTAAAAGCCGTAGTTTCTCCGCATACGGAAAATCGCACATCTCTCTACAGTAATAAAGGGGAACCATGTAGAATTCATAAAATTACGCAATGGATTTGATCTATATTGTTAGCTTTACAAGTCACGATTTATGAACGGCCATTACACGGTATCAGAAAATTTTTCAAGTAGAAACTTTTTTAAAACCTAATCATCAAAATCCAATGGGAACATTGATGCTACATAAGTAGTCATTTTCGCAGAGCGTGTTTTTGCCTGCAGCTGAAAGAAAGTTCATTCAAAAGCCGGCATCCTGGGGTAACTGAG
>CACRXP010000032.1:1465162-1500875 GCA_902702965.1 Spirometra erinaceieuropaei | reverse complement strand
CAGCGACATAAGATCGGCGAAACACGCGTGTCTGGGCTTTTAACTGATACCTGTGTTTTAAGTACGGTAAATCATTGCACAGTTCTATACTACTGGCTGCCTGTTGGCGGTTTGTGAATATTAAGCGGTTATTCCGCAGTAGGTGATGGATTTCAGCTCAAATATTCATATCAAAATTTGGAGCGTGTCTGAAAAAGCCCGTTTCGAAAGATTTATCTCAAGTTCGCGCATTATTTTCCTCGGAAATTAAACAAGGCAACACATATAGTCCGTCTGGTGAACGGCGCCATTTCCTTATGATTTAGTGATGGGACATTGCGGATGCAATTTTAACGTCTATTTCAATCGTTCAAAACAGTGGATATTAGTTTATGCTAGCATGTTGTAGCATGCTGAGTAAAATTTCGTTTATTATCCGGTTTTTCTAGTATTTGACCTTTAACAAGTTTTCTGACTCAACGTTGTGCACCACCGCGCCTTTACGTTTAATTACAGCCCGTGTCCGCGCGACCATATTTATGTAATTGTCCGTTATATGACGAATTCATGTCGCGTTTGTTTAAGTGTTATATGTTTAATTCTTTGTTTTCGAGTTGGGAAGCAACTTGGCGTTCATTTATTAATTTTTATCTTCTCTTCTGTGAACAAGATGCAGATCTAATCAGGCAAATCACATATGCCTGCATTTGTTGCGCTATAATACGTAAGAGGCTGATAAATCAAAAAAACGAATGCCGGATTAGTAGCGATGTTGACTCTCACCTGTTGCAAAAAATCGCAACCGCATATCCACCAGTTTATGTTCACATTCGATTACACAACATGATTTTATCGAAAGAGCGTTTCGGAAGCGGGGTCGCATTCCCAGTGCCAATTTAACTGTCCGTTGTTTGATTTACCGTACTCACTGTAGATAAAGCATACACCACATTTAGTGTCTCATTTTCAAAGATCAGAAATTGTATTGACATTCTCGCCTAGCGTGAATTTCGGAGACTAAAATGTAGGACATTTCGGAACAAATTTGGATAGATAATAGAGGGGGTCCGTGGTTGCACATCTAAGCGAATATTAAAAATGCACAAGCCGCATTTTGAGCGAAATGTATTTGGGGCCCACAGAACCACGTTCGCTCTAGTACGAGCTCCTTAAACCATAGTTGTCATTGACAGGAAGTACTTTTAAACGTGTCACCATTGGAAATATATAGAAGTGGATTTCACTTCACACTTGTCTGCATGTTTATATGTTGGGTTCGCCCAGTCACAAAGAGGTTTTCGGCTGCCCTTCACGAAAGTGCAACCTATTTCTGACTTAACTGTTTACTATGGTGATTAAAATGAGGACTGACAACGGAGTCGATTAAGATATTTCGTGGGCTTGGTGCGGTTTTCTGACCTGCATCTTGGATAGGACAATAACAGATAATTTAATATTGTTCAAATCTAAATGCAAATAAGACATTTGATTCTACGCCCATAATATGATATTAGACAGCAGCTGCGTATGGTTAATCTTCGACGTTTAAATGAAAAATAACAACCACATATTACATTCGTACACACTGGAGTATAAAGTTCCCATGCAACGACCAGTGCAGGAGATGAGCTGGGACATCATAAGCCACCTATTTGGACAGAAGACTGGTGCTCGTGTTAGGAATGAGTGAGTGAAGTCGGCCTTGGGTGCGTCGTTTCCACAAAACACAGCTCGTTTTTCCCGTTATAAATAGTCTTACGCGATTTCGAACCATCATTGTGGGCTAAGAAGGCCATCAACTGATGGGATGACTCGGTCAACTCAGGTTGGAGATTTGAAGCCTATGGAATTTAACATCGAAGGCACCTCCAGCAGCACGCCAGAAGATAAAAGGGCCGAACAATTGAACCTTGTGAACGTATTTGCAGCCAATGGTTATCCCAGACATTTCATCGAGAGAGGCAGACGTTGGGCGCCCAGACGACGGTCAAATGAGCAGCAACCCGAAGTCTGGAGGGCCATTCCCTACGTGAAAGGGGTCTCTGAAGCGGTGTCGCGACTGTTGCAACCCACCAGAGTAGGCATAGCCCATCGACACCCAGCAACAATTCGACGTCGCCTGATACAACCCAAGGACCCATTGCCACCCGCTGAAACCTCAGCAGTCATCTACAAAATAAATTGCAATGAGGTCGACTACAACTATGTGGGCAAAACCGGGCGGAAATTGCAAACTCGCCTACAAGAGCACAAATCGGCCACTCGGAGGTTAGAACCTAACTCCACACTAGCGACACACGTTGGAGAAACCGGGCATACTTTTGACCTCCAGAGGGCTACTATCTTAGGCCGAGGCAACACAAAAGCTGAACAGCTAACTCTCGAGGCGTGGTTCTCCAATGCCCACTCCATCAACAGGCATCTGGACCTTCCTGCAGCTTACAAAGTCCTTCGTCATCACAATCGTGGAGCTCAAGACCAAACAACCACACCGGAATTAGGAAGGCCCTATGTAGATAGCCTGACGCTGAGTTTACTCTGTGAGGAAGAAAAATAACCGTCAGACCGACCACCCGACAGAGGTTCACTCAGTTCCCCTCGACGGAGTGGTGACTCACAAATCACACAGGCAAAACGCCCGTCCACCATCTACCAAGAGGCTGAGGCAGCGATAGGAGAGAAAAATCGATCAGCATAAAACGGACCAACACAACATGCCACTTCAAATTAAATTTCTGATCGATTAAGTGCAGTTTACGCTTTGACAATGAAGAGCCGACACAGCTCTTTGAAACGCCAGCAGTTAAATAAACCCGGATCTCTCAACTTTGCCAATCTGAAGGCACCTCCATTCAGTGGAAATGTAAGGCCTATTTTTCTGTGAAACCGGGACACTCGTACGCGATACAGGATTGCATGGCATGTACAGGCGGTCTGCAGCATTCCTAACTCGTTTTCGAAATCGAACCCAAGTAGGTGCAGTTTAAGGGACTGAAGTAGATGCCGTTCACGTCTAGTATCATTTTAAACTAATCCACGCGTAAACCACTGTCCCTGAGCACACTATGCTATCACACACGCGGTGGACATCATTATCTGTGACGGTCGAACCATAACGTGTCCGAGTGCAACATGAGTGTATGTTCTGTTGTATTACACAGTCATTCAATCAGACAACATTTGAAGTGTATGCGGACATTTTAAAAGTGTAAAATCACATGTCACATTGTACGTTGGATTCTGCTGTATGGTTTTGTTTCATAGCGGGCATTTCAAAATTATTAGCTTTTAAAATATTCTTTTGCATTGAATTCCGTCGTGTGACGACCAATTTCACATTTCAGTGACTGGCCGTGGAGTGGATCCAGAACTATCTTCACTGTGCTTCTAATTATCGTCGGAACATCTCCTAGGTTGTAAAATATGCAGGACTGTGGCACGACGTAGATTCGAGTTAATAACATCGGAACATTTATTCTCGAAATTCCAGCTATATTTGAACCAAATTTGTCCGGGTTCCAGTCGGACACTCTGACCGTAACATCAATCGGGACATGGTATGTTTCAAATACTTTATTAGTTACCTAAAATTATATAAAAATTTTCATTATTTCATTGTCAGCCATAAATATCAGCAGTTTTTTAGAATAAATGCGTCTATGACCTCTCATTTTATAAACATAAACTACGATGGAAAACGCGTACCTTGCTAAAGCTAACTGAGACATTGTCGCAGACAGCTTCACACATGTATTCCGTATATTTTTTAAACAGTGTATTTGACATGAGGAAAGACCTTTCGACCCAGACTTTGTTTTGCAGTGTGACGTTGTAAGAACACGCGTGGAAGTCCACGGTTTCGTCTTTCACAGCGAAAAGCAAGACGCGATTAATGAGATATTCGGCAATGTCATCAATACCTTGATCCTTCGGGCAGGCGCTTTTTCCTAAACGCAGTACTCAGTTGAAAGGTTAGTTTGTGATTGTTAATAGATAAAAATCATACGATTTAATGATTCTAGTAAATTGCATGCATGCGACGCCCGGACAATTGTTCAAATGAATCAAATAGGCCTTTAAATCAAGTCTGCATATGCTGTTTTGGTTTGAGATTTCTATCGCCTTTGATTTAGCTTGGTTTGTATCTGCCTGTGTTTAGCTAATGTATGTTGAATTAACGCTTGGAAGAAGTGTGTTTATATCAAAGTTTTCGGATTCTTGTGTCAGCATTATCTAGAAACGTGAAGAAACCTTGGACATAAGCAGGTGTGTTATCCCACTAAATAGCAGGCGAAGCTATTAAATGTGTTTAGAAACTAGAAACGACTACTCAATTGGGGTTGTCCTATTAATCGTCATGCAAAGTTTTCCAAATGCATTCTAACT
This sequence comes from Spirometra erinaceieuropaei, assembly GCA_902702965.1. Taxonomy (NCBI): domain Eukaryota; kingdom Metazoa; phylum Platyhelminthes; class Cestoda; order Diphyllobothriidea; family Diphyllobothriidae; genus Spirometra; species Spirometra erinaceieuropaei. The sequence goes on along the minus strand of CACRXP010000032.1, from coordinate 1,496,510 downwards.
ATGCCAAGATGTCGGCGTTCGAATGGGCTTCTTTTGGTTGCACCCTGCACCAAATGACCAATTATGTATTGTGGCTTCTTTACACTTCGTTTTGGTGACTTTTTCATTCCGAGCATATTTTTTGCAAAATAACGCTATAATATAAAGCTCATAAAATTCCATGATGGGTGTTAACTATGCTTTTTACCTTGCAAGCATCATTAACAAATTGAAGAGCGCAATGCCTTACGGACAAGAATTTTATGCTTTTCAAAAATCCTATTAAACCAAAAGGAGATGTAGCCTGCTGCAAATAAGCACAAAAAAAATAATTAAATGCGAGTTTTCTACAGGAAACATATAAATTTATGAGAGCATCGAAAACTAATGTAGACTGTAGTTATGTAAGGAACCATGTGGGAGCTGGCATCCTGGAATGACCAAAGGTTTTGCGACAGTGCTGCATGACACCTAGTTTGACAACACCACCTTAGTAATTCTTTCTAATCGAAAACATATTTTTGACTTTTGGCTAACATTTTATGCGATGGCACAGCTACTGTGTGTGTGTGCACTTCATCTTCCAAGAAATATGAACAGTTAATCGCAAAAGTTTTGTTTTTAGCTGATCATAACCAGTTAACTCAAGTACTGCCTTCACAGACGAGAATACATGAAAGGACTAGTGCGTCGTGGTTTTTGATCAAATAACAAATTAAACTGAATTTCAGACCACGTATGCAGATGCCTCTTTATGGGATCGTCTCAGTATAGTTGGATAATGGTTCGAGCAGAATTTTGCAGATGGCCTCAAAGCCGATCCCCGTACTTAAGACATGCAAATAGACATCTTCAACGCAGGTACAACTGTTTGTCGGGAAAAACTGTTTGGGAATGAAAATTAATTTTGAAAACAAAGGTATATATTTTTCACGTATTTATCTACCGAATTAATACAAGAGGGCGTATTTTGTTGCCGCGTTCTTTGAAATGTGTTCGATTTTGTAGAAGTACCGGAACTCAACGAAAAAATCACATTGCTTAATCATCGTCCTTGCCTTGTGTAATTTTTTCAGGCAGAGAAATCAAGCTCAGTCAAACAATTAAATCACGGCGCGGCTGAGACATCCTGGGATTATGTTGAACGGTTATCAGCATATCAAAACAATCTAAGTAATACTTGTCAATCGAGCACACTTACAAAACGCCAGTTAAGACTTTAAGAGCTAAGGCCAGGTGCTGTATTTTAAAAACACTTTTGTCGTATTTAAAGCATCAGAGATGATGACTGAGTACGGCTAAGTTGTTTGCACCATGGGTTTGTACTACGTTCGCTCGCAGTCATGGACATAAACCACAGCAGGGAACAAATGCGCGATTTACGAGGTAATGCCGCACGAACAAGTCCTGCACTAATGACAAAAAGATTATCTTCAAGTTATTAAGGCACGTACGTGTTACTTGCCTGCACGCGTTGTTCATCTGCGCGCTAGCTAACAGTATCAGCAAATTCTTCCAAAAGATAGTAAGCGATGTGCGTTTTGGCGGGACCATGTCTATTACGAAAATTTCCGACTAGCATGATCGGCACACGAGAAAATATTAATATTAGACTTTACGCCAATCACTAAGAAGGTTTATAGCGACGTTGCCTAACTGCATCTGTTTAACAACATCGAGTAAGTATCCAGGCATGGGGTTTAACTGCATATGATACGGCAAGTACTGATCCTATTGCCTTCGCCTAAAAAATAGGCCTGAACTCTTTTCACATTGAGATAATGAGGGTGATTAGACATTTTGCTCTAAATCCGACAGTTAACCTATTTTAATGCGTATGAATTTAATTGCTGCAGTCCACAATGCGCATGATTTACTCGGTAGCAAAAGTGAGGATTTTGAAAAAAATTGGATTAACAACGCCTCGCTATTTCGGGCATACAATGCCGTTTAAAAGCAGGCACATGAAACAAACTGGCTCTTTCAGGACTGATGCGATGAGGATTTTTTACACAGACATTGTGGTTGCTTTGCCTGCATACACTTCTTAGCGAAGCGGCTATCAAAGTGCTTTGTTGCTTTTTGCAATGAGTTTGAAGTTTTCGGCTAAAAACGGCGTTTTCATTCTGGACGTGGTTTCCGCACAACCAAACTTAACCTTTGCCGCGGTTATTTGTCTTATTTGGTACAAACATGTCTTACAGTACAAAACGCAGCCTCACATTTATTTTGCATACAGCAGTTCACTAAAGGCCATTTTAGCATCCCTCAATCATGTGAATGAAAGTTGCTCTCGAGCGCAAAGTGGAATTTCGTTGATTCCGCTGAATTTTAGCACTCTTAGATTTAAGCTCAGAACGATTCCTAAGTTGTGAAATTTGGTGATGAAGACTGCTAAGGAAAAAGATCAATTTTGCTAGATTAACTTTCGTTTTTCAACGCACAGTTTAGTGAAAACGAAAAACAATGTTTCACTGTCTGCTGATATGCTCGGCTAAGAATCTAATATGCTGACTGTAAAGTCATTGAAACAAGCCTTACTGAACGAATTGTGCGTAATTTAATTTAAGTTGACGACATGTTCATGAAAACGAGACTGACTAGAGATATATTAGAAATTCATCGGACCCCTGACGGTTTTATTATGACTTCGAAGTGAAACTTTTATTTCACTTAATTGGGCACGTTTATTACTAGCGTAACTAGGTTGACAATAAAATGTTTTGAATTATATGTTTTATTGATCGATCTAATGAAAGTTAAGCTTTTCTGCAGGTTAGTAAACACTCGTTATGTATAATTAAATCATTGAGGTTATATCGATAGGAATAAGTTTTATACTATTTAGGAACCTATGATTTACGGATTTGTTGAGTGATTGAGCACGCATTCTTTAGTAAGGAAATCTGGAGAATAAAAAGACATGCATACTTCCTACCGTATCTCATACTTTAATCCCTTGCAACCATAATGATTTAACTAAAGATTGCTGACATTTTAATAAACGACATTTGCGTCTCATGGCGCGTCATATGTTTATCTAATCAGTGGCACCTTTTTATAGGCGGTATTCATAAAACAAAATGCCAACTATTATATGCTGCATGTTTTCGTCGACAGTTACTTAATTTATACAATCAGGCGTAAATACTAGTAGTGTGAAAAAGGGTTGTGTTGTTGATGAAATAAGGACCAGTCTCCACACCGCCGTCGACATGAACAAGTCCTTTAACTCTAGGGATCGTGGCGGGCTCGAAGAAATCTTGTTTGACTCCAAATATCCTGAACGTTGACGCAAAAGGTGCGAAAAGTTAAATGAGGGTAGACTGCTTTTGTCACGGGCAACGGAACAACTCTTTAGTGACCAATGAGGTTCGACAGGGCTGCAAACTCCCTCCTAATCAATTCACTCTCAACCCTCACCCCACCCGCTATCGAAATTAACTAGAGTAGGTGGGCTAACTCATGAAACGTCGACTAAAATTCCGAAATACGTTTTTGTTTCGAAAATATTATTTAAGTGGAGCTGTCATCAGAATGCAGCATAATTCTAAAAAAAATTATGTTACCTCAAGATGCCGGCTTTCGAATTAACGTCCTTCCGGCAGTATGCAAAAACTGCACTCTGTAAGAAATGACTACATATGTAGCATGCATTTTTCTCGTTGATTGTCGATGTCCATAAACGTCCAATTATATTTCATGGAAAACATGAATAAACATGTTCATTCTTTAGCTCATTCAGTGGACAATTAAGTCTTCTTCCACTGTTACACGCGAAGGGAGGGTAATATTCGATTCTCAAAAACATTTCCAATTCCCGAATCATTTTGAACCCGCTCCGCCGTTATACTCACATCCAGGGTTTCCAAACTACAAGCCGTATATTTTCCGTGTACGAAAAACCACAAATATCTGTTCGGCAATAAGAGAAGATCAGATAGGTTTCATATATTTTAGCATTGTATTTTATCCATATTGTTCACTTCACAAGCCACATTGGTAAATGCAGAAACATGACGTCTTATGAACGATTATTTCCCAGTATTAAAAGTCTCACACTAAGAAACTTTTTTAAAACCGAATTATACACTTCTTTCGAGGATAAGATAAGATAAGACTCAATTGGCTACCGAAGGAGCAAAATCAATATGTTATGCATGTTTTCCCTGTAATAAAAATGGACATTTAGGAGCATCGAAAATCATTGAGAAAGTGTATGCTACTTATGTACAGTGCGTGACCTATCTCATGAAATGTTTGCTGAAATTCTGAAATGCGTTTTCGATTAGGAAGGATTACTTGGTCGCCGTTGTGAGACTAATTATCCTAAGGAATACTCTCATAACGTTTTGGACTTGGCAGGATATCGGCTTTTAAATGCACTTCTTTTCAATCTCCTGAAGAAAGCGTGCTCGGTAAAAACTGACTACTTAATTAGCATGTATTTTTCCCATTGATTTTCGATGGTCATGGAAATTCAAATATACTTTATAGAAACCACAAACAAAAATATGCCTTCTTTTGATCAATCAATAGAGAATCACGTCTTCTTTATATTTTATACTTAAGGAAGGACTATAATTACGTTTTAAAAATGTTTTCCAATTGCCGAAAAATTTTGAGCCTGATCATTCGTTGCATTAGCGCTTAGTGATTACACTCTACAAGGTGCATGCGTTCCGCGTAAGGAAAATCCCATGTTTTTCTATGTCATTAAAGAGATATCATACAGGGTCCATAAAATTTTGCAATGGATGCGGACCACGTTTTACATTTCATGAGGAGCAGTGGTAAACGGCCAGGTACGATGCTATGTGAATGGACATATCGCGGTCTTCAAAAGTCTCATTATTAGAAAATTTTTTAAAACCTTAATTATACTCCTTCCTTAAGTATAAAATATAAAGAAGACGTAAATTCTCTATTGATTGACCAAAAGAACGCATATTTTTGCTTGTGATTTCTGTAAAATATATTTGAATTTCAAAGAATATCGAAACTCAATGGGAAAAATGCATGCTACTTAAGTAGTCAGTTTTTCCCGAGCACGCCTTCTACAGGAGATTGAAAAGAAGTGTATTTAAAAGCCGACATTCTGCCGAGTCCAAAATGTTATAAGAGTATGGCTTAAGATAATCAGTATTACAACCGCGACCAAGTAATCCTTCCTAATCAAAAACGCATTTCAGATTTTCAGCCAACAATTCATGAGATAGGTTACTCACTGTAGTCGTTTTTTACAGAATGTTGTTTTAGCATGCAGTCGAAAGGAAATTCATACGAAAGCCGGTCTCCTGAGGTAACTGAAATATTATAGAATTATGTTGCAGGCTGTTTATTTTTACAGCCCTACTTAATTAACCTTTTCGAAACGAAAACGCATTCCCGAATTTCGGTTTACATTTTATGAGTTAGCCCACCTCCTGTGATTGTACGCATGCATAGCAGTTTAGCCGACTTTGCTGGCGATGTCTAGCTTGTGCTCCACGGCAAGGGCGATGAGTTGCTTGTGAGCGTTGAGCCCGGCGCCACCTCTTCTCCCCACCTGGGTATGATGTCAAGACAGAGACAAGGGCGGAAGCGGGTGATGGCGGAGGTGGATGACGCGGTCGAGCCTGCGGCTTGGCGCTCCACTTCACACACCCTGGTCCACAGAGCAAATGACCAGAACTTTAGGCAACAAGAGGAGAGGGGGCGGCTTGTGTCCCAGTTATTAGGACTGCAATAGAGGCTTCGTTATGAGAGAGCCCATGCAGTTTAATTTTCACTTCATCAGTCAACAGCTCAATACACAAACTATCCGTTTGTGACCCTCCAAGTCAGGGCTTTTAACATACTATCATGGTTTCATACTCATCAGATTGTCTATATTGAGAAAAGTGCGCTGGGACCCTATTTCCATTCCCAGGCCCAATCGCTGTCCGAGAGGTTAACTGTCTGGTGTGGGAAATGGGTGCAGAGGCCGATACAACTAGTGACCTCGTCTGCGTCTGCAACATATACGACGCGACCCCAAAACACAAGAAAAGAAGTGGGTACCCCAGCACTTCCGTGCGCTTTCTGGTGGATTCTCCAGTTCGCCGAATCCCTCCCAGCCGCGCAATGCAAGGGCAGAATATCGGCGAAACACTTGTCTGGGCATTTAGGTAATATCTGTGCTGCCAATAGGCCACCCTGTAACCCAGTGGGTTTTCAGCATTCCCTGTCTACTGTCTGGGCGGCTGGGAATGCTTGGGGATGCAATGATGAGCCCAACCCCTCGCAGCTGTATCGTGCAGCAGCAGAATATTGGCGAAACACTCGTTTATGGACTTCTAGCTAGTACCTGTGCTGTCGGTATGGAATCCCGTGACTCTAAAATATAACACTACAGTAGGAGGGCTAACTCATGAAACGTCAACTAAAATTCTGAAATACGTTTTTATTCCGCAAAGATTTATTAAGTAGGGTCTGTAGTATAATTTTATTATAATTCAGTTACCTCAGGATGCCGGCTTTCGAATGAACTCCCTTTTGGCTGCATGCACAAACTATAATCTGTAAGAAATGACTACATATATGGCATGCATTTTTGTCTTTGATTTTCGATGACCCTAAAAGTCTAATTATATTTCATCGAAAACATGGATATAAGTATTCATTCTTCTGTTCGTTGGTAGAAAGTTAGGTCTTCTTTCAATTTGATATTAAAAGGAGGGACATTATTATGTTTTGCAAAAGTTTCTAATTGTGAGACTTTTAAATACCGTGAAATGGTCGTTCATAAAACGTCTTGTCTCTGCATTTAACAATGTGGCTTATAAAGTTAACAATATGGATCAAATCCAATGCTAAACTCAATGAACCCTATACGGTCTCATTTCAATACCGTAGAGAAATGCGGTGGCTTGTGATTTGGAAACCCTAAATGCAAGTGTAACGGTAGAGCGGATTCAAAATTATTCGGGAATCGGAAAAGTTTTCGAAAAGCGAACTATACGCTTCCTTCGAGTATAAATTTGGAAAAAGACGTAATTTTCTACCGGATGAGCAGAAGCATGAATACTTTATGCATGTTTTACATGAAATATGATTGAACTTTAAAGGGGAAATCGAAAATCAATGCGAAAAATGCCTGCTACAGAGTATAGCTTTGGCAAGCGGTCCGAAGGAAATTCATTCGATAGCCGGCACCCTGAGATAACTGAATTATGATAGAATTATGCTACGCGATGGCCCAAGTATTCATACATAAACTTTTCGATCTACGTCTATAGACCTTAGTTCAAACTTATCTACCCCAAGCTAGCAGTTAATTTCAGTGGAAATTAAAGGGCAACATTAGTTAATAACCTCGTCAGCGAGTGCTGCATAGGCACCCAAACACAACAGCTTGGATTTGACAAAAAAAGCTTAATCCTCAGTCCACCATTTTGCCACTCTACACAAACAGACACTGGACTGACTACATGAATTGAATTTGAAAGTCAGTTGGCAGTCTTCCAAGTCACGAGGCTTAGCGCATCCTGACAGTATTAGACTCGGATCATACACGCGGCAAGGGAACCACATGGATAAGGAGACGAGGAACACACTTTCCACACACACACACACACACACACACACACACACACACACACACACACACACACACACGAGAGACTCCAAGCACGTGCTTTCGTTGTGTGTTGTTAGGTGTGGTCAGGTGTGCTGTTGGTGCTGGCGATGATCTATGTGGTGATGTGGTCGAACCGGTAGTGTTCGATCGCAGGCATTCATGAATGTATATGTGGCCTAATAGGTCCTTGCGAAGGCTGAATGTGCGAGAGCAGTGCGAACAACGGAGGCGATGGCGTCTAGTGTATGTCGGCGATCCAGGCACTGGTTCGCCAGACTTTGGGCGACAGACTGACGAATGGACAACCAGGTCGATGCTTGAGGTGAACGTACGATGACAGTGGGGACAGGATAGGTTGGAGGATGACGAGTAGGCTGTTGTTTCTAGGCTGTTGGTCGATGGGCTCACTAGCTGATGGGAAGGGATGATAGGGATGGTTGGTGTGCAGTGACTTCCGCTGCGCTCGCATTCATGTAACAGAATAGGTTCACCCGGGGTATGGATGTGTGTGGTCAGTGTAGACTGTGAAGCCGGTCATGGCAAGCGTAGGCGGGGACTCTGGACTTTGGCGCCTCGGTTGCAGTGGGGTGGCTTCGCAAGTGACCGACCAGGCCGATGCGTGAGGCAGGCGCAATGAGGACAGGCTAGAATCGAGTCCACAGCACTGAAAAATGGGGTGGTTTTATTGAGGGTGGTTCTTTGCGAGAATTACTTCCAGTTGTGAAGGGAGAAGCTCTGGCGGTGGTCTTCGTCGCGGGAGTTGTGGCAGGAATGTTGGAGAGAGCAGCGACAAACGGCGGTGCCGCACGGGGATGTTGACCATTCGCGGTGAGCAGGGTCGTTGTAGTGGACGACGTGGGTGTTGGAACAGGGAGGGCTCAGAGAGACAACGGTTGGGTCAGTCGAGTTGATGTATTGAGTCCAGAGATGTCTAATTGGGTCGATCCGCACACGGGGCATTTTTTGACGACGTGAGCATGCTGAGATCGGTTGAGAGTTGGCGTCGTGGGTCACCTGAGTCTTGTAACTGTATAAGGTTGGCACACCCGCGGCAAAGAGGCCCATGCTCCGTTGTATGTCAGCCTCTGACACGGTGTTGACCGCGCGATCATCAGCGAAGAACAGGTCATGTATGTTAGTCGTAGAGAGACGTGAAGAGAACGGTGCGGTCGGTTTTATAGGTAGCTGATCCTCTATTCGCTGCTCCTTCTCTAGCAAGTCGGTTCTGTATGAGACCGGCTTGGTCTGTATCCGCTTCAAAGAATTCTGCACGGTGTCCTTGCAGTAAAGGGTTTAACCTCCTTGTGGGCAAGAACCCGTGGAGATATCTCTGTAGAAAACGTATATTGACAGGCGTCCGTTGTCCATCCTCACGAGTTGGCCTCTCCAAAGTAATGGCAGTTGTCACAGCATGACGTGGGTTCTGAGGATTTCAGTCATTCCAGAACTACAGTGTCCACGGTCCTGTCCTGTCAGAGCCTTAGTATCCGGCGAAGAAAACTGAAGTGGAAGTGACTGATTTTCCGCGCTTTGTTTTTGTAAATTATGCAGATCCCCCCGCCACACAACAGTGCCGACATGATGGCACTTTTGTACACCTACAGTTTAATTTGAGATGGATACCTTGACGATTCCATACGGAGTTCTGCAGCATGCCAAAGACTTGTCTGGCCTTGGAGGTCCGGTAAGACACTTCATCTTCCATTTTGATGCGACGTGAGAGTTTACTGCCACGTAGGCGAAGGTATCCGCAGTCTTCAGTTGGATGTCGTTGAAGTGCATGAGAGGAGTACTGTATGCACCCCTGGGGTGGGGACTGATGCATGACCTCCGTTTTATCCGCGTTGATGGTCAGCCCGAAGTGGGTACACCCGTGGCAAAGAGATCCATGCTCCGTTGCATGTCAACTTCTGACACGGTGTTGACTGCGTAGTCATCAGCGAAGAGCGGGTCATGCATTTTAGTCGTAGAGAGACGTGGTGAGTTCCGCACGCGCCGATTGTTAAGAAGATGTTCGTCAGCACCGTAGGCGATGCGAATCTTAGAGCACTCATCAAGTTAAACGTCTATCAGCATGCCAGAAAATCTGAAGCCGAAGGGGATTGGGCCAATTACGCAGTCCTGCTTCACTCCACTAGTCACTGCGAATGCCTCGGGGACAGTCCCGTTGGCCGTTATGCACGCCGTGCAGAGTGAATCGCACAGGACAGCCGAAATCCTGCATGATTTTCCCCAATTCATCTCAGTCCACCCCCTCAAAGGCTTTCTTCAAGTCCACGTACGCAGTGTAGATATGGGTCCGCATTCTCTAACGCTCCTTTTGCAGCTGACGGACGGCGAAGATCATGTCGGTGTTTCCGCAGTGGCGTCAGAATCCAGACTTCCCAGCAGAAGTCCCCAATTCGAGGAGGTTGCGAGTGAAGGTCCCTCCGGGGATTTCGAGCAGAACGAGTCCTTTGTAGTTATCACAAACTAACTGGTTCTCTATGCGCTCATATGGATAAACGACTGTCGCATCCTTGACATCCCGAGGAACCTGTCCTCCGATTTACATCTCTTGGAATAGCGTTGTGAGTTGATTCATCAGCCGAGGCCGTCTGTTGGGAACGTGTCGGAGTCCGGTGCCTTGCTGCTGGAGAGTTGACGTACGGCCCGGGTTGCTTCTGGAAGAGAAGGCATCAGATCGAGATTGCTTCTGGTTCTTGCTTGAGGGAAGTGCTCGATGGCGGCATCGCAGGACACTTCCGTTGAGGCCACTTACGAAGACACTCCACAATGTGTAATGATTTTAACTAGAAGAGTCTGTCCATTAGTGCTGAGAAGCGGCTCGGTTCCTTTAGTTAGGTGATCGTAGGCTGCCTGGGTGATTTGAAGAAGTTCTTGATTGCAGTTCAGTCGGTACATCCCTGAATTTCCTTTGCGTGCACAGTCGTTTATTTGTGCTGTCTCTTTCTTAGTCGCTGCTGCACAGGACAGCGATAGCGAGCCTTGAGTTGCCTTTGCTTTTCAACTTAAACTTGACTAAAATGTGTCGATGTTGTCAAACCAGTTCACATTAATAGTGAACCAACTCAAAATAAACAAAAACGCAAAATAAATACAAACATTCTGTTTGGCCGGTTTGAAATACTAACCTACTGAAGCGGAAATATCGCAAACCCAAAAATGTATGTCCACTGAATAGACTCGGATTTTGGCATTCCGTAATGACTATCTATATGCTGTTGGCTGGGTAAATGAAACAGCCCACATATAGTAATTATTCAAAAGAACAGTTTTGCATATGTTTGTCGCAAATATCCTCCACAAAATTGGTGTTATGTTACCTTTTGCATAAAATTAAATGCGTAATGTTTGATTATTTGTTTGGAAATCTATTTGCAGGCATTTGACGCAAATTTTTCAAGATCAGCTAGTTCAAATCAAACAATATTTCATTTCATTTTTTTATACATAAAGCAAAGTAATGATGGCTTCCATAAAGTCACATGCTCAGTACGCATTAATTTCAACCCATTGAGCAGATGCATTCAAAAAGAAATCATTTTCTGCGTATATGAAGAACTTTGTTTCAACAACATTCCTGTGGAGCATTAAGTGACGGTGGGATCCGCTGAGGTCGAGGATGTACTAGAAATAGCACCGAACGTCTCACATTATTCCGTGTTCTTAGTTGACCCGCCGAAATGACAGTTAATATAATTAGCGTTATGAAGAAGGAGACACGATTGTTGGGACAAGAGCTTTATTAGCCTGACGTTTAGGATTCCTGCTCGAGCCCATCATCAGAGACAAAAGCAAATAGGGGTGGTTCATGCACAAGGGGCTGCAGTATTTATAGGATGCCGTAAACATGCTACCGCATACCTGAGAACATTCACGGCTCGCCCTTCATCCGGGATAGTCGCCCTTGGTGTGCTAATTGCTTGATGGCTGACATTCGAGTCGTTAATTGCTGCAATTTCGTCACGTGCGTTGGATGTTGGCGTGATGATTGCTCGACCATCTGACACACTGACCCTGGATTTGGGAAAAGTGTTCACTTGTGCGCTCCCCGCGTGGCTAATTACTCCGCCTAGGCGAAGTCTCAGCACCGAGTATGGAAGGGGAAGTTAATTGCACTTGTTGATGGACTGGGGCAGTAAACCATGATTCAAATAGCTCCCGGCTCAGGCGGTTGTCAACTCTTGCGAGTATTTCGGCCTCTTCGAATTTGAATGTGTGGCCGGATCTTGTCGAATGAGCCGCAACTTGAGAGCTGGTTTTATTTCTCCGCACCGCTGCAGCGAGTTCGGCCATTCTCGTTCGGAACTGTCTTCCAGTTTCTTTGACGTAGTTGCTTTGTCCGCAACTGCACCAGATCCGATAAAGGACTCCAGACGTTTCTAGCCGTGGCAGTGTGTCTTTCGATTTCTTTACCTGACGCCTGATGGTTGCCTCCGGTCTGTGTGCAACTCCAGGCCCAAGTGGTGCGAGAAGGCAACCGACAGCTTCCGAAACCTTCTTGACATACGGAAGCGCTCGCCAACATTTGGTGTCCATGCGGTAAGGCCTTTCGTCACTTTTGTGTATGCACCGGTTGACGAAGTTGCGCGAGTATCCATTGCCTTTGAAGACCCGTCGGATGTATTGTAGCTCGGCAATCTTGTCTTCCGGCTCACTGCAGTGCGTTTAGACAGGCCAATAGAGCGTCCTTACACAACTGCGTTTGTGGCTGATTGGGTGGTTTCTGTTGAAGTTCAGTACCTGCATCGTATTTGTCGCTTTCCTGAACACTTTGACCTTTAGTCCACCACAATCTTTGCGGCATTCGAGGACATCCAGGAAGGTCAGCTGGTTGTTCTCTTCCTCCTCCATCGTAAATTGAATGTCCGTGAAGACCGCATTCAGACGTTCCTTGAATGTCAGCAGTTGATCCCGGTTGATAACGACGAAGGTATCATCCACATACCGGGCCCTGAACTTCGGTCTGTGGTGTTGAAAGATCTGTGACTCTAACCGTTGTAGGACCGCCTCGGCGATGAATCCCGAAATCGGCGAACCCATTGGTGTGTTCTTCACCTGTTCGTAGATTGTTCCGTCGAACGTGAAGTATGTCCTGAGACTAAGCTTCAGGAGCTGAAGAACTTGGGCTTGTCTAAGACGGTTCTCCGTTTTTATCGTATTTGCTTTGTAGTAGCAGCTCAATTGTCTTGATCGCCAGGTCCTGGGGAATAAAAGTAAAAAGGGATGTAACATCAAAAGAGACCATGACCTCATTTGGATGGAGGCTTACCCCTTTGAGTTTCTCCAGGAATTGTGCTGACGAAGAGACCGCGGTGTCTGACTCGGCGGCCAGGAACTTGAGACGCCGGAACAGCCACTTAGCCAGTCCGTACGGTGGAGTCCCTTTGAGTGACACGATGGATCGGAGAGGAGCGCCGTCTTTGTGCAACTTAGGGAGGCCATAGAATCGGGCCAATGCCGTATCTTGGGGTCTCGCCATGAGTCTGTCGGTCGGTGTTATTGCACCTCAGTTCTCCAAGGCCAACAACGTAGCATTAATTTCGCGTGTCAGCGCCTTTAAAGGGTTCGTTGCACATGGGACATAGAACTGTCGGCCCTCCAGTAAACCCTTGGCTTTTTGAAGGTATTCTGTCCTATCCAATACAACCGTCGCGCGCCCTTTGTCCGCTGGCACGATGACCAGGTCTTTGTCGACCTTGAATTCTCTAAGCGCATCACGTTCGACCTTGGAAAGCACTTCCCACGGCCTGTGGGCCATCAGGAGAGACGACACTTGGTGTCGGATGAGGCTCTTAGTCTCCTCCGTTGTCTTCGTCTGACTAAGGGTTGATTCTACTGCTGCAATCATGTTAACAGGTTTGCCGTCAGCCGTGTTAAATGAAGCTTCATGCCGTAAAACTTGCATCTGATTCTTCCTCAGCTCCTTGGACGACAGGTTGTGCACCAGTTTGTCGTTTCTGGGCGATGTTAGATTGGGCAGCTTTCGGAATTTGTTCTCCAGTGCTGTATCGCGTATCATTCTCTGTTCGCGGGTTTGTTCAGTTACCTTCTGCAGGACCATATTTGTACCGATCTCGCCCATCAACTCAAAGCATCTGGTCTTTTCTCGGTCAATCTTTGACGGTACTTGCGAAGTCTCGCGTGGCAATTTTGGAGGAGCACTCGGATCATCCTTCTGCCGCGTTGAAATACTGCCCGTCTCGCTAAATCTGTGTTAATCGGGAGCTTGTATGGAACACATTTCGGTAGCACATTATTGTCGAGACACTTGTGCAGAAACCGGAACTGCGAATACGTGGAGGCCTCCCGGAGGGCGAAGGTTTCCCATTGCTGGGCCGATCGGAGCGCATCGCGTCGAAATGTACTGCCAATAGACGAAAAGAGACGAGTCCCAGGAAGTAGACTTGAAGAAGGAGACACGTTTCGGATTCCTGCTCGAACCCATCATCAGAGACAACAGCAGATACGGGTGGTTCATGCACAAAGGTCAGCAGTATTCATAGGATGGCCATCAAACAATTAGCACACCAAGTGCAGCGATCCCGGATGAAGGGGAGCCGTGAATGTTCATGGGGATGCAGTAGCATGGTGACTGCATCCTACAAATACTGCAGCCCCTTGTGCATGAACCACCCGTATCTGCTTTTGTCTCTGATGATGGGCTCGAGCAGGAATCCAAAACGTCAGGCTAATAAAGCTCTTGTCCCAATGATCGTGTCGCCTTCTTCAAGACTACTTCCTGGGACTCGTCTCTTCGCTTCTATTGGCAATAATTGGCGTCTATTTCCACTATCAAAATCGCATGTTTCAAATGTATGTATCGAAATGTTGAGTTCTGGGTCGTTATAATGCATTTAGAGAGCCGTGTGCGCAATACACACGAACTCCCAAAGCATAAAACCTCATCGCCTACATAAAACGAACAGCCTTAACGAAGATCTCATATAAATGTTCTCTTGCTTAATAAAGACGTTTGCCCTGAAATGTTTCTCCCTAAAAAAATTTTGCTTGGATACCAGTGTCGCAACACTCCGTTAGTGATGCAAGTATTATCGCAGTTAGTTACCCATACTGTAAGCGTTGGTAGAGTTGCATTGGCAGCCGTGGTGGCGGTGGTAGTAGTAGTAGTAGTAGTACTAATAGTAGGATTATTTGTAGTATTCGCCGTATCAGTGGTGGTAGACGGGGGAAAAAGTTTTCTTCAGTGTTGCGACACTGTATTCCCGCCAGTGGTAGTAGTATTAGTAGTAACAGCGGTAGTACTGGTAGTAGTAGCAGTAGTAGTGGTGGTAGTAGTAGTAGTAGTAGTAGTAGTAGTAGTATTAGTGGTAGTAGTAGTAGTAGTAGTAGTAGTAGTAGTAGTAGTAGTAGTAGTCCGCCCGTAAGACAGGCTGGTGGGGGAATAGACAATTCTAAGTGTTGCGACACTGTATTCCCGCCAAATTTTTTAATAAATAACTGTTCGTGTACGTTACTGTTTTCCGAATTATGTCTGATATATTTCATTTAGGATAAACTACCCTAAGAGAGAACAAGTTAGGCCGAAACGAGCTGAACGGGTAAAAGATGTGCAGTGTAATTTTTTTTCCATAGATGATGTTTTCAAATTTGCGGTATTACGTTTTATGACTAAAGCGGCATCGTACACATGTGTGTATATGTCTGTGTGAAACAATGCGCTCTGTCATTAATTAAAGACTTTCCACGACTGCTCTCTACAGCAGCCGCAACAAAATAGTTCGTTGATCCGCCTTCAAAGAGTGACCTTGCTGACAAACAGGCAAGGACTGTATACGGCGCATGTGTCTGATTGGAAAAAAGCTGTTCGTTTGGAATGTCTAGTAGTCTAGACAGGCAAAGCATATTTTCATTTCCCTGAAAATGATCGTCGGTTATGCTTCTCTCTTATTGATTTGCACCACGGGATGCAGTGCTTGTCTGTCCGCTGGCAGTAAGTATGCTCAAGTTCTGCAGATTATTGCATCTCTTCCAAACGTCATGTGTGTGTATGTATTACGACAAGCTAATCATAGTTCAGGAATATGACTCCGATTGGAAACGATTAGATAGTTAGGGTCGCAATTATTATTATTTTTGCACGGAATAATGCCAAGATATTTTAATTACCAAAGGATAACGGCTTTTAAGTGAGCTCCTTTCTGACCGTCTGCAGAAAGCACACTCCAAAATAAGTGATTATTTAATAACCCGAAATGATCCAGTTGACTTTCGATGTTCTTGTCGACTCAAGCACACCTTATGGAAAGCATGAATAAAAGCACTTTTGCTCGTATTTGTCAAAAAGTCAAATATTCTTTGTATTTTAGACATGATTAAGTAGTATTTCTGGTTCTAACCGCCTTTTTCGATTCTCGAAATATGCGTTACCTAACATGCAGTCGCACTTGCGTTTGCGATCTCAAAACCGAGGAAAATCATAGATTTCTTTATGTTATTCAGGGGACTTCATGAAAATTTTCGGTGAATGCGGTCCGTGTTGTATACTTCATTAGCAAAATTTATAAACGGACAGTTACAATGTTTTAAAAAGGAATATATTTCAGTCATAAAAATAAAGTTATAATATGCTTTTTCAGGACCGCAAACTAACCTTTCCTCGGTTAAAATATTTAAAAAAACGTAACGTGATGTTAAGTGAATGCAAACGAACATTTTGGACATGGGTGTTGAAGAATAGATTTTAATTTATGAAGGCATTTAAGATAAATAGAAAATTGTAGATTGTTTAAGCAGCCGTCTTTAGCGACTGTTGTCTTTGCGGACCGCCGTAATGAGGTTAGAGGACAAAAAAGTCCTTCACAATAGAAAGTATACAAAGGCGAAATTTCGAGTTCCAGGTGTGTGCATAAGTGAAGAAGAAGATTCGAGCACCGGAACTCTTTGCTTATTATTTGTTTTTTATTTGTTTGTTTATTATTTTGTTTGTGCAAAATGGCTATCCGAGTGCATCCATAAGTCGCTGACTACGCGGTCGCCACCTGAGAACTCAAACATCAACGCCACCGACGAAATGGCATTCTCTGCCATGCATCAGGGGTGTTTCAGAAGCGACCGAGCGCATTGCTGCGGAGCTAGATAATGGGATTGCACACCGTCCCAAAGCTACCATGCGCAATAGGGTCATAAAAATCAAAGACCGGCTAAAGCCTGAAGAACAATCAGAAGAAGTGTACCGCATCCCGTGTCAAAAGTGCCCTTGTAACTACACAGGACAGACTGGACGCATGCGCGGATCGCGCATACGCGAACATAAGCTGGTTGTGCGACGAGGCGACGCATTATCACAAGTGGTCGCCTACACCTACGAAATGGGTCACGAGTTTAACTTCGCAGCCAGCGAAATAGTCGCCCACGCGCGAAACAAAACAGGCCGAGAATTGATTGAAGCCTGCGCCTCGGGTGAGAACTCGGTCAATCGATTTATCGATTTGGCGCCGGCGTACAGAGCCCTGCGTAGTCACCTCCGGTCTTGCGCCGTTGGTCGATGATTGGGCCTACATGCCTTATAACTGCCGCTTGTTCTCTTTCTGCCACGACCTCTGACGATGGACTCCTGTACGAGTCTGAAAGCTCAGGACAATAAACAAAGTGTTCCGGTGCTCGAATCTTCTTCTTCACTTATAGAAAGCATACTTCAGGATTTTCATTCAAATCTTACAAAGTAGGCAGGCTGCTGTATATGTTAAACCATAAAAACTTAAATAACAAGAAATATGTGTTTCGATGTTGACTGTAAACTTTAGATTTAGAAGGGTTCATATAGTATAAAGTAGCTATGCAATGTGATTTTCGCCACATTTTTCTTAGAAGCCTGAATGAATACAAGTAAGTGTTGTGACGCATTCAATTGCTCTTTGTAAGGGACACGTTAAACGAAAGGTTCTCCTACGTCCGTAGACCAGTATTACTATATGAGTATACAGCGAGTGACCGATCTCACGAAACGTTGGCGGAAATTCTGAAACGCATTTTCGATTAGGAAGGATTACTTAGGCGCGAGTGTAATATTGATTACCTTGTGACATAATGCTATAATATTTCGGACTTGGCAGAATGCCAGCTTTCGTATGCACTTCTTTGCAATCTCCTATGGAAACCGAATCCGGTAAAAAATGACTACTTAGGTAGCCTGCATTTTCACACTGATTTTCGCTGGTCAAGTAAATTCAAGTATATTTCATAGAAACCACGAAGAAACATAAGCTTCCCTTCAGTCGTTTGATAGAGAGTCATGTCATCTTTACATTTTGTGCTCGAAGAAGTATAATTAGGTTTTAAACAAGTTTTCTAATTCCCGAATAATTTAGAGCCTATTCAGTCGTTGCATTAGCGCTTAGTGATCACAGTCTACAAAGTGCATGCGGTCCGCGTAAAGAAACTCACATATTCCTCTATGCCTTTAGGAAGATATCATATAGATTCCACATAATTTAACAATGGATGCGGATCATGTTGTACATTTCATGAGAAGCAGTGGTAAACGGACGGGTGCGATACTGTCTCTCATAATAAAACACTTTTTAAAACCTAATTATATACCTTATTTAAGCACAAATTATAAGGATAGCATGATGCGCTATCAAACGTCTGGGAGAAAGCATATTTTTTTCGTGGTTTCTATAAAATATATTTGAATTTGCAGTGCCACCGAAAATCAATGTACGTCATGCATGATAACTAAATAGTCATTTTTTACCGAGTTTCATTTCTGCAGTAGATTAAGAAGCAGTGCATTCAAAGGCTGAAATCCTGCCGAGTCCGAAATATTGTAGGATTATGCCGCAAGATAATCAGTTTACAAGCGGAACTAAGAAGTCCTTCCTGATCGAAAACGCATTTCAGAATTTCGGTTAACATTTCGTGAGATCGGTCACTCATTGTATATATCGCGTTAACCATCTCCCGAAGAAGAGAGAGTGAGATAGTGAACCGAAAAGTACATATACTGACCTCTTGGAAACTTCCTCGCTTCTGTCGTCAGAGATATGTGGTCGCCGCTCCTGTTGGTCTTGAGATATTCAGTCTTGTCGCCGGACTCGAATTATAGCCATGCTTGACCCACGAACGATTGACACCTCTGAGGACATGCGTGGCACTTTCCCCTTGTTAATAGACGTAGTTGTAGCCAATTCGCCGTGTCTGTCGACCCCCCGCACGTCAGTCGACGGAATGATCAGTCGTTGCTCTTTGTGTAGGTTGCTTCGTACTTAATTTTCCGAAACGTCAGCGCAGATACAACTTGGTCCATTTATTTTCTTTCCCTCTATCTGTGTCTTCTTCGAGAGATCATGAACGTGGTAAGATATCTTGATCTTGACTTTTTAAACACATATATAGGCACTTCGAAGGAAACCGGTCCTCCCGGATTAATCGTAAAAGTTTATTTTATAAATTTTCGATTTTGGCTTCTTATTTCGTCCTTAAACGCGAAGAAAGTGTGCACAACAGTTCAGATATAATCGATTTTACTCAGTCGCTCTTCCCAGTCAGCTTTTACTATAGGCTGGCATCACGTTATGATTAGTTATCGACTCTACATTTTTCTCTGAAAATGTTATACACAGTATCTATTTCGATATGCTAATTGATGCTCGAGTTGTCAGAATGTATGGTCTTAAAAAATTCTCCGTCTTTCTTAGATGAACAAACACCTATAATGTGAGTCTTTATCGGCCAAATTTATGTCCAGTTTCCTGCGTATGCATAGCAATTTGAAACAAATGGTCCAGTCTTTTAACTGCCAACTGGTGTTCGTGTATGCCTATGGCGGCGGACTTTCCAGTCTGACCATTGTAAATTGCATTTCAACTGTCGCATGGTATCCTATAGACGACTTCTTTCTTATCTAAATAGCCCTTTCTATCCTCAAGGTGCACAAGTTGGTTGCTAGGTGTAGTCATCACTTTGTGCGCCACGTGTATTTGGTGCTTCCTCAGGTCTCTTTTAACGAGTTCAGACACATTTCTAATGGACAAAGGTGTTTGCCAGTTTCATGGTTTTAACGCCTGACCGTAAACATCCGCATTTTTCTCCCTTTTTTCAACTTCTATTACCTTGTGCACTGATGTACAAAGGCTCCAGCATACTCATTCACTGAAAACAAATTGAACAAATAATTCAATTCTGTTTGGTACGTTTCGTTGCCAGAGCAGTGAGTTTCTGCTCGATTAAGGAGGCAACTCACGGCACTTCGTTTACAAAAATTATGACTGTGGAGATGCACTTTGAAGAAATTACTTTGACGAAGAACGAGCACTCTATCTCGTTAGGTTACGGATTAAAAGATAATGTGAGCTTGTATAATTCCAACCAACCTGAGGGCAAATCATTAGACAGAAGATTTCTGGAAAGATCTTAAGAAACTTTATATGTTCTTGTTTCTCGATACATTTATTGGTACTTTACCAACACCTTAGTTTACTTATTTTTAAAAAGTTAGTTCAAAACGTGTATCAGCACTGAATTATCTGCATTTAGTTTAAGGAAATAACATGTGTCCTCGCGACAACGGCCTAAGTAGAAACCTGAAGATTGCTGAACACCTTGTCAGCCGGGTTAAACGTATAGATGTTCAAGAAGAGACCTTTCAGTCGGAAATTCTTTCCTACGGCATCAATTTTCCGGACAAACAGAAAATACATGACTGTCAGTTCCAACACGAGGGGACGAGTTTCCACCGTGAAAAATACAACTGCACAATTGTCTTGCATAACGTTTTGATCAAATTTAAGCAGGTGGTTGTTTTTTCTTTTACAAAACTTGTTTAGATTTTGATCTACTGAAGATGGTTCATAAAATGCAAATAACCATCTCTGTTTGCCCCGTGTTCGCATAATATGTAAAGTTACTGTTTAGTAATGTTTTTTCCTAATTTAGATAGATTTGAATGAGATGCCAGTAAAGAGATTCCCGCTACTGGCAACGATCAAAATTTCTAATTGGAATACAAGAGAGCGAGGTCCAAATATCGCAGGAATTTCAAACCTGATGCCCCCATTGATTATGCCTGCCATAGATAAATATCTCGAGGGCAAGGAAAGACGGTATCGGCCTTTTCCAAGAAATTCAACAATGAGGAGGGTCAAATTGGTGCTAAAAGAAATGTATGGCAGCGGAATCCATTGCGAAATCTGACAAAACGGATGTGGCTCAACGTGGTAAAGAAAACATGGAGAATGATATTCACAAACGGTTGCACGCAGAGTAACAGAAAATTGAAATTCTAAATGACCACTATCTACTACGATAAAGCAATGCATGTGTTAGTTCAACGATATCATCTATTCGCCAATGACTCCATCCAAGTAGTTACATGTTTTTTATTTCACCGCAAACGGTCGCCGACATCTTAATATTTTATAATACCTTGTCAGTAATTGTCGCTGGCATAGCGCCCTTATGAAAAAGCGTTTGTGAATGATTGGGTGTTTGCTGTTGTAGCCCAGTACTTGCGCCGCCTTTGTTGCATTCCTGAAAATTTCGGTTTTTAAGCCACTACAATCTTTGTGGCAGACGAAGACATCAAGAAAGTCAAGCTGGTTGTTTTCCTTTTCCTCCATCGTAAATTGAATGTTCGGGAAGACGGCGTTGAGGTGTTCTTTGAATTCCAGCACCTGATCCCGTTCGATGACGACGAAGGTATCATCTGCATGCCGAGCCCAGAATTTCAGTTTGTGATGTTGGAAAACCAGCGACTCCAACCTTTGTAGGACCGCCTTGGCTGTGAATCCCGAAATCGGCGAACCCATTGGCGTGCCCTTCGCCTGCCCGTAGATTGTTTGGTCAAACGTAAAATACGTCTCGAGACAGAACTTCAGAACTTTTATATTTAGGCATACCTAAGGTGATTCTGCGTCTCATCGTATTTGTCTCGTATAAGTGGTTCGATGGTCTCGACTGTCGCGTACTGCGAAATAGAAGCAAATATGAACGTGATATCAGAGGATACCATGACCTTACTTTGCAGGAGGTTTACCACTTTAAATTTCGTCAAGAATTGTGTTGACGAACCGACTGTAGTATTTGAATTTGCGGTCGGACATTTTGGCGCCGAAACAGCCATTTTGCCAATCCGTTAGTTAGAGTACCATTGAGTGAGGCCATGGGCTGGTGTGGGACGTCCCCTTTGTGCATATGTTCTGTAAAATGTATTTTAATTTATAAGCCCATCGAAAATCAATGCGAAAAATCCCTGCTAATTAGGTAGTCATTTTTTGCCGACTGTGGTTACTGCAGAAGAACGAAAAGAAGTGTATTCAAAGGCCGACATCCTGGCAAGTCCGAAACATTAGTGGATTATGCTGCAAGATAATAAGCACTACAACCACACCTAAGTAATCCTTCCAAATCGAAAGCACATTTCGGAATGTTGGCCAACATTTCATGATATCGGTAACTCACTGTACTGCTGTGAATAAGGCAGCTGTATTCTTACAAAAAACCAGACTTTAACATCATAAACGTTCATGAAGGTCATGAATTTCCTACCGGTTGCATGCAAAAACTACGCTCTGTAAAATATGACTACTTATGTAGCATCAATTTTTCTCACTGATTTTCGATGCCCATAAAAGTCCTGTTATATTTCATGGAAAACATGCATAAAAATATTCAATCCTTTGCTCATTCGGTATACAGTTATGTCTACTTCCAATTTTGTGCTCTCCTCCCTCATACTCAAAAGAAGTGACATAATTCGGTTTTAAAAGATTTTCCAATTCCCGAATAACTTTGAACCCACTCTACCGTTACACTTGGATTCATGGTCTCCAAACTACAAGCCGTATATTTTTCGCGTACGGAAAACCTCAAATTTCTCTAGGGTATTAAGACGAGACCATATGGGGTTCATAAAATTAAACAGTGGATTTGAGCAATATTGTTTACTACGCAAGTCACATTGGTAAATGCAGAGACATTACGATTTATGAACGGTCATGTCACGGTATTTAAAAGTCCCACAATTAGAAACTTCTTTGAAACCGAATTATTTCCCTTCTTCAAGTATAAAATTAAAAGAAGACGTAATTATCTACCGAATGAGCAAAAAAATGAATATTTTAGGTATTTTTCCATGAACTATAATCGGGCTTTTAGGGGCATCGAAATCAAAGAGAAAAATGCATGCTACGTAAGTGTCATTTTTTGCAGAGTATAGTTTTTGAATGCAGTCGAAAGGAAGTTAGTTCGACAGAAGGCCCCCTGATGTAACTGGATCATTACATAATTATGCTGGACGATGATTATTTTTACAACCCTCTTTAATTAATCTTTTCGAAACCAAAAGGCATTTCGGAATTTCGGTTGACATTTCATGGGTTAGCCTACCTGCTGTTTGGGGTTACATTTGCGAAAAAACCGAGACGCTTGACGGATATATGAAAATTTCTACTATATTCCCTTTGGTCCGTTAGAGGGAATCGGGAGTTTTACCGGGTCGGATGTAGTGTTGAGCAAGGACAATACCGTAAAAAGGCAGAACGCGACTACCTGGTATGGAAGAATGATGCCAAATGTCAAATCGCAACGCCCTCATGGGGACGTCGACGCATGCTCAAGTTCAACGAAACAAAAACCTCCGGAATGAGATGGGGTCTGAATCAAGCCCTGCCTTTGCTTCGATGAGTTGGTCCCATATCAACGCCGCCGATGTTTGACAAAAAAATGACCACATGACTGGCAATTTAAGATCACAATGCTTATCCTCTCTTCGCTTAATCATACCTGCAACAAACTGCTCGTGTTTGAGCTCTCTGTGTTTTCTTTGTGGGATCGCGACTAAGATCTCATCAATTAAATCAAGTAAGATAGGGTATATTTCGGTTTTAAAGAAGTTTTTAATTATATGTTTGTTAACACGGTGCAGTGTACATTCATACGGCATCGTACCTGTCTGTTAACCATTGCTCCTCATGAAATGTATAACATAGTCAGCACTCACTGTAAAATTTCATGAACTTTGAATGGTATCTTCTTTAAGGCATAGAGGAACAAATTATTTTCCTTACACGGAAAGCATGCGCCTTGTAGAATTAAATCGCTATACGCTAATGCAAAGGCTGGTCTGGCTTTAAATTATTCGGGAATTGAAAAACTTTGCTAAAACCTAAGTGTCTCCTGTCTTCAAGTATAAAATGTAAAGTTAACGTGACTTACCACCAATTCAGTAGAAGACAGCATATTTTTGTGCCTTTTTTCTATAAAATATATTTGAATTTATAACACCATCGAAAATCAATGCGAAAAATCCCTGCCAATGAATAAGTCTTTTTTTGCCGAGTGTGGTTTCTGTATGAGATCAAAAAATGTGCATTCAAAAGTCAACATTCTGGCGAGTCCGAAACATTAGTTGATTATGCCGCATGCTAATCAATATCACAACCGCGCCTAAGTAATCCTTCCAAATCGAATACGCATTTCAGAATTTCGGCCAACATTTCATGAAATCGGTCACTCACTGTAATGCCGTAAATAAGGCAGCCGAATTCTTACAGAAAAATCAGACTTTAACGTCGTGAATCTAACAAATATGTCAGCATCATCCTTAACCGGATACATTTAGCATGTAGACAAGTCCTAAAGAATGCAAATAGAGGTCAACCAGGGACTCAGACATGGTGAAATGCCTAATTCTAGAACTTGTGGCAGAGATATTCAGCCTAAAGTTCCAAAGAACCGGGACACTAGATGGCTGTATGATAGTTTTCACGACATTTAATTCGGTCAGTTAGTACTCAATTCAACCTCGGACGCTGAGTTTGTGTCGTGACTAGTGGATGTTCGCTAAAGCTTCCATTCGTAAATATAGCGCCTTCAGAACGTACGGTAACTGTCCTATCTCATGAAATGTTAACTGAAATTCTGGAATTCATCTTCGATTCAAAGAGATTGCTTAGGTAGAGTTGTATTGTTGATAACTATACAGCAGAATCCAAAAATATTTCCGTCCCGCCAGGATGCGGATGCTTAAACGAGCTTTTTATCGTCCGTCTGCAAAAAGTGGCTACTTCAGTGGCCTGCGTACTATGCTATGTCGTTTACATTCACTGTAAAATTCTCTATGACATAATAAAATATCTTAAACGGAGAATGCACGGCGTGTCGTTTGGAAACCCGGAATTAATGTGTAACAACAGGTTGGTTCAAAAATTATTCGGAAATTGAACATTTTTCTAAAACCAAAAAATATTGTTTTTGCTTTATATGATTTAAGGGGAGCGTAATTAGGTATGAAATGAGCAAACCAGCGAATATTTTGGTGTATTTTTTCTACAAAACATCTTTGAATTTACAAAGGCATCGAGCATCAATGGGAAAAATCCATGTAACTAAAGTAGGTTATTTTTGAGAAGCGTAGTTTTTGCAGATGGCCGAAGAGAAGCTCGTTCAAATACCGGCATGCTGGCGTGACTGAAATATTTTGATAATTAATATTACATCTCTACTTCAGCAACTTTGAATCGAAAACGCGTTTTATAACTTTGGTTATGAGATTGCACATATGCCCTACATTTGATCGAGTCATTAAAAGAAACACCAATGCCGCTGACTAATCAGATGCAGCTTCGCACGTGAGTATTTGGTCAGACCGTTCTGTGTGGCCACAGCATTAGGTAAACGGGTTAGGGCGTTCCAATTTATCGTTATTTAATACTGTACCACTACATTGCCCAAAAAAGACAGGAAAGGCTCATGGTTTACTGCGCAAAAGCCAAAACTGTGAAGCAATATGTCGCGCGCGCAATCACAGGGAGTTATGACGAAAGCCACAGGAATAATAACGTCACTGCGGACATGCAAAGGCCAAAAGTCAGCACACATTTGACGCACACTTTGCCAAACGCCTCCGCATATCCAGAACGTGCCGAAAGCAATTCGTCTCATTCTCGCGTTATTCGAAGTTAGGATTGCAAACGGATTGATAGGACCATCTGTCCACTAGTGCCGCAGTCAAAAGACACGCTCCCGATGTAGAGAAAATCGAGAGTTGCACCGGATCCAGTGCAGTTTTAAGCGTAGCGAATAACCTGCGAGATGGCAGAAAGCGCATACCTGGTAGGAGGGAAAGACATCAAGTGCCAAGTCACGAAGCCTTCATGTGAACGTTGACATCAGCTGAAGTTCGACGAAAACAAAACCCTCGGAACAAATAAGGATCCGAATAAACTACGGTCCCTAAGCTCAGAATCTATAAACAAATCACACGAAAGTCAGTCACCCTCAAATTCAGCACTCTGACTTCGCTCGGACAGAGGATTTAATAAGGGACTGTCCGTCTGTTTGAACGTTGCCTATGTCAAGGCGAATTCCGGCTCCCATGATTAAATCACTGTTAAATGTCTCGGTAGCGACAATCATACAATCTTATTGATTAAGGCTCCTGTGACGACTGTGAAGTGTACCAACGTTCTGGACTTTGAATAACATGATATTCATAACTTTCAGACCCCTTACCTGCCCGTTGACGTAACACCTTGCGGTTCTGCTTCATGATCGTAAAGTTGATTTGAAACATCAAGTGTACAAATTCTACATCAAGCAATCCAGTCAAGTTATAGTTAGCATCCACTTTTTTAAAATTATTTTTAGTTCTTCAGCTCAATAATATCTCAGAGGACTATTTTTTATCATCCTAATTTCCCAGCATTGTTTCATTTCATTCATTCTAGCAGTACAGTAGTGGCTAAACAAGTAAGGTTTATTTCGATTAAGTCAATGTTTTTTTGCAAGAGTAGTTGTTGTTTGCAAAGGGCCATTTGTTAAGATGACTTGAATAAATGGGTGGTTTAACAGATGCATATTATTTATTTTACCCAAATGTAACAAAGGCCGGCGACGTCAGTGTCATTCGGAACCAAGATAGCAAGGGCTAGGCTAGAGTACTGTCCACGCGTCACCCATCGCAATTACGAGACCCCTGCCAGGTGCCTTGAGTTCAGTCACATTAAGTGAAACTGGCAGTCATTTGGTGGGTTTCCGGTTGATTGTTTAGGAAATCAAACTTTGTTAGTCAGTTAACGACGTTAGAGTTTGCGGATTCTGTGTTGTCGGCCGCACTGTGGTACTGGTGTTCTCATTTATCTCCCTCTGATATTCCATCGTATGAAGAACTGCGATACAGAGTCTGGGCTCAAATATGTACCTATTATGCACCCCCCTGGATATTCAGATACTGTATAGTCCGTTCGGCCATGTATGCATATATGACGGTGGAGTTCACCGTGGTATCTGCACAACCAGACAACATCTTGCAACCGAAACCTCCTCTACTGCCATCAGTGTCGCCAGCGCCACAACGGTTCTGTTCTTATTACTACCGTACTACTGAATCACGTCGTAGTCTTGTCGGGCGCTAGGAAATCCACCTTTCTGCAACTGGTAAACCAGTGCCATGAGGTTCGAAATAAGCCCACCACCTGCCCACACTCCTCAGAATATTTGGCTATCGCTCGGGCGCACATGACCATATGCATCTAACCGAGAATCCTAGGTGGGAAACTGCTGTCTAGACATCATTAAAACCCCTCGTAAGGTTACGTTTTCACCTAATACTCAACACGCACGTACACGACGCCGCGGCAGCACCCAGCCTCTCTCCTGGGACAATCATGCGACCTGCATTTCCGTCTCAGTTAGGGCGGTCAAAACGTGACGGGTCAGTAAATACACATCTGAACTACATGTAAAGCATATATTTTAGTTTTACCCGGTTATCGTAGTGGATACCTGATCGTGTTGTCGATGTATTTTTTAGATCTGCGTGAGGCAAATAAAAATTGTGTTGCAACGAGCGTGTGTCCTTTGTGAATGCACTTTTATGATATACACGTGCATTCGT
Source organism: Spirometra erinaceieuropaei (assembly GCA_902702965.1). Lineage (NCBI taxonomy): Eukaryota > Metazoa > Platyhelminthes > Cestoda > Diphyllobothriidea > Diphyllobothriidae > Spirometra > Spirometra erinaceieuropaei. The sequence goes on along the minus strand of CACRXP010000032.1, from coordinate 1,469,067 downwards.
GAATGTAGTCTATTAGCGTAGTTTGAATTTATTTCCATGCACCACGAGACGGTCGACTGTCAAGTTGGGTGTCAACACGGTTCTTTGTATAACTGAGAGTCCGGCAGTAAAGGCTCGTTCCTTGTGAGATACCTGCGTCATTTCAACAGGGACAAATCTGCACATTTTTCAGTTTTTCCAGTCAGTCTACACAAACTAGGCAAGGTTGCTTCCTCAATCCACAGAAGAACTGCCGACCCTAAGCATCAGTAATATACTTTTCTCAGACGGCATTGTCCGAAGATAATTAGAGGCGGTGAACAAATTGAAGTCGACAGGACCAGACGAGATACCACCCAAGCTTCACAAGGAACTTGCCAGCGAGCTTTCTGTGCCTTTTTCGATGCTCTTTCAAACGTCATTTGACACTGGAACACTTCCTATCGATTGGAAGCTGGCGATTATTAATCCGCTATACAAAGGAGGTTTCGGGGCATCTACGACAAATTACAGGCCCATAATCTTGACGCGCATTCTCTGCAAAGTTATAGAGAGGATCAAGAAGAATGAATTGACGCAATTTCTGGAAGCTAACGACTTGCTATCGAACCGCCAACATGGGTTCCTGAAAGGAAGATCCTGTGCAACACAATTAAGGCAATTTCTCCAGAGTTCGATCTGAGCTCTCGACGACGGACACGCAGTCCACATACCTTTCGTTGACTTCCAGAAGGCTCTCAACACTGTCCCACACCAGAGACTGTTACACAGACTGAAAAAATAGGGATCAGATGCAACGTCCTCAGATGGATCGAAAACTTACTCGTGGGTCGACGACCGGTTGTGTGCATTTGTCAGGGACAATCAGATCCTGCTTTCATCGAGAGCGGTGTTCGCCAGGGTTCAGTACTGGGAACCATATTGTTCCTAATATACGTGGACGGTTGCGCAAGAGCTCTGGACCGCGATGTAGCAATTTCGCAGGCAACATGAAAATATGGAATGTAATTTGAGGTTCAGAAAACGAACACAGACTGTGGATGGACCTAAATCAGTTGGAAGATTGGTCAAACCGTTGGCTCCTGTGGTTCAACGTTGGCAAATGTTGCATTCTTCGCCTAGGCAACACAGCCAGATACGCGAGTACAAGAGAGTACTTTCTGGGCGGTGCAGCAGTACAAGACGTTGAAGCCCAAAAGGACCTAAGCATGCTGGCAACGAGCTCCCTAAAGCCATCCGCTCATTGTTCGAGGGTGGCAAAAAGCGCTATGTCCGTACTGTACGCTATCAAACATGCGTTTATGGATTTTGACGAAGGTGCTTCGTCATAAACATTCGGAACATTCGTGCGGACGCACTTGAAATAAAGCATACAATCCAGGAGACCGTAGGCAGTTTAAGACCAAAATCGCCTCAAGAGAATTCAGTGAAGAGCCACGATGATGGTTAGGGGTCAATCCCCTTGCCTTATGCCACTCGCCTGGACCTCTTCCCCTTCAGTTATAGGTAACTTGGCGAGGATCTAGTACAAGCATTCGGCATTGTGAAGGGCACTGAGCGGCCTGGCTTTTAAGGACTCTTTTGAGTTCGCCACCATGACCAAACTCCGAGGTCACCCGTTAAAATGCGCACTCAGCAGACAAGGCTGGATGTGCGGAAGTTCTCCTTCTCTGTCCGAGTGGTCAAACCATGGATGTTGTGATGTCACTGTCGATGCAAAACTTTAGAAAGGACCTCGACATATTTATGTTCCGAAATGAATAAGTGCGATGACAGATCAAGCTCGTCCCCTGAGACTCACTCCAATTTTGTCATACTATTATGGGCTCCTTTGAATTATTTCAGCTCAGATAATTTATCTGTGCACCGCACCCAGTTTTACCTTGTAAATAGGGTACTCAAAGACTTACGCCTCTTTCCTTCAATAAACTGCACTGAACCGAACATGAGAGAGACTAGGGGCAGACAGAATGCGGTAACCGTAAATGGGCCGCGATTTTTTAAAGGCTACTGTACCTACACCCAACTCTGAAAGTATGGTATAGAATACTAGTGTGACGGCATATTTGAAACCGTCTTACTAACCTTCGGCCGGGTAATTTTTTCCTCTGAATATAATTTTTACGTAATAGGATGCATGATCACATCTCCGTGAGTAATGCTTAGCTCTGAACTGAACTTAACATGCTGTCGCTATACGCTGAGCATGGAAAGGGAGTTTGAGGTTGACCCATCGTTATTTTGTCTCACAATAGGCAAACTCAAAAGCAAGGTATTTAACAGTCTACTTCGACCGTATTGCCTCGCATCTGGGACCTCTCTTAGTCGACGTCTTAATAAATAAATATATAATTTTTATTAAATACCAGTCGGGGTCCCATCAAAGCAAGTAAAGAAAAATTTACATACGAATTTTAGACGAGGTAGGCAAAATCTGTACAACATGCGATTTATGCTTTCTGAATTTGAAGTCCGTTAAAAAATGATTAACGAGTGGTGAAAAAAACTCCACTTAAAAATTTTAAAAAGGATTGGATTAATTTTACAGTAAAAAAAACCGCGCTCATAATAACACAAAAAAGCGGGCAGGACTGGCCTGCATGTGGCGGTATATAACGGATTATAATCGGCCATCGTCAGGGCAGAAACAAATGTCAGCCTTGAAGGGTACGTATGCGGGTTAGACAGGGCTGGTCTGCGTGTGGTATTGTATACGAGATTTAGAACGGACATCGTCAGGGCGGAATTGATACGCCGGATGAGATTATTTGCGTCAAAGAGGCCAGATGAGAGAAACCCAGACGCGATCGGACACGGTTCGCTTCCAGCCCAGCCGAGTTATGGGGAATGTAGGGACGGCCAAACTACCTTTAGACGGCGAATACTGAGGGTTCCGCCGTGAGTGTCAACAGACCGCATGAGGTCGGAATGCGGGAGATGATATCAAAAACCTCGAACATTTTCGCTATGGGGGAGGAGTGATGGCAGTGGATTAAGCAACCAACCCAAAACATGGGTTTCTAATGATATAATTGAGGGTTTCCGCTTCATCTACCACGAAATCCCAGGAGGACCCTTCTCGAAGTCAAGAATCTGAGTGTTCGGGAATAAGACCGTTAACAGTGCCTTTATGCTTTCCGGTGTAAGATGTTTGCGTAATTTCGAATTGAATACCAGTAACTTAGTCGATAATCTAATTTCAGGCGGAACATTATTCCAAAGGAAGGCATATTTGGAAGCAAAGAAGAGGGAGCGCTTAGATGTAGTGCAAAGAGGCGGCGGAATCACAATGGAGGATCTGCGCGTGTCATAAGACCGATCTCTCGGAGTGAGAGTGTCCATGAGCAAAAGCTTGGAGCTAGTGTAAATGCGAAAAAGGAAGCAAAGGCCAGCTTCGAGTCTTCTAACCCCCAAAAACTTAATGTTCGCCAGCTAAAATTTCTGAGTACAAGAAGTGCCGGGTGCGACTTGCGAGAAAATTTCCCGGCTGAAAACCTCTGAACATTTTTGTTCTTATAACAGTCACGGCGGTCATTAAACCAAAGAAAAAACAGCAGTATTCGACGACTGGAAGAACAAACATTTAATAGTCTTAGCTTCATTTCCGTAAGGAAAAGATTATGCGATATGAATCCACATATTTGCGTGGCTTTGGCAGAGATTCTATCTGCATGAGGTGATAAAGCAAGTTTATTTGTATAACTTAGACCTAGGTCCTTTATGGTGAGGCATTCTGAGAGTGGGTTATTCTGAAAAATTATGGGACCAGAATGTTTGGTAGGACAAAAAGACATGAAACTACACTTTGATGATGAAAACTCCATCTGCCATGTCGAACCCCATCTGCTTAAGCGTAGTAAATCGGCATTAATTTTTTCACCACAAAATTTGCGGTGTCCTTAGAGTATGAGTAAACACACTTGAGG
>CACRXP010000032.1:1430809-1455977 GCA_902702965.1 Spirometra erinaceieuropaei | reverse complement strand
TGAGAAGGGCAGAGTCAGGAATTAGAGAATGTGTCCAAGATTCTGTTACACATATAATATCAGGCGTCATTTCCAGAGCAATGGCTCTGATTTGGGCCATCTTGTTTATAACAGACCTGGCATTCAATAATATAATATCTAGTGTGTTTCGAACGGCAATGCTATTTTCGACGGTATTTAAAAAAAATTTGGAGGCGGATATGTAAGCTGCGAATTAATGACACTTGGAGAATAAGTTCCAGTTAATTTAGAGTTATTGACGTACGGGGAGTCAGCAAGAGGAGGCTGAGTATGAGACCTAAAGGAGGTGGGGACATAGTTTTCAAACATTGGAATGCTAGGGGAGTTAGAACATGGATAGACTTGTTGGTAGTTAAATAATGGAGGAAGGTGAGGAGGAGGAGGGAGGCTAGAAGGAAAGTAGGGTCTAATGGGTGAGGGTAGGCCACTAAAAGAATGAAATGGTGGGAAACCTGGTCTAGATTGGAAGTCAAACGAGATAGGTTGACGTACCTGAGAGCAATTGGCCTTAAGTGGTGGGAAGCCTGAACTAGGTTGGGGCATAAATGATTTAGGGCAATTCATGTATGAATTATTTGCTGGATATATAGTAGGGCTTTGATAAATAACCGGTACGCAGGACAGAGAATTATTCGAGGATATAATTGGAGCTGCGGTGTTTGTAGACGTGCTGGGCTGAACAGACTTGTTAGATCTAAGAGAAGGCGTCGTACCCCTAAACGGAACTGTATTACCTATCTTTTGGGTCGGAGTCTGATTCAATTTTCGAGTCTCACCGTTCTGACGCCAAGCCACTGGTGACTTAGCTGTAGACCTTACAGCACCCAGTTGGACAATAGAAGTTATCGGTCTAGCTGATGTAGACGGATTTTCATGTGTCTCAGCGGGACTATCCGGAGGATACGAAACGACAAATGGGGCTGCTGCTGCTGCTGCTGCTGCTGCTGCTGCTGCTGCTGCAACTTTAGGGGCAGGCAAATGCGTCAAGTGGCTTGACTGAGATGGAGATGAAGGAGAAAGAGGAAGGAGGGAGTCAGATGTCGCAGGAGTAGGAGAAGCTGAATCCTTACGGCCACTTGTATTATGACCGAGTTGGGGAGCATTAGGCTGAGAAGCAGTAGGTTTACGTGAGAATAGAGACCCCATTCTACGCTCCATAGGAGTAAGATCATGACAAAGGAAAAATTTTGCCTTCTCTAGGTACGCAGTAACACGCTCTCGATGAGTAAAGATTGTGTCAACTTCGATTGATGAAAACAATTTGACTAAGATGTGTGGATTTGTACTACGGGAGGACAAGCGTTTGGCATCAGCTATTTTATAGTTGAAACCACATGAATACAGGAAACTGGTCACAACATCAATTGGCCGAGCAGATCGAGGAACATTTTTTAGCAGGAAGTTGTAAGAACGCTTCTGTCTTTCACTTGATTCACTGGCGATCAGGTGAACAAGTGAGTCGAGACGCCTACATTCTTCAGAGGGAATATCGGAGATGTTCCCGTCGAATAAATGTCCAAGAATTGTCAGCAAAGAGCCAAACTTTAGCATAAATTCATTGCAGTGGTCAAGTGCAGACAGATTAAGCTGCCGACCAATTACAACGGGTGACGACTGACTAGTAATATCATCTGACTTAGATTTAGGTAAAGCTTCTGAGTAACGTTTAGTTAGGCCATGTTTACTTACAAGAGCCGAGAGCTTACGTCGACCAGTGACTTTTGGTCTCATCTTGTCTCGAGGCAATTTGTGATTAAGAAAACTTCTGGCAGACAAGTTGACTGAATTTCAGCTAGGGGCTAACGATGTAAAAATAAATTACCACAGTTAGAGAGAAATCGGATGCACAAAATGAGAATTTCAAAGTGCGATTAGTGAACAACGGGCATAGACTAGCAAAACTCGAAAGGAGATGGCAGCGGGCAGTTCTTAGAGAAAAGGCCTGTATTTTAAGGATATTCAAACAAAAAAAACAGGTACTAAAATCGTTAGATCTCACAGAAAAACCACTAAAAATAATATCCTCCACTTATCTTCTGACTAAGATTTAGGTAAGCCTTCTGAATTAGATTTAGTTAAGCCTTCTGGCTTGGATTTAGTTAAGCCATGCTTACGTACAGAGGCCGAGAGCTTTCCCCGACCTGTGACTTTTATTCTTGATGTGCAATCTCGAAAAATTACAACTAAGCAATCAGATCGAAAAGCCCAAACATTTCGGTCGCCACGTTTATGATATCTTTGCGATTGCCACCACAGAAACCGACGTTGCTTTCCTCCTAAATGCTGTGAATAGAGCACAACCCTCGATCAAATTCACGTTTTAGATGGAATCGACCGGTTTGCTTCCTTTCTTAGATGTCCTTCTAAACAGGAGATCTAACGGTAGCATCCGTAGGAGCGTCTATCGGACGCAAACCTGGTCTGGACAATACACGAACTTTGTTAGCTTCGTACCTCTCCAAGAAAAACGAAATCTGGTCAGGTGTTTGGCGCAAAGAGCTGGAAAAACTTGTTCAACAGATAGTATCGAGGAGAACCTTAGAAAAATCCAGGACTGGTTTCACGAAAACGGGTATCCTGACAGGTTCATTGCAAAGGACCTTGCCGAACGACCCGTAAAACCCACCACACTGACGGCCGAAAAGAAAGAATTGTTCCTCAAAGTCCCTTCCCAAGGTGACACTGCAAGTGAACTCCTAAGAAGGCGCCTTGACCAAACTGTCTCGGGAACCTTTCCAGCGGCCAGGGTTCGAATATCATTCTCTATTGACCCTATTTTACGCGTAGAAGGCAATGATAGGCTGCCACTTCAGACCATCTCAATTTGCATCTACGCATTAGCTCGCTCCCGAGGAGCAGGTTAGGTTGGTCGTACGATTCGGCGCCTTTCCAGAAGAATACGAGAGCACATTCCTGGATGGCTGGAAAAAGATGAAACTAGGAGAAGAGACAGCGCCATCCTTCTGCATGCAGTGGATTCAGGGAATCGAGTGGACCCCGCTGAAACATTTCGTCTGATTTATAAGGTTCCCTCGAGCTACCCTAAGACACTGAGCCAACGCCTGTTAGCAGCAGCAGAAGCGGCCGCCATCAAGTTACGAAAACTGACCCTATGCGCCCAGAAGAACCTCGTTCAGGCTCCGCGTTTACCGTGGTCAAAGCTTGAGTAACCACATACAACTTTCTGCACCCTCCCACTCTTGCCTAGCCTGTATTTTCGAACTAACTTTTATCGGTTTTTTCAGTCACTGTACGCTTTTCCCATATAACTGTACCGGCCTGAAGAAACGTTATCGAAAGCAACGTTCGCTCGCCACTTTGTCTTCTATAAAATATATCACTAATTTTACGCGTTGATGATTACGTATTTGCTGGTGTATCAATTAAGATAGTTACTACGTACAGTAATGACAAGAGGTTTAAGGTAGCTACTCGATCCTGCGTTTTTTACTGCGCGCAAAGGCATATTGTCCTGATACGCCCAGGAATAAACTGATTTCTGTTTTTCCCCACAGGTATCCGCAGGATGTGTACGTTTGCGCATGTTTTGCGTGCCCCTGGGGGTGTGAGCAAAATTCCTTAACAGAAGCAAAGGGTTTTCTTATGTAGCTGTTCATATTTGTTGTTGAAATCAAAGAAAGCGCATACTAAGCGTTTGCGTGTTTTAATTCTGTTAACAGTGTAATGTCAGAAATGTGGCACATTCACCTTCCATGGCCGAGATGTTGTGTGGATATCTCTAAATTTCCGATTATCAAAGCATCTTCAGCTATTTAGTGCCTTTTTAAAGACCTTTTCACAACCCCAATATCTCTCCGGATAGGTTTTAGTTAGAAAGGTAACAAACGAGGCCCACACCACGGCAGGTAAAGGAATATCTAAATAAAAATGGACAAAATTGGGTCGCATTAATGAACGTTTTTCAAACCACGTTGGTCTCAAGACTTAGTGTTTGAAAAGTTATTGAACGGTGAACTGCATTCATGAGCCTTCATATTTATGTGCATAGGGTAGTTAAGTTTCATAAATGGTCTCTTTACTGCTTTTATCCCTTTCGTGTGCCACGCGTGATGTGTTTCTGAGATTCGTAATGATGACCGCCAGTGTGTTTAATTATTCAATGAATTCAAATGACAAGTAACGCTGGAATTCAAATTGTCCTTTATCGTTGAAACCTATTAAATATTGCAGTGAACGTTCATATTCTTAATTGAAACCAACAACTGTTGCGGATTCCATGCACTTTTAAGAGATTGTATTGATTCACTGTTCCGTCGCTCATTTCGCAGCAAACTTGCGATAGCGTTCGAGAAGCGCGGCATTTCAATATTGGAAATGGCTATTCTCCGTTGACTGATCCCTTCGGCATTCCAAAGAAACGCCCGGAGGGTTATTCGAAATTCTGTTCCATTTACTGGTATTGTCCTTTTCGGATACTAAAATTGGAGAGGTAATTTGGCCTAAGTATTACACACGGAGATGTGATCATGTATCCTATTACGTGTAAATTATATTCTGATGAAAAAGCTACCCGATTGAAGGTTAGTAAGACGGTTTCAAATTTGGCGTCACACTGGTATTCCATAAAACCAAGCAAAGTCAAACGTCGACTGTTTAGGCAATTGTGGATGAGAAAAGGTTCTTGAGGAGTCACACTGTAGGAAATTCGTCCGGATCTGGCGTTTATTTCCTGGACAGGAATCGTTGGGATGCGCCTTATTAATTGTTCCGCGATCTCCCAGATACGGAGCGTTCCTCCACTTTGATGGCATGTGATGCTTTCTATAAAATCGTTACGTATCATCACTTAAGACGTTTACTGAGACCCTATATAACGACATATGGCATCGCAAAGTCTATCATCGAGTTATAAAATTTCAGTATATGTACAGTGCATTTAAACAGGACTGATCTGGGTGAAGTTTCTGTCAACTTGAAATAGCGTAATTTGTTTCGACCACAATCATCTGCCTAGGGATAAGCTGAAGCTGACCTGTTAAAACCGATAATATTCAACAGGCTAAACCAGAGTTACTTCCAAGTATTGACTAAATGGACCAAGCAGAAGGCAATTCGTTTGCAGGAAAAGTACATATGCGCTGGACATTTGGCACTTCAGATTCATCAGACGTTTGTTTTCTCAGATAAAACGGCGGTATTGTTTTATTCCATTTTGCAAGACTATCAATGGCATGCAAATTAACTTAATCGTCTTCCGTAAAAAAACATGTTCTCGAGAATACTTGAGTCTGCCTGTCCAACAATATCCCAAATTGCCGATACAAGCGAAAATGCCAGTTCCAGGAACTAGTTGATCAGAAGAAGAAGCGATCGCTGGAACAATGGCTTTATTCGCCTGACGTTTCGGATTCTCTCTTGAATCCATCATCAGAGACAGTTGCAGAAAAGGGTGGCTAATGTACAGGCAGTCGCAGTATTTATAGGATGCGGTCGCCATGCTACCGCATACCTACAACAATTAACCGTGCTCCCTTCATCAAGGATTGTTGCCCGCAGGTGCGCTAATTGCTTGATGGCCGGCATGCAAGTTGTTAATTGCTGACATCTCATCACCCGTGTTGGATGCTGGCGTGATGATCGCTCGGCCATTCTATGGTCTCCCAAAGGTGCACAAGGAGGGCGCTGCTCTCCGGCCCATTGTTTCGCTCAAAGGCACTCCAACGTACGGACTGGCAAAATGGCTCTTTCGGCGCCTCAAATTTCTGACGGCTGACTCGGACACCACGGTCTGTTCATCAACGCAATTCCTGGAGAAGCTTAAAGGAGTAAGTCTCTTGCCCAATGAGGTCATGATATCTTTTGATGTCACGTCCCTCTTTTCTTCTATCCCCCAGGATCTGGCAATCGAGACCGTCCAGCTACTCCTACGAAACAAATACGATGAAACTGAGAATCGTCTCGGACATGCCCAAGTCCTTCAGCTCCTAAAGTTCTGTCTCAGGACGTACTTCACGTTTGACGGAACAATCTAAGAGCAAGTGAAGGGAACACCGATGGGCTTGCCGATTTCGGGATTATCGCCGAGGCGGTGCTACAGCGGTTGGAGTCGCTGGTCTTCCAACACCACAGACCGAAATTCTGGGCTCGGTATGTGGACGATACCTTCGTCGTCATCGAACGGGATCAGGTGCTAACGTTCAAAGAACGTCTCAACAGCGTCTTCCCGGACATACAATTCACGATGGAGGAGGAAGAGAATAACCAGCTGGCATTCCTTGATGTCCTCGTCTGTCGCAAAGATTGTGGTGGCCTAAAGACCAAAGTGTTCAGAAAAGCAACGAACACGACGCAAATTCTGAACTTCAACAGTAACCACCCAATCTGCCACAAACGCAGTTGCGTAAGAACGCTATTTCGGCGTGTTGAAACGCATTGCAGTGAACCGGAAGACAAGGTTGCCGAATCCCAATATCTTCGACGGGTTTTCCGAGAAAACGGTTATCCGCGCAACTTCGTCAACCAGTGCTTGCGCAAACGAGACGAGCGACAAAATCGCGCCGACCCCAAATTCTGGCGAGCGATCCCGTACATCAAGAACGTCTCCGAGGCCGTTAGCCGCCTTCTTGCACCACTTGGGGTTGGAGTTGCGCACAGACCGGAGGCCACCATGAGGCGTCAAGTGATGAGACCAAAAGACCCACTGCCACGGCAAGAAACATCTGGAGTCGTTTACCGGATCTGGTGCAGTTGCGGACAAAGCAACTACGTCGGAAAAACTGGAAGACTGCTCCGGACGCGAATTGCCGAACAAGTGGCAGCTGTACGGAGAAATGACGCCAACTCTCAGGTCGCGGCCCATTCGACGAGACCCGGCCACACATTCAAGTTCGATGAGGCCGAAATTCTCGCGAGAGGGGATAATCGCGTGAGCCGCGAGTTGCTTGAGTCATGGTTCACGGGACCTCAGTCTATCAACAAGTGCAACGACATCCCCACTCCATATTATGTCCTGAGGCATAGACTGGCCAAAGCAATTGACCACCCGAGGAGCGCGCAAGCACGTGAGCCAGATGGCCGAACGATCATCACGCCAGCATCCAACAAGGGTGATGAGATGTCAGCAATTAACAACTTGCATGCCGGCCATCAAGCAATTAGCGCACCTGCGGGCAACAATCCTTGATGAAGGGAGCACGGTTAATTGTTGTAGGTATGCGGTAGCATGGCGACCGCATCCTATAAATACTGCGACTGCCTGTACACTAGCCACCCTTTTCTGCAACTGTCTCTGATGATGGATTCAAGAGAGAATCCGAAACGTCAGGCGAATAAAGCCATTGTTCCAGTGATCGCTTCTTCTTCTGATCAATATCCCAAATGCATCAGACACGCATCGGTTGAATTACGTGTGAAATACATATGTACGTTGGATTCCGAGGCTGTTTGCGAATATCGACTACGTTTTGCATAACCTTTGTGAGCATTATCTTTGCAGGAAGAAAACATATCTAAAAAGTATTTGCTCAACCGCGCACAATTGCACCTTAAGTGGGGATTTCGAAGATAAAGGAAGGGCGACGCAGCTTCACGCCAACGGCCTTCCTTGTCAAGTTTCGCGACACTGCTGGCGCATGCCAGGCAATATGCCGGGAAATCAAATCTGGTGGTAATGTGAAAGGAGACGGACGTTTAGTTTCTGGATGCATATTACTGAAAATGGGATTAGGACAGTTTCTCGGATCATTTAACGCAGAAAGACTCTTGTTTAGGACAGTGTTTTTTCGTGACCGGGAAACATCTCGTGGTATACAGTAATGTTGTAAATAGAGGCACTAAAACTGCAGCATTTATAGCACGTAGCTGCCGTTGGGCCACATGCGTACTATAATTAACAGCTGTCGTGATCACCGCTGAGGGTCGTTATTAAGGCGATTATGGCCCGACAGTCCGCGTCCAAGTCGCTAACTGCCGCAATTGCATCCTCCGTGTTGGATGTTGACGTGATGATTACCTCACAATCTGGCCCGCTGTCACCGGGAGAGTTGATCGCCCGCGCCTTCCCCACATGACTGATTTTCCTGATCAGTCAATGTCTCAGCATTGAATATGGCACTGGGGGGTCATTGCACTTGTTGGTGCATTACGGGCCTAAGAACCATAATTTGAACGGTGCAAGGAAACACCTCATTGCATACAGTAATGTTGTAAGTGCTTAGCTAGCTTTTAAAATGATTACACCTATAATTACGGGTAGCTTTCGGCATCAAATGGTTTAGAGGTGTCAAAGGGACACATAACGGCCTATATATTGAACATTGAGCATTGTCATACGCTTCATTTAAGTATGGACGGAAAGTACCCCAGAATGACGGATATGTGCTCATTTCTTTGAGCTTTCGACCTCGAGCTGGCACAAGAATCCGTCTTCAGCGATAGAATCACTGGTAACAAAAATGACCGTCATATGACAAGTTAACTAACCAGAAATCGCCATCGTTCTTCTCGAAAATGATTGTGCAGGCCCTACACGCGAACGTAAATTCAGTTTGACGGTTGACCGAAATCAAATCCGATGTTAGGATACTCATCAACGCCGGACTTATTTGTGTTTCTAAATTGATCTTTTACTCCGGTAGCTACCAACGCGAACGCATTACTTTGTTCGCATGTGCGGATATCTACTCTTAAGCTTCAACCAGTTATCGACCGACTAAACGTTATCCCTGATCAGAGGAGAGCGACAAAATTTGTGAAAGACCTCGGAACTTTACCTTACACCTGCAGTCTTAGTAAACTTCAACTATTTCCTCTTGAGTACAGGCAGATTCTAGGAGATCTCATACAGACGTATCGGATATTGAGGAACCAGGTCTGTGCCATTAATCTCGACGATTCCTTCACCCTGGCCACAACAACAAACCTGCGTGGGAACTCTCGAAAACTTAGAGGATCCCGATGCCGTCTGGACACAGCGAGTCGTCGGTGCCTGGAACGGGCTTCCCGAGGACGTGGTAATGGCCGACTCCAGGGAGACATTCAAGCAAAGATTAGAAGCATCTTTGCTTGGAAAATACCGATTCTCTGGACAGAACAGCTCTGTTGTGCCAAACCAACGCCTTGCATATACCTACCGCTAATGCGGATGATTGTCATTTCATTTTACCGATATCATTTACAACTGAAAATTCTCGATTTTCGGTCCTGTATTTTCCATGAAAATATTCTGTTAAGTGAATATATCACTGAAAACATTTTAGTACCATGTATATTTAAAGATAGATATTGCATGTTCCGTTCTCAATAGGGCTGTCAAAGGCATTGCCTATTACCCTTAAGATATACTGACCTATACTGACTTATGCATTTAGATTAACATTATTTTAAGACCCCTATCGCGGTAACAGAAAAGTATTTCATTAGGATGCAATCGAAGAAGGAAAGCGCGGAATCAATTCCGTAATTTCGGAAACTATGCTTGAGTGCAACTAGGTTTACAGCCAAATTTCTACATTAGCCTTCTAAGGTTAAAAACAACATCATTTTGGCTTCAATATATCTGGTCTACTGTTAGCTGTGTAAAAGTTTTAGACTAAAATTGGAAAACATTTTTACACTGTTCATGAAGCCCCTTATCTATGGACATAAAGTTTATTAAGAATTCTCAACGTTTAAATGAGGCTTGTACTTTCTGCATGAGAACTTATGTTAGACATTAGTTTTAATATTATTAATGTGCATTAAATTATTATGAGTGAAAAGATGTTGGGGATAAACGGCAAGGACATATTAGTTTCCAGCAGTCTATTATTAACTGAGTGTGGAGATGTAGTCTGCCCTGTTGTGCGCTTTAATAAATGAGTTATGATAAAGCACCGAATCCTCTATAGATGGATCGTGAAGAGTCAAACAAATTTCAAAATAACTTGTGGATGCCCTCATTCAGAAAGACAATATTAAATGCTCTAAAGTACGACCGAGTTATTTCATACGAGGTATGGTATGGGCGCTTGATCAAAAGATAACTGACAATCTACCTTGTTCTGTCAAATGACTTAATGCACATTCGATAAAAAAAAATATTTTGTTTCAGCCAAGTCGCCTGATATCGGATAATCCTCTGAAGAACTTAATGATATGTTTGGTTATCATTGTCAGGAGAAAAACAGATCTGATATTTTTATAAAAATTACTTACGAAAAGCGGAACAAGCGTCGCTAATGGTTATGCAGATTAACAAGAAAGGCAAAGTTGTCCACATGATGCAACAAAGTGACTTCTTCATCTGTCACGTCGAATAGGCTTATAATTATTGCCTGTCCAAGAACCTATCTCGTGTTAATTAGCGGGCTGAATTTGTTATTCAGAGTTTGTGTCTGCACGTGTGCGCTTAATGAAACAAAAGAGAACGTAGCTGGGGTAAAACACCCGCCTCTCTACCGCGGAGAATAATCAAAGAAAAAGAGCACACACGTATCTGCGATCGACCTTTTAGAAATACGGACTAATATGCGCTTATTTGTTTGCTTTTGCGAATAATTTTCTTTGAAGTCATAGCCTTGGTTTTTTCTCTTCACAGGTAAATTATCAGATGGCCAGTTAAGTTAACCAAAGACTTGACCGCTATCAAGCAGATTATCTGAAGTAGTCAGTTGAGGAGAGGCGCGATGTGTGTTTTCTTCAAAAAAGCCTATTTTTCTTGTTGAATAGTAAAGTTGAAACTAGAAGTAGAGCTAAATCTCCGGTAAAATGCTGATTGTAGTTTGGTTTTGGTCTACTTTCTGTGGTTACTTATCGCATCCAATAGACGTTAACCGGAAGTTCTTCAAAAACCTAAATGCTTTCTAAGCTACCGTACCGAAGGCGGTTAAAGTGATCTTTGTATGATAGTTTTAGGTCAACTATGTGTCTGCATAGTGATTATATGAAATGTTTGTGAAACTATCGAAGTTCAGTTCGTGAGTATCAGAATATGTTTGTATTCAGCTGCAAATGCATAAAACTTGCATGAGATTTCCAAGAAAGCATCTTTCAGCCAGGTGTGTTTGATTTTGGTCCAGGACGACCGCGCAGGATTCGCCTATGCTAAAGTTCTGTCAGCACCAAACGAATTTAATACCCAGCCTAAACGTTATATCAGTCTCCACATCCCGTTAGCCTTGAACATTAAATGACCAGAAAATGCACAGCAAACTAACGCAACATTTTATATGAACACAGCGGTCGTTACAAATTTCAGGTTATTCCGCTTATTCCTACCCTAGACTTCATAAAGTCCTGTTTCCAACTAACTGCGGCTAGTATCAAGTCTTCAAACTAAACAGGTTGCTTTTGATAAAATACATTTTTCGTCCATTTTAAGCACACACTGTAGAATGTTGAAGTGTAGGAAATGGGATTAATTACAAACACCAATTTCGGTGTTCAGGCTGTCTCTTCTATCAGATACCGCAAATAAAGCATGCGCCTGTCTTGCGTGTGGGTGGAAAAACGCCGGGTTAGGTGCTGTCAATATAAGACTGTGCATTTCCTAATAAAGATGACCAATATTCGGTTTGGAAAATAAATCAGTAATTGACTTGACAGAAGTAGTAATTACGAAATCACGTCACAACGACCATGCACTGCTTCAGTAAAAAACAACTCTGACATTCATTTTCGATTTTGCGTTTGACAATTTGCATGACGTTTTAGACTGACTTAAAACTTACAGGGATATTTGAATATAATATATTGCCAACTAACACGCACTTGTTAGTGAAAAGTGAGCGCATGCAATGTGTTCTACAGCAGGATCATTTCAGCAGAATAATTTTAGGTTTGCCGTGGTTGAATAATGCAACGGAATGCCCAATAGATACAATACGGGATGGTTTAATTTCAACCTGTGCATCATCAGCAAACTTTAGCACAAAATGCCCATGACTTTCGACGTGACTTTAGATATAATGGCTTCCGTCGAAAACCAATGCGCCACTTAATATTGCCAGCTTGCATAAAAAAGTTCATATAATTTTTCTGTTAAGTAGGACGCTCTAGCCAGATTAACTCCTTGTAGTTAACCCACGCTTGATTACATTTGAAACACCATGTGGTTGGAAGCTAGAGCTTGACCCTCAGACAATGCCTCTCGTTTTTTCCTTTAAAATTAACGCTAACGTCAACTTGTGTAGATAACTTGTCTGTTCATTTGATGGGTCAGGCACTTGACAGTCGCCTGATGTCTGAAAACATGCGTCCGGAGGATAAACCGCCTAAGTGTATTGTCTTATTAATTGTTGGCCAAAATTCTGAAATGTGTCCTCCTGGCAGGACGGGGAATCTGGCTGCGATTCGTTCCTTTTATTATGACCTTTGTGATTCGAATCACCTTTTCGTGTTTCTGTAGAACACTGATCCACCGTACGCAGACAAGGCGTGTGTAACACGCGCAGACGGACTGTTTGACCACGTTCGTCACTGTCACCGCTTGCATAATTCAGCCTACTATGTTTACATAGTTTACCCCCATCTGGACATTCCCAAACCCTACTAGCTCCACATCGTGAGTTCAGCACCCTCGGAATCAGTGCAGATGAAACTTGCCTCGTATCTCTTAACAAATACCCGCTTTAAGAAATATTAAGCCTGACAACAATGTCCCCAGTGTGATCTTCAAGGTCTTGGCAGACCTTCGGCCGGTTACTACGCTCTAATTAGAATTGCCAAGACCTTCGCTCCAACGCAAAAGCCGAGATGCATATATCTCTGGTTCCACCAACGTTCCTAGATAGTTAACATGAGCGAGGCCTCCTCAGAAATACAGGTTGCTCGATGTGGAAGTCCGTGAAAGGACCCCAATCCTCAGTGTCCACGCCAAGGCAGATACAACTGCGACGACGCTGCCACTTGACTGGACTGGTTAACAATCACGTGTTCAAACAAGTATTCACCAGGGACATTGCTTCGGATGCTGGCAGACAAGGCGGCCAATAGGGCTGCTACAAGGACAGTTTACAGATGATCCCTATCCGTACACAAATTAACCCTTGGACCTTGGATAAAATTGTTCTGAGCCGACCGGGTTGGCTTACTGCCACGAGAACTGGAACCGCCGTCTATGAGGCATACTCCGTAAAAGAGGCAAAAGAGAACATAATGTCGCATAAGTTTCGAATATGACGGATCCATGCTGAAAGCGCCGAACACCTGACACTGCGCATTTCCAACCGAAGTTCAGAACACCGATTGAATTAGTCCAACATCTTCGGATCCACCGTTATGGCAAAACGCACAACTCGCCAATTCTCTCACTGGTCGTCGACACCGCCGGCATTGTCACGAAAATAAACTCAGCAACCTGCTTTTCTCGTTTAACCCATCATCAGTGCTTATACTATCATCAGTGTGTTCTCAGTCCGAAACTGTTCCCATTGTGATCGCGCCTTTGCATCACACGTTATCTTCGACCATCACTAAAAAATCTACTGAACTGCGACCGGTGAACCAGTGTCAGGAGGATCGATATACATATGCCACTGCAACCTCGCCTGTCAACATTGGTTTGCGACAATTGGGCATCGCACAGGCCCTCTTGAGCACATGTAAATCTACGAAAGTCTTTTCTGGAGCACCATAGACCACATTCCATAAGCACGCATCGCCCTATCTGCACAAATCCTACGCTGCATATGCACCTAACGCACATCACAGTTCGACCGTCGAGTTCTACGATGTCCACTGCGTACTCCACAGCAAGGCGGAGAGGGGACGGTGCATTGAGCGCGAATTGGTTTAAAGTGACACTAGACTTGCGCAGCAGCTACCGCACTCCCTCTCTTCCTTCATTTCCCCCGGACCCGGTGTTAAGACAGAGCGAAGAAGACCGGAGGTGGGGGGAAGGTGGCTCGCCCGGCCGGACCCACACCTAGGCGCGCCACCACACCCCCTGGTCAGCACAGCAAATGACCAGGACTTTTCGCCAACAACAACGACACCCCGAAAGGTTCAAGCCCAATGCGCAACAGGCACGTACGCGGCATCCCTCCTCCACACATCATGCCTAATTATTACAGCAAACATGCCATCAATGTTTCCACTTTTTAATGGCGGTTGAGACGTCTCGCGCAAGAATAAGCGCACTTCACGCACGTGGGAACCATGTCCTCTCTCTGCTCTGGCATTTTGGACGTGGGAACCAGATAAGTTTTGACTTGCGTGGATGGGCAGTTAATCCTTGGCAGAAGCTTCGACCAGTCATATTATTAGAAACGTGTGATTATTATCAGAAAACAATTTAATACCTTTGGTGCGCTTTCTGTGAGATCATGATTGATACGATATTTCATGAATTATGGATAAAAAGTTAATTATTTAATCTTTTTTCTCATGTTCATCCTAGAAATTGCATAAGTGCTGTTGCTGAATTGTCTAAATTCATTTCCTCACCTACCGAAAGCTGATCTTTAAATCCTTTTAAGGCAGTCTAATAAGGGAATGAGGCTTTCGCCCTTGAACTCCCTATTCATATCAAAAAACAGCAATAGAATCGGCTGTTGCATCAGTGAATCTGGAAATTCAAAAGTTAACAGTTATAGTGAGCCAGTTGAAAACGGGACTTGACTTTCCATTTCTAAATACGAAAGCAAAATGACATACATGTATATCAGCCGTTCAACCGTGTCACAAACTACCTGCAATCATTTTCTTTCCAATTTTTCTGGTCTTAAATGATGAAGAACTGGAACTTTTAATTCGGTCGGTATAAGAGAATCAGGTCAGGGGAGCATTTCATTAGGCTCCACTGGAACAGAGTTAGATAACACTAGGAGACGAAGATCCTGGTCTTTAAAACTCTTCCGCTCCCGGTCTTCGATGAGTCTTCCGTAAACTGCCGCATGATCTGTAAGATAGCAAAACATCGTGTGACAAAATATGAAATAAAAAATGTGTATTATGGGTAACCAGTTTATTAAAGAGGAGGGTTAACTTGTATATGTGTTGTTCGAAATGTTAGTGTTCAGTGCTATAATTTTCTGTAGTCGTGTTATTGCATCGTTTCGCTGTATTGTCCTTGCAAGCAGTTGCTCAGCACCCAAGTGCATTTATTCTAGGGAATACTTAATATGCGCCCATTCGTTTAACAAGGACCTGGATTGTGATTACAGGGTGGAGGTGCGTTTAAGTGGCTGCATGGGCAGTTGCGACTGTGTGGACGCAGGTATGTCCGAACTGAAGTCAGTCAAGTGGCCTCAGGTCAACGCGTCTGGAATGGTTCATTTCAAGGAGTGAATGACTTTGAGGCAGTGGGGCGTTGGAAAATGACGCCAGACATAGCCATGATGACTGCCCGCAACAGGCTTTTCAGCCCGCTAGCTAATTTGATGGCCCTTGGTTCTGAGTTCTCCAAAAGACTGTAGTCTTAGTTCATCTGGGGACGCCACGCCTGATCACAATATTCTAACACCAGTTGGACAAATGTTCCTAACACTCGCCAAAGAGCCCTTCGTCAAAATGAATGTACCTCCTGATCGCTCTTACGATACACATAGCCGAAGGTTTACATCCATACACCTAAGTCCCTTAACCTGTTTATTGGCTCCCGTTCGTGTCTTCTGATAGGATACGAATGTCCGAATACTATCACCTATCTCTAACTACATCGTAGTCGAACGATACAGCCTTTGTTGAAACTGAAGCGAAAACGTCACCCCCCACACGATTGTTACAATCGATCCAAGTCATTTTGTAAAGTTAGCGCATCTTCCGACTTTTCAACTGAATTGCATACCCTCGGATAATCGAAGACTGCGAATGCCCGCTTAATGGCGCATAGCATTGAAGTGGCAGTCTTAGCCGCCTAACAGCATTGTGTAGAGGGCTTTAGGCTGTCTCCGAGATAGTTCTGCGTTTTTGCTTCAAAGAGTGGCATGCCGTTTGGATAGCATTGCCGCGTACTAGGGGTCTGTGGCTGTCAAGGATATGAGATCAACTTAAACCACGCGCAATAAGTTCGTTTCGTCTAATGTTAACAGCCGGGAATCTGTGAGGACTAGTTTATTCCATATACAGGGCAGTTTGCCGTAAGTTGGCTGTTTACTTGCGACAGAGATAAGCGTCCCTTCCCGGATAGTGTCAGTAGCGGTGTGTTGTTTTCGCGGGTGTGAGTGTTTGTGTCAGCAGGAGGGGATGACTGGTTGAGTGTTGGTCATGTGATTGGACAAATTAGGGGAGAAATAGGGGGCGCATGCTCACAAGGCCTCACGGGAATCAAGCCAGAGCTTTCGATGCACGTGAGATAATGAAATATTTTGAGGTCTGTCGAGAGTCCCTGAAGTTGGACCGGAGGAGTCCCAGTTCTAGGCGGCGGGGATGGCCGTGTGTCAGCAGCTGTTGCGGCCATCGTTCGACAAAACAGGGCCGGAGAAAAAGGGGAACTGGAGCGGCGGCCACAGGTCTCATTTCGGGGCGCTGTATGGTGCATTTGTTCAAACTGAAGGACAAGAGGCGTTTGCGGAACCACAAGTTCGCATATATCGAAAGCAGAATGGGAATTAGAACGCTACCCTGCGAAACCCCACTGTGAACGGTTACCCACTCTATTTTTACATCACCAATACAATCACGCAGATATCTGCCCGTGATAAAGTCTGCCAGCCATTTGAGTAGGTTGCCAGTTACGCCCATTTAACACTGCTTAGGTAATACCCTTTTGTGGAAAACCCTGTCGAGGGCTTCATCGAAGTCAACGTAGACTGTATCTACTGACGAACTTATTTCTCAATATTCCATCCAGCTTCTCATAATTGTGAATAAGCTGGCGAGACACGATCTACCGCTCTTGAATCCATGGTGACGCGAGTGAAGCAGGTTTTTTTTCCCCAATATGCCCATTAGCTCCGTTTGTGTTATTCTCTTTCTTAATTTACAACAAAGGCTCGTAGGACTCGCTGCACTGAAAACGTTTGGTGAGGCTTCCCTTCTCGTTTGTATATGAGGTTTACGTTGGCTGGTTTTCAGTCGGGAAACAAAACCCCGCCTCCAACTAATTTTCGAAGAACTTGGGGATCGGGAAGATCAGAACTTTTACGTTTATGCCAGTAAGGCCAGACGATCTGGTGTAGCTAATGGACCCCTAGGTAGTGCATTTCTCGGTGTATTCTCTCATCAAAAGGCGGCTTCTTGATATGCACGGAAAGAAATAAACCTGACTAGAGACTCGGGCTATCTGAGTTATCTATTAACTTTTGGCGGGCCTAGTCAATCGACAACGTGATCCCACGCTAAAACCATGTCGAGAAAAGCCAACCGAAACGACCGCGCCAGAATGAACTTAAATGTCGACGCCACCCAGTGAAGAACAAGAGCAGTGGGTGAAAAGTCAGTTTTTGATACCGGAACTCACACCAGTTGGTGCATCCGCCTAGCCGTTACATAATCACCAACTTAAGCAAAAGTGAATAAGTGCGAGTTTAGGAAATGCGTAGCAAATAGAATATGTATTTGGACGCCCTATCATGTATCCTACCAAATGTTCTTAGGGGGTTCTCCCTACGTCATTTACTCCACAACTTATTTCAGGCTTTACACTACTTAAGGTCGGTGGTTCTCACGTAAGCCACCCTAACTCCTTCTCATCTCACCCTAGACCTGGCATCCCAGCAACTAATTCTCGTAGCTGCTTGCCCTCCCGTAATAACCTCTATGTCTCTCCTATCCTCTCTCTTTCCCAAGTTAACCTCCAACACGCCTAACTTTGCTCTATATTTCTGTTGCTATTCCAGTATCTGAAAACCACATTTACAAATATTTCAGGTCCCTTTCTTATAATTTTCTCTCTGATTCTCTATATGCTACCATATTACATCTTGCTAAATTCCAGGTCTGTCATAAGTAAAATGGTCCAAATCAGAGCCATTGATCACGAAATGACGCCCGATATTATATGCATAACCGAATCCTGGACCCATCGTCTGATTCATAATTCTACCTTTTCATAAATGACTTTGGTTTCTACAGCCAAGACTGCACAAACAAGCGTGAGGACGGGTGCCTTATATATCTTAGATCTTCCCTGAAGCCCTTTCCACGTGATCTAAATGCCCTTTTATTCCCTGGTAATTTCTCCTTTACATCTCGATCTTGACGGCAGCTGGACTTGCAGGCGCAAGACGGAGAGGCCGAGAAAACACAGGAGGGCCAGTTGTGCGGATATGATGAACATCGTCAAGTGGTTGAGTGGAGCGGCTGAAAATGGAAAAGGTGAAGCCAGTGTATTCGGTGTGGAGCTGCCGAAATGGACAATAATGGTCAAGTCCTAGGATGGCAAAGTAGTGGTCACTGCAGAGAAGGGGATACCCTGGACAGTTGGACGGATGGTCTGGACGTTTAGATTAAAGTGTCAGCAGTCCGCCAGAAGATGAGAAACGACAATGTTTTAGGTAGCAGACTCTCTACTACAAGGTAATCCGCATCAAGAATGATACATGAGACATCAGCAACGGCGACGACCGAGGAAACGGACGCCGGAGATCGATGTCCACAGACAGAGAACAGCAACCGAAGGTAGCGTTGGCATCCAGGGAAAATAGGTCAGGGCTGCGGGATAAACGGTAGGCTGTCGTGGGAGGGATGACACTCAAATGCGCACCAGTATCGACCAAAGAACGTCTGCCACTCCGGTTGTCGCAGGCGCAGTAAGCGCGGTAGGCAAGGCTTTGGGAAAGGTCAAAGTATTTTTCCGCGCCCCATGGGATTTTCCTGAAAAGGCAGGAAGTAGCAGAAATTGACACAATGTCGGGCCTTAACACCAATGCTGACATTATACTAAAGGATGCAGTTGTAAACGACGGTAATGCAGATAGCGTTGTAAGACTAACGCTTTTGTCGTCCACATGCACAGAGAGTCCACGCCATATGCTCGGGTACGCTCGAGGTGCAATTGCTTATGTTTGTCAGTACGGGCGTCCAGACCTATTCATTACATTCACGTGCAATTCAGCTAGGGCGGGATATTTATCAGCTCTTACTTCCAGGGCTATTGCCGGTGAATAGGAAGGACATTACAGCACGTGTTTTCAGGAAGAAACTGCAATCGCTAATGAACTTCATGGTGAAACACGAGTTGGTTGGGTCTGTACGCCGCTGGATGTGTTAGCTGGAACGGCAAAAGAGGGGACTGCCCCATGCACATGTATTGATCTGGATCTATAACAAGATCACTTCCAACGAAATCGACGATGCCATATGCGCTGAATTACGTGACGCCGACGTCGAAGATGATTTGCATGAAGTTGTGTCGAAGAATATGATACATAGACCTTGAGGTGCACTGAATCCCAATTCTCCCCCACCCCTCCCACCCCCCGGCATGACCGACGGAAAATGCTCTCAGAGATATCCTCGGGCATTTGCATGCAACACAGTTACCGTTAACGACGGAAGTCCCCTATACCCAACACGATCAGCGGAAGACGTCGGCAAGTTGGCCACCATGCGAATGCGAATCGGTGACATACAAACCGGTAACCGATGGGCTGTTTCGTATTCGCCTTTGCTTTTAGAAGCAAACGAAGTTAAGATGAACGTGAAAAACTGCAATTCCGGGAAAAGAATTAGGTACATTTGTAAGTACGTGAATAAAGGCAGCGAGAGGGCCGTTTTCGGCCCGCAACACGAAAGGAGAGAAGGGGTTGCGGACATACAACTCGATGAAATCGCACAGTATTGTGCTCGAAGATGCGTCAACAGCAACAAAGCCGTGTGGCGGATTCTTTCATTCTCCATCCATGAGCGAAGTCCAGGTGTTGTTCACTTGCAGTACAGTTAGAGAATGGGCAATGCGTTTACTTTACAGATGCAAATATGCAACATGTTGCCTTAGGTCCACCGGCAACAACATTAACTCTGATATCTACGTTAAGCCAAACTGACGCGTTTGCGAAAACACTACCGCATTCGAAAGTGTCTACGTATAACACAGGGAATGTGTGTAGAAATTCATGCGAACAACGCAAACGAAAAGAGCGAGTGGACGGACACCTCGGCATATTCAAAGGACTGCGCTAGGCAGACGGCACATCGTGCATCCCAATCTTACTTCGCATGGTGTTGACGACTGTGCCACTTCCAACCTCTTTCCGTCAGTTAAAATCTGTCAACGGCGCCATGCATGCCACATTCAGCAGTGCGTGTCGGGCTCTTCAGTTACTGGAGAACGATCAACAGTGGGACGTATGTATTAATGACGCCTGCAACACGTCCCATCCACAACATATTCATGACTTGTTTGCAGTCATATTGACCGCATTCTCTCCTTCATCTCCAACAGTTTTACGGGAGAAATATAAATCGCACATGGCTAAAGATATCTTCCGTCAACTATGCAAGGCAAATTCAAATGTGGCTGCAGAGCAGGAATCTACAGCGAGGCGTTAATATGTCCGTAAAAGTGTATGTACGTAGAAATCGCAAACAAAGTTTTTAATCAACCGGCAATGTCACCGCAAACCCAATCTGCTGCTGCTTCGTTAAATGTGGATTGACGCCATGAGCAAAAATAAAACACGGCTCAACTTCTGTCATGCTTGCAATCAAACGTTCCTAAGCTAAGACTGGAGCGGTTAACACCGCCCGTTTCCCCTCCCACACAACCGTCATAATGGGCTGTCACCCAATGTCAGCTCAGTACTGTGCAGCTCGGCTTGCGGAAGCCCGGTTGCGGTCACGACTACCGCGTTCTGCAGCATCAGTTCTGCTTATTTCAGCAACAGGATGAACAATACCAGCTGAGAGTGCAGCTTCGTGCCTGCTTCGTTTACAACAGGATGAACACACCCGACTGGGAGTGACCGAATGCCGCCAGCGAGGAACAGCGCACCAGCGTCAAACACGACTGCGTGCTCAGCATTCACGCAACCTGATGCTGTTGTAAACGACGGTTCGCCAACAACCGTTGGAAGACTAATGATTGTAGGGTAAGGTGAGGCCATAAATGCCGGCAGTCGGAGACCGATTTCAACGAAGCATTCATTTACTTTTCGGAGAGGTGCCGGTGGATATCACTTCAACGTTAGGATGATGAATCCACTCAGTGACGAGGAAACGTACATGAAATGCAGCTCAATGAACAACTAATCCAGGCCATTTTCGGCCTGCAACACGGAAGTAGATAAAAGTATGCGGACATGCAACAAAAAGAAATCGCACAGTATTCGTCTGGAAGATGTGTCAACGGCAATAAATCCATGTTGCAAATTCTTTTATTCCCCATCCATGAACGAAGTCCAGGTGTTGTTCGCTTGCCGGACAGTTAGACAATGGGCAATGCGTTTACTTTACCGATGCAAACACGCAACAGATTGCCTTAGGTCCACTGGCAACAACATTAACTGCGTTCTCCACGTTAAGCCAAAGTGACGCGTTTGCGAAAACACTGCCGCATTCGAAAGTGCCTGTGTATTACACAGGGAATGTGTGTAGAAAATCATCCGAACGACGCAAACGAGGAGAGCGAGTGGACGGACACCCCGGCATACTCAAAGGAACTGCGAAAGGCAGAGTGCATACCGTGCATTTCAATCTTACTTCGCATGGCGTTGATAAATGTGCCACGTCCAACGTCTTTCCAACAAATGAAATCTGTCAACTGCGTTACGCATGCCACTTCCAGCAGTGCGTATCAGGGTCTTCAGTTACTGGAGAACGATCAACAGTGGGACGTATGTGTTAATGACGCCTGCAACATGTCCCATCCACATCAAATTCATGCATTCTTTGCAGTCATATTGACCGCATTCTCTCCTTCATCTCCAACAGAATTACCGGAGAAATAGAATTTGCACATGACTGAAGATACCTTCCCTCAACTATGCAAGAAAAATTCAAATGTGGCTTGCACAGCAGGAATCTACAACTAGGCGTTAATATTGATTGAGGATATGCACGCAGAAATCGCGAACAAAGTTCTTAATCAACTGGGAATGTCACCGCAAACCCAATCTGCTGCTGCTTCGTTAGATGTGGATTGGCGCCATGAGCAAAATGAAATACGGATCAACTTCTGCCATGCTTGCAGTCAAACATTCACAAACCAAGACTGGAGCAGAATGACATTTACGATCAAATACTGCGGAATGTCAGTAACGGGGTTGGAGGAACCTTCTTCCTAGATGCGACAGGAGGGACTGGCAAAACGTTCCTACAACGACCGATTCTGACGGCAATTCGATCCAATAAATGACATAGCCCTAGCACTTGCATCCCGGAATAGCTGCAACTCTGTTACCTGGCAGAAAACCCGTTCATTCAGCTTCGAAATTGCCTTTGAACGAGCAATTCATTGAAACTCCCGCGTGTAACATTTCCAAAGCATCCGGCATGGGAAAAGTACTGCAGAAATGCAAACCTATTGTTTGGGATGAATGCACAATGACGCAAAAAAGCGCTCGCGGCCCCTGATCGAACACTGCAGGATTTGCGAGGAAACAGCAAGCCATTTCTGATGCACTGCTACTGCTTGCACGCGACTTCAAGCCACCACTGCCTCGATCGACACCGGTGGACGAAATAAATGCCAGCCGTCACCACTTACTCCGGAATTCTCGAGCGCGACTGGGTGCAGTAAACAATTGTCCTGCCTTCGACAGCGACTAGAAGGACAATCCTGGGTTTCGCACACAATACGTACCGCCAACCTGTGGCCCTTACATTTTCTTATTTGATGAAGTTAATTGCACATGTTAATGGACTGGGGCAGAAAACCATGATTCAAGTAGCTCCCGGCTCAGGCGGTTGTCATTTCTTGCTAGTATTTTATCCTCTTCCAATTTGAATGTGTGGCCGGATCTTGTCGAATGAGCCGAAACTTGAGAGCTGGCTTCATTTCTCCGCACCGCTGCAGCGCGTTCGGTCATTCTCGTTCGGAGCTGTCTTCCGGTTCCTTTGACGCATTTGCTTTGTCTGCAACTGCACCGGATCGGATAAAGGACTCCAGACGTTTCTAGCCGTGGCAGTGGGTCTTTCGGTTTCGTTACCTGACGCCTGATGGTTGCCTCCGGTCTGTGTGCAACTCCAGCCCCAAGTGGTGCAAAAAGGCGGCCGACAACTTCCAAAACGTTCTTAGCATACGGAAGCGCCCGCCAAGATTTTGTGTCCGTGCGGTTAGGCCTTTCGTCCCTTTTGCGTATGCACCGGTCGACGAAGTTGCGCGGGTAGCCATTGGCTTTGAATAAATATCGGAGGTATTGCAGTTCGGCAACGGGGATTGTTCTACTTGAGATGATGTCTGTTTGATGGCTGAAGTTATCGTCGTTACTCGATGCAATTTAGTCACATGTGTTGGATGTTGGTGTGATGATTGTTCGATTATCCCATAAATACTGCAGCCCCGTATGTTTGAACCCCCCGTATCTGCTATTGTCTCTGATGATAGGTTTGAACAGGAATCCGAAACGTTAAACCGAGAAAGCTCTTGTATATGGATGCCTTCAATGTGCCTGTAGTCCGACAGTGCCCAGCGGTCCGAAAACATGCCAGTCTCTCACAGGTTGTGCTGTGGAAAACTCAAGAACGTTGCCCATCTAGGCGTTTTACGTAAGATTTTAAATTTACATTTGCGGTTTGCACATCTGTCTGTGATGATCCTCTGTAATTGGACATGAAGCGTCTCATAAGAGTTACACTTAAGCGAACGAGTTAAATCGTTGGTCGACAATCCACAGAGCCCAATGCTATGCATAGGAAATAGTTTTCAAGAGAAATGCATTATTTGTGGGAATAAATTCCCTTCAGAAGCAGAACTCTGGTGCGTTAGTGTACCATTTGATCAAAAACCTGGTAATGGCATTCGACGCCCTGAATCACTACCTGACGCATGAGACACACGGACCTAATTCTGCAGAAATGAGGCATGCTATGGAGGCTGTTAAATCTGCTGTTAATCTCTTTCCTGAATTGTTATATCTACCACACAAAATGCCATTTACCGTGCGTTAATGGTAGAAAATTTACGTTCGTAGTTTGAAGTTTCATTAGCGCTCTGAACTTGGGTTCCATTACTTGTGATATGTGTACTTACTAACTTAATCTTAACTGAACTGGAAAAAATGCTTCGCGTTTTGGAGCTTTTCTTCTCTGATAATAATAAATAGTCGTCCTCCGGACATATCTGTCAATTTTCAGTTTACTGGCCTTCTAAAAGTAAACGTGCATATCACGAGGACTGCAAGCACCGAGCATGCCACACGCAAATGTTTAGTGCGCTTAGCTATCTGAGTAGTAGGGCCAATTACAAGACACTAGAACTTAGTTTCTTTTATATTCTTTCTACGGTGGGTTTTTCACTTGTTTATCATAAAAGAGATTGCTGGTTGTACGCTGCAGGTCTCAAGCAAAAGGAACGCAAAAAATCACCCTAAGAGATCCATTGCCGAAAAAAATTTAAGTCGAAGTATT
Organism: Spirometra erinaceieuropaei; assembly: GCA_902702965.1. NCBI lineage: Eukaryota > Metazoa > Platyhelminthes > Cestoda > Diphyllobothriidea > Diphyllobothriidae > Spirometra > Spirometra erinaceieuropaei. The sequence goes on along the minus strand of CACRXP010000032.1, from coordinate 1,431,566 downwards.
TATAAGGTTGTCTTATTCAGTGCGAAGTAGCGGCAACGGCATTGAGAAAATCTACGATATGAGAAAATCTACATCAGCGCATAGGCGAAACAGACGTTTATGCGCATTACACGTACAGTTGGGTAACCTATGAATCCATCCCTAAGGCAATGTGATTGGATAGTCCCTTGTCATTGTGCTGTAGGATTTATTGGCCTAAGGCTGACATATTTTGTTTTTGCCTCCAATTTATGTCATTTTCTGGCTTTTCAGATGACAAAGCAGAGGTCGGCTTGCGTATCCTATTCTGCCGTCTGCAGATACTTGCTAATATATTTAGCGTGTATTTATGAGAGCAATGGGTGTACTGCGTTCAACCGTAAGTTCATTAATCGCAAAAAGTTGCCTTTCCAATATGAGCTGGTGTCCTCACAAGATAAGACTATCTCACGAATGGAAGAGAATATGCGCATCCCAGGTTCTTGTTTAAAAGAAGGCGAAGGCACGATCACTGGGACAGTAAGTTTATTTGCCTGAGCTTTCGAACTCGAACTAGAGTTCATCATCAGAGGTTACTCGAGTGCAACAAATTGTGAACATTTATATCGTTCATCCTTGCGGGGGCGGGAGGGGGAGTACGTCCGTGGCTAGGTGGGGTTTGTGCCGTCTGGTCCACGATGTTCCCCCGGCGTGGTGACGCCATTTGCACTTCGCGACGGTGTGAGCTGCGCCACCTGGCTGCGTGGGCGGAGCGCGTGATAACACGCAGGCAAATCGA
>CACRXP010000032.1:1319106-1427477 GCA_902702965.1 Spirometra erinaceieuropaei | reverse complement strand
CTCAGCACTACAGTGTACAGAAAGGCGACCAATACAACCCAGGTCCTCAACTATCATAGCAACCACCCATTGGTGCACAAACGGGGCTGTGTGAGGGCGCTTTTCGACCGGGTAAAAACGCACTGTAGCGAGCCCGAAGGAAGGATGCAAGAACTACGGCATCTCCGGGACCAATTAACAAAGAACGGCTACCCAAATAGCTTTATCAGTCGCTGCATACGCGCACACCCACGCCGGACAAACGGAAGAGAGACACCAACAATTTGGCACTCCCTACCGTACATAAAGAATGTGTCCGAGGCTACAGAACGCATCGCGTCAGAGCTAGGCGTGGGCATCGCTCATCATCCGGCGGCCACCATGCGTAGCAGGATCATGAAAATGAAGGATCGGCTGGACGCAGGGGAACAGTCGGGCGTAGTCTATCGAATCCCGTGCCAAAACTGTCCTTGCCACTACACAGGCCAGACAGGACGACGTCTGAGCTCACGAATACTTGAGCACAAACGGGCCGTTCGGAGAGGCGACCCACTGTCTCAAGTAGCCACTCACACGCTCGAGGAAGGGCATGAGTTCGACTTCGCCAACACGCGGATATTGGCGCGAGCCGGCAACAAGACAGGGCGAGAGCTGTTGGAGGCGTGGGTGTCGGACACCAACTCCATCAACAGACACGTCGATTTGCCTGCGTGTTATCACGCGCTCCGCCCACGCAGCCAGGTGGCGCAGCTCACACCGTCGCGAAGTGCAAATGGCGTCACCACGCCGGGGGAACATCGTGGACCAGACGGCACAAACCCCACCTAGCCACGGACGTACTCACCCTCCCGCCCCCGCAAGGATGAACGATATAAATGTTCACAATTTGTTGCACTCGAGTAACCTCTGATGATGAACTCTAGTTCGAGTTCGAAAGCTCAGGCAAATAAACTTACTGTCCCAGTGATCGTGCCTTCGCCTTCTTTTAAATAAGACTATCTATTATGAAATTCATATGGATGGTTTAAACAGATACGTAACAGCAAACGAAACATCGGTCACATCAATTTCGGAATGAGGCATACCAGCATCCTATACTAGCCTGTTTCGTATACTTATTTGTTTGTTTTTCATTTGCGGGGTTTAAACATAAACGTAATTTCCAGATGCACAAATGTTGCTAGTTAAATCAAAAAAATACCTGCAGTTAACGTGATAATTAGGCATGGAAAAATAGATTCAGTGTGAAGTACGATTTGGGTGTGCTATTTGGTAAGTGAACTTAAACTGTTTTCTACTAAAAGTGCCACGTGCCTGCATATATGTTTTAGAGACTGTAGGCTGCTAGACGAAAGTTCAACCACACTTTTCCTTGTCTAACTGTATCTTAAAATGGACACGTCGTACAGTAACCCAGATTTCCATCACACTTCTATCCTCCTTCTCAAAAGGGCGGCTATGTAGTCTCGAGAAACCAGCAGGAGACAAAGCCACATGATTTCGAATGTCACAATGGACAGTTGCAAGTTTTCAGATGTGTAGACATAAGTGCTGAAGGATCACTAAGAAGAACAGTCTGTTTTTGATACACATGAGCAAATATTTAGGGTGTTTAATCACAAAAAGGAATGGAACTCGTATAGAAGGGAGAGATACGAAACAGTCGAGCATTCCGTATTTTCCTAATTACTTCAACCAAACGCTTACTAAAACGAACACTGGTTTTAGGACGTAAAACCTGTCCGAAGGATGAAGGGATATTTCGCATTACGGACATTGTTAAATATCTGGTGAATCGCGTTTCACACTTTACTGTGACCGACGAGCTTGTGGACCTCTATATGTGTTCATACAATGTCATTCTACAAGGCAGGATTTGGGTTAAATCATGTTTCCCAATTGCGAACTCAAAGTACAAAAAATATGAAGAATATGTCTGCGAAAATATATGTGACCAAGTTTCACTTTCATTCTATAGGGTAATCTACATGTCTTATTATCATAGTATCCTTATACAATGGACTAATACTGCTTCCGTTAATATTATCGTTATAACTTGTAACCTATTGTATTTCCAGTCAAGTTCTCAACATCTTTAGGACTTCTCGAATCCATTTCAAATAAAAGAAGTTCCAATCAAGACAACGCTGAAGATTTCGAATTGGGATACAGACCAATATGATTCAGACATAGCTGGAATTTCGAAGATTGATTTTCCTGCACTATTATCAAATATTTCATTTTCGCCACGGTCGTGTTTGGCCAGTTATCTCAGAGGTTCCATAAACACAAACGGCAGACGAAATATAATGGCTCAGGATCGATTATACGGAGGTTCAGTTCATAGTGAAATCAATCGTTCGGTTTTTGAATTGAAACTAGACAATTACTTGTAATTTTAATACACTTGGACGGCTGGATTTGATACATCAAACCTCGGCGATGTTCAGTGTACTAGCTAAAAATAACTAAATATTTTAATAAAAAAATTCATACTTCTTAATATATGCAAATTAAAACGGAATTTATTTGGTCAAATTTAATCGGGAATTTGTTGCGATGTTTGATTATACAGGAACTCTCATGCCTGTAAACTTTCTCACAGGGCGAATAAGTTTGTAAAAGTAAGCTTCTGCGATAACTTAATGATGAAACTTGTAAGTAACTCATTTTGTGATGTTTTTTATCGAAAAATATGGCCACTGTTATGTCTGACGGCCAGCCATCAGTCTACTGTTTAAGCAATAATTCAAACATTTTGTGCAACGTGTGACCTTATTTCTTCGTTTCTACATTTTTGATATGCGGAATGTATATCATGAAAACGTTCCTTTGGATATACGTAGACCGCTGGAGCACGAGGAGTTTTAAACAGTGTATAGAACAGCAGTGAATGCTTCACGATGTTTGACATTTTAAATTATTGGCGCATAACTGAGGATTCTCTCCTATGAGTGTAGCAATATTTTAAAAATAAGGTACCTATTGAGAGCATTTGCTAATGTAGAAAGTACTGAAGCAGTATTTTTAATACTAATGACCGTTCGAGTCATACATGTAGACTCAATCAGATAAAATTCTTACCATTGAGAAATGAACACAATCAAAACGAAAGTCAATAAAAACCAATTAAACCAATTAATAATGTGTTTCTAAAATGTCTTTTAAACCGCACTTTGGTTACTTGTTTTAATGACGATTGTCTGCGCACTGTCATTTTCTAAGCTTAAGTAAAGACACAATTAGGAAGTCTGATCGGCTTTTCACTTCACCGGAGATCAGTGGTAATTCTTCTGTTAAAAATGAAAGAAATCACTTTGAATTCATTTTGGAGCCTTTTTGGGCTCCGTTTTAAAGATGCAAATGCGTAACCTAGTGGCCGCTTAAATGCTAAGACTCGATGAAAACCGTTCATCCTACACCCTTTCCGTTTTTAAATCACTCAAATCTAGAACAAACGAAGCGCATAATACCGTATGCTTAAAAAGGTAACTTGGCTGTACGTTATCGAGCATCTCCATAAGAGCGGGAAAATATCTGAAAGTGTAAACAACCGCACACTAAAAGGCGTTTTTACTGCGCTTTAGGGTATGATATCACAGAACTTTGTAAATGCAACTTTAGAATCGGACAGATCGTCTGGCTTTCTAAAAAGAATCTTCTTGCGTACGCGTGGTATATGCGATTTATGCGAGGAAACATTTATCGCCAAATGCTGAACGTTCCGTTTGGTGAAATTCCGCTGCTCGGATTACTTGCTTCTTAGGTAGAGAGCACGTGTGATTAGGCGAACCTAGTTTAGCCTAGCTACTGGCTAAGGAACCTGCCGAAATCCCTCCTCAAATTTGTAAGAATTTCGATATTTAGCATAGACACGCATATTGTGCATTAAAAAAATACTTCCTCTAAAATAGGCTAGGTAAATAATGAAAACGCGGAGGGTCCAAATTGCTTACAATTATCGCCTCATTTACCTTCATCAGGTTTCATGAGTAAGATCGCGTATAGTAAAGTAAGTTCTGGCTACGGGTTAAATCCACTCTACGAACATTCGGTACCTTCGGTAACTTTCTAACTTTAATCTATCGCGTTCGTCATTTAACATTGTAGTCATGCAATAATGGGTATTATGCGTCTGATCTAAAGGTGAAATATCATTGCCGCAAAAATGTTGGCCATGCTCTTCCGGAAAAAATGAGAAGCTCGTGCATACTTTAAAAATTAGCTATTTTCTATCAACGAAAATGACACGGGATGAATACAATGCGGACAGACGCAAAACTACCTTAAATGCCTAAATTATATTTTCGCGAAAAACTGCAAATAAACCAAAAGAAATATCAGAGTCTCCGAGCTATTCTGTTGCCTACGTTTCCTTGGCGTTAATTCTGTGTACTTGCTCACGGACCTCTAATGATGCGAGTTTCGATTGGTAATTTCGGAGACTATAGACGTTAACCACAATCTATAATAACCGTTTCCAGCAAGGTCTGCGGGAAGCATAATGATGTTTGGGCCCGTGTGACCAAACCCCTCTTGTCAGTTGGTGGTTAGGCAACAGCCCATTAATTTCCGAAGATCTGGCCATATGCCAGGCTTTTGGGCTATAAATAGAAAGCTAGAAACTCTAGGCAATGACACCACATAGGCTTCGCTCACATTGAGTCCGCACTCAAAATTTGCCGATGCAACGAGGATGCGAGTTCCAGGAACTATTTAATAAGAAGTTGGAGCGATCGCTGCAATAAGGGTTTTATCCACCTTCCGTTTCGGGCTCTCACTTTAACCCACCATCAGAGACAGCGAGAGAAACGGGTGATTCGTGCAGAAAGTTGCAGTATTTATAGGATGCAGACGCTATGCCACCGCATACCTATGGTATTTAACCGCGCTCCCCTTCATCAAGGATGAGTGCCCGCTGGTGCGCTAATTGCTTGATAACCCGCATGCGAGTTGTTAATTGCCGAAATGTCATCACCCGTGTTGGATGTTGGCGTAATCATTGCTCGGCCACCTGACTCACCGGCTTGAGTGCTCCCGAATGGTCAATTACTTTGGCCAGCCTATGCCCCAGCACAGAATGTGGAGTGGGGATGTCGTTGCACTTGTTTATAGACTGAGGTCCCGCGAACCATGATTCAAGCAACTCGCGGCTCACACGATTATCCCCTCTCGCGAGAATTTCGGCCTCATCGAACTTGAATGCGTGGCCGGGTCTCGTCTAATGGGCCGCGACCTGGGAGTTTTCGTCATTTTTCGCACCGCTGCCGCGTGTTCATCAATTCGCGTCCGGAGCAGTCTTCCAGTTTCTCTGATGCCGTTAACTGTTGAAATCTCATCACTCGTGAATAATTCAACAATGCCCGTAATGGTAATCTGTTCTCCCAAAACTGTACTATGCGTAATTCTTGACGGTGTTCACACAGGATACCACAACACAGAATGTACACAAGAGAATGACTGACCCGTACACTTGTGTAGACGAGGAGGTATAAACAACCAGCACATGTTGGACAGTTCATTAAAAACTCTGCTTCCGGTCAAGAGCGATACAGAAAACTTTAAATATGAAGTAAAGTTTAATTACACTATAGAGGGATCTTTCATCAGCCCACGACCATTTTTCGGACCAGTTAGTGAAATAAGACTAGACTTTTGCAAAACTTTAGGTGGCTGCTTCTTTCTTTTACCCTTTAAGCCACGCATTTTACAAGACCTACTCAAATGTGATCGTCACGATTTGATGTTACATCTTGCCGTTGTCCTTAGTGCGTGCGTTTTAGCGACAGGTAGGCACAGCAAAAAACAACGACCACTAGAAGTCGTAATCTGCCTGCCTGAATATATATAAGCATCTGTCCCATAAAAAGCTTCGGCAGACCAAACATGGCAATGATGTTATGCTGTTAGGATTAGGATATATAATTCGAAAGATGGTTTCTACGACTTTTCTGAGTTTGAGCATCAACCCCGATAAGGATTTCAATAACATATAACCCGGAGCTTTGGCTTGGCAGCGCGACAACAGACAGATCGACATGCGTATTAGTGGTAAATGTATCCAAATGATTTTTTAAACTACAAAGGCTGACAGTCAAACAGTAAAACGGCAAATGTCGACAGGACCCTGATATGATGCATCTTAAGTCAGTATTCTAAGCCCAGCCTGACATGCGTCCGCTGTAAAGACAAAGAAATCTGTCGCGCACAGATTCGATCCTGCCTTCCTGCTCAGCTGGTATCTACTGAACACTACGATTATTTGCTGGAGGACAGGATGGACAGCGCACAGGAACGTAATGAACTAGTCGGAGTTGACAGAAACATGACTGAAAAGCGTGCGGAGAACGATTAGACACAACTATGCAAACACAATTCTCGTGCATCTCCCCTGAAGCCGCAGAGTGTGCAAAATGTCTCATGACTGTTTGCAAATAGTGGTGGATTTCAGCCTAACCAGTTATACCAACCTACAGATTGGGCGTAAATGTAGTTGGTGAGGGTATTTGCCCAAGGTATGACTCTCGTGTTTGGGCGAATAAACAGCTATGACTTGGAACGATAATATTTTCTAGTCATTACTGCACCTTCCGTCTGTGCAATCCGTGTTTGCATTGACAGCGACTCAGTAAAAAAACAGAATGCGTGTCGTTTTTGCATCAAAACGCCTTGCTCAGACTTCGTCACCGTATAGAATTCACTAAATTGGATATAGGTAGCCGACGTCCCAAACAACTTTTCCCAAATAATCAATCTAGAACCTCACAGACGGCTACCAGGGTCTCTTAAACAGTAGACATTTTAGCAAATTAGGAAACACAGATTTAAACCCAAATTTGAATAACTCGACGGTGGTTTCGGGTGCAATTCGAATCCACGGCGGCACGAGGAAGTCTTCGACGCAATCAAAATTTACCAAAAACGAGAATATAAACTTGGCATGTGTAGCGTACGTTGACGACGGGTGAAGGACTCTACAACCATCCTGGCGGACAGTTAAAAAAAATCGTTGGGCATAAATGTGCAGTAGAGACAGAAGAAAAATGATTGCACATGGTAACAGTTAAATGTACAAAGGCGATGACGTCAACAGAGGACTGACCTGCCGGATTGAGAAGCAACGCTGCCATGCGGATTTTAACTGATGCGTGAAGCTTCGTATTAGCTAGATTTCATCACTGTCAAGATATCTTCAGGTAGAAAGGAATATTTAATTGCAATTTACTTGGATTAAGCGATTACTATGAAGTATGGCGACTTATTCAGAAATAGCTCAACACAGACATTATTTATATTAGTTTGACGATCCAACTATTGTCCAAAATCGTTTTTCACCCAAAGGGTTGCCTTGTAAGGTAACGATGGTAGGCAGCGCTCACCGATGGTTCTTACGGGCTTTCTTTCGAACCCAAAAAGCAGCCGCACAGCGGCGCATGATATAGGCAGTATGTTATTACCGACAAAGACAAGGGCGATTGACAAGGTAACGTTGTATAAGAGAATTGGAAGGCCCAAAGTTTGCTTCACCATGATAAAGACAAAATACCCTTGATGAGATCTTATCTTATCTATTGAAAACTAAATATACGTTCATTATACATTTGGTAATCTTTGTCGTAAAATATTACTCGTTATATCCTAAAATTGGCAGACTATTTATGTAAAATATTGTGTACTAGTTGACTAACATTTGTTGTGCGCGTGTTTCTACATCTTAAACGCTCAAAACGTCACCATTTCTCAATAAATTTACCCAGAACTTTTAAGCCAGTACCATGAGAAATTGGACGGACTGAGTACACTTATTTCAAGGGATATGTTACTGATAAATTAGCAGTGAGGCATTAGTCTCAAGAATTTAGCTGTTCTGAATGAAGATCTGGAGACCCTGTGAATGGAACAACTATAGACTATTTAGTTATCAAGGGGATTTGGTGATCCTAAGGAGCAACTTTTCAGGTTTCTTCGAAAATGTTCGATCAGTAGTCGAAGGTGCACATTCATGGTAAAAATTCAAATTCATCCATGCACGTATGCGTTTGCTGATTACAGTGATTACTTATGGACATCAAATTGACTAAAAAGGCCTAGCGTACTACTAAATAACATGAAATTATGAATATCTAACCAGAAGCTTTGGAGTATGAAATGTAGCATTTCCAAACGAAAAACGATTCATGTCCGACTGAAGCATTGCCAAAGGGGTGCGTCTCTAAGTCGGACTACTTGGCAGCGAAAAGGATGAAACGTCATCAACTGGTACTGGAACGGAATAGAAGACGCTTCAGCGGATATCGGAAACTGAAAATCAGCGAAAGATTACACCCATAAACACCCTTCGTCTCCTCTCCCGGTCATTCAGGTCTAAATGACAACATCAGTACACCATTTGGAAAGGTCATCGTTATGAACCGATTTTGCAAGAACTAGGGCACTAAGGTATACTCCAATATTAGCGAACCCCGAATTCCTATGTGTGACCTCTCTGGAGTCGTTGTCTGAATAATATAAACATGATATGTTTTCAGTAATCCATCATCAGGCCAGTAGATGTACATGGGAAATGATCAATCTAATTGTCGACAGGTTATATATGCGTCTCGGAAGCAGGGTTAATCGGACTTCACGTTCCCACGCCACCCGCATGACGGAGTCAACATGCTGAGAACGATGGAGTTGGCGTGGGAGGGTGGGAAGTAGAGGGGTTCCGGTTAGATTGTAAGCGCAGTGAGTGCGTGTGACTGCTCTCAGTGCGTCGGGACGGCGTGCGATCACCGTCTGGAGTCGGCCAGGGCAGACAGACTGCTTGTGTCAGCGTCTTCCGACAACAGAGTGCTGCGTTCGCCAGTCGAATGGCCACTACTTCGGCTGTGGCTAGCACCCGTTTGCGCAGGCCTTTAGAGTAGTGTGCCGGTGCCCAGTAGATAACTTTAAAAACTTCGTTAGCGTCGGCTTGGTGGTTCGTATCGATTAGATGCGCGAAAACTGAACTCGAAATCGATCGATGTCCACCTTTACCTAGCCAGGCAGGCGTGTGTTTGGATATTTTTCTTTTTCAGACGCCTCGTTGTACGGCCAATATATTCCACTCCACAGGAGCAGGTGAATGAATAAATACACGCGGATGTCGCCTGTAACGGCAGCCGGGTTGAAGACCGGGAACTTGCACTGACTGGATTTCAGATGTTTTGCTGAGTTAGAGAAAACCAAAATGGCGGAAGTAAAATTAGGTTTTCAAAGCATGAGCTGAATATTTAAGTAGAAATGTTAACCTATCATGCAATAAGACAGCACTACGGTTATCCATAAGGATGACGGATTCTCAGCGTCTCCATAGCATAACAGTACATTGGTTCCGATCAACGATCGTGAAGCTAATGTCGAACTTTTAAAAGAGATCATGTTATTTACAATGCGGCTAAATCTTTTCATTACCGCGGACTCTAGTGAAACTCACGTCGACTAAAACTCCCTGCGAAATCCCGGAAGCCTTCCCGTATGAATGCACAACGTTTTACCTTTACGACCCCCAAGAGTGCAAGTCGCGTTCCAGGAGACCTTAAAGTAATCGCTGTGTTACATAGGTTTCAGTTTTCGGCCCCACATTCTCAAATCTGCGTCCCACAGCTGAGCTTTGATGGCATCCTGTTAGATGAAGATGTCTTAATTTTGGCACTCCTCAGGTAAGCCTTTACAGAGTTCAACAAAGAGGACTTCACCAAAGTGTCATGAAACATCCTGTAGCCTCCTATGGTATGCGCTATACAGGCGTTTGAGGAAATTGGACTGTCAACTGTTGTACTGTCTTCGGGTGGGTCCACTGGCGAACGAAAAAAATAGATTTAAAATTTGGGGCCACCGCCAGATAAAAGTGGACGCTCGTCCATCAGCCTTTTTCTACGTGACTTGGACTAGTTTATCCCCTAAAACTATGCCCAAAGAAAGCTGGGATTGATAGACGCTAGTTTTCCATTGAGAACAGAGTGATTTTATCGTGTAACGGTCTGTCTTCTGATTTTCTTCTCTCTTTAGGTGGGAATTTATTTAAGACCAAACCCGCCTTGACTAATGCGTCTCAATTTCCAGTCACAGGCACCTAATTCCCTGAGCAGTCCGTAATTTAAACTGAATATGATCATACGTCTTACAATCATTGCGGCAAAAATCAATGTTTACATATTTTGCATCATCATCTGGGTAAAAGTCCAGGATTCTATAGCTAAGTAAAACAATCTGTGCCATGGTTTCTGATGCTCGTCAATGCTACAAATGCTAGGGACTTTATATAACCTCTGCTCATCAATATACTTGAGTTCAAAGCGAGCAGCATTTTTATCACAAAGCCATCCACATCTAGATTTGAAGCCCCAATATATACCTATAATCACTAGCATATAAGGTTATCCATTGCAGTTCTGATGAGAACTTCCGTATTTAATTCAAGCAACCTTGCGCAAATTCAAATCGGTTATATGTTGGCTTTTATTTTCCAAATTGATTCAAATACGCATTTCCTTTAATTGTTGGATGACTTTTTGGCACCTAGATAGTTTTCTGTTCACAGTTTTTCAGGTAGGAGCACCATGTTTGTGACACACAGTTGTAATCTTCGAAAGTAAAAAAACATTTCCAAATTTAGGAGAGAAAGCTGTTGTCGCATTGGGTACTGTGACTTTCTAGACAAACAGCATATTTTAAGTTTACAAAAAAAGTTTACAAAAAGATTACAGAACTTTGCAAAAATATGCGAGTTAAATTATTTATATTCTGCTGGGGGTTATTAGGTCAAAGCACGTGCACGTATGGTTTTATGGCCTTGCGTGAGTTTTGTTGATGCCACGACAGGAGACGCTGACCGCGTGTCCCACTGTGGCTTCTCCTGACCTGAGTATTTAGTTTCCAGTTCTCACAGATCAGCATTTCCAGCATCTTTTTAATATCACGATGCTGCACGAAGTTGGCAACAAGAGTGGGCAAGTTTGACCCAGTCGGGTTCACGTGGATATAAATTTCCAGACACTGTTGCCTGTTGCGGCGTTTAACACATCCCCGAATAGCTCCACCTATTTATCACAAATCATCGTTTACGCAAGATAACCGTTTACAAGGCGATCAACCCTGAAAACCCAATGACCCATTCTTATAACAATTCCAACCATGGTAAACATAGGATTATATTAACTAAGGAGGGATGCGGTCGTTATTGTCGCCCCCGGGTTTATGCTAATGCCTACAGAAGCAGATGTAGAGCGATTTTAGACGCCGTATAAAAACAACCAATATGCCATTCATTCTCCGTCATCCCACTCTGATATACACCCACATAATGTTTGCAAACGTTTATTCCAGGAACTGAACTTCATGATGGAACATTCTCGGACGACGGTGCAATTTGTCGAGCGATTTCTGAAAAATAATTCTTTTTAGAATCGGACTTAATTGGAGGATAGTATCACTTGACGTCATCCTGCTCCTCACATCGATACTGCAAAGGCTCGTATTTTAACCACACAATTACCTTCATCGACACATTTGGGACGAGTGAGGGGGTCAGCACACAACCCATGATGTCGCAGAACACACGTTTGCTGTCTCACTAGACTCTTAACATTCGCGAGGTCACATACGACTCTAAATTGGAATTTTACTGTTGCTAGCTTTATATCTGATTTGCACAATTCCGATATTATGCCTGAGAAACTATAACGCGCCGGTGTTTATCAGATGGCTCAACCGTGTGATATTAGCCCAAAAAACACCAGCACAGAATATATGCATGCTTTTAGCCTTACTGCAGTAAAATGACAATAAAATCCGAAGTCGGGCGATTTCTTGCGATTGATGCTATAAAACGCAAAGGATTTGCGCAGATCACAAACGCATCCTTCTGTCGTGATTAGCAGCGATAAGCATCAAAAAGGGGTCATGGAAATGTCATACAAAATGATAAAGGTATGTGCGTTTGATTCATAAACGCTGGCCGCTTAAGTTGTAAACGCTGGGCAAGATTGGGACGCAATACACAGGAATATTCCTTAGCTTAAAAGACGCAGTAATCATCAAGTCCACACTGCGGAAGGGACAGGAATGAGACCGTCTGAACACTGTAGAGAAAAGCAATAGTAATGCCGAAATGAATGTTCATTAGCCGTCGCCAGTATAATTCGTTTTTCATCAATACGGAAAGCTGTCGCATTTAGCTGACATGAAAATAAAACCTCTTTTCCATCAACAAATTTAAGTCGGATAAATCAGTACAAGTTAAGCCCCCTACTCCTGACAAAACTGTTACTCACATATATAAATACATTTCCTCTATTCAACTTAAATGATAGAACTCGAAGCATGAGCTAATTGAATAGAGTGAAAGGATTTATGATGAATATAATAATTGAGAATTTCTATTGTCAGTTTTTTCCTTGCGTCGAAAGCGAACTATAATCGTAACAAACTACAACACACATGCTGAAGGTATTCTGCTGTGAGCAGGGCGATATGGGATTGCTATGTTTGTGCATTTGTGAGACTGCATTTTCCTATGCGAAGGCATATGTTGTTTATAGTTGAAACACATAAATTACTGTTAAACATAGTGCGGGTACCTACCATTTTGGTGTTCAAACACCAGATGAAAATAAAAAAATGATAGGAACACTGTTTGTGCATTCATTCCAAAGAAACGCATTTCGGTCACTGTGAACGTAGGAGTGCAGAGCAAACCCTTGATGAGACGGTTTTTAAGATATACAGATTCGATGGTATGACGGTTCTTTATGTACATACAACTTTTACAATTTATGCATGAAATGATGTCTTTTGCAACAAGAGGGCTTAGTAGAGCATAAGTTGCTTAACGTTTCTCCTTAGAAAAACTGCACTCTAGGGAAATTGAAAAAATCAGCTGTTGGCTATTACTATCCACATCACTAAATTGCGCAACCACAGTCCAGTGACAACGGCTTCAAGGTCCGTCTATTTGCAATAAACTCGTGTAATACATCAGTACGCAAAACTGAATAACAAAACCTGAAGTGGACAAGTGCTAATTTTGACATCCGCTAAAGAAGTTTCAGTCGATCGAACAGTGCGTAGTGACGAAAACCTGAATGCCCGACATTGAAATATTTGACCGACCCTAAAGCCTAACGATTGTGAATATTATAAATGGAGTGCTTATCAGTTTATACTATTGGCCACACGGTCAACTCTTTTCAGATTCTTGCGAATACGTACAGCCAAATTGTGCGCATATTAAGTACGCAGGGTTGGCTGGTAAGTCTAAGATTATTGGTAGTGTCGTTTGCGTGTTAAAGTAACCTGTTGCATGGAGACGTAGGTTTAATTCTTGTTGCCATGAGCTGCATTCTGGTGTTAGGAATGTTAGTGTTACTCCAAAATTTAGGATTGCATTTTGCCTGCATGCTAACTGCAGATTCGCGTGAGTTTGGTTGACCGGAGCAATAGTGTACCTAAGCAAATTTTTTTCTGCGGTGATTAGAGTACAAGTGACTATAGCATTTTTATTTGACAAATAATTAATTGATGACTCAAACATAGTAGGTTATTTTGATAGAAACACATTTGCGCATATTAATATCTAAAGATTAAATTAGCGGTCTAAATTTGCGTGCTCGACCTTTATTTTATGGGTTTTAACACAATCATAAACTTCTAAAGGACCGGCGGTATATATAATTTCTATGGGACAATATTTTTGCAACATAGCTAAATATTCTGTCCGACAAGTAAACATATACTAGTCTTCGGCTAATCCGATGTCAGTTTTCAAGCATGCATATTGTTGTCAAGTCCATTGCTTTGATAACCGTTATGAAAAAGGTCTTATTAATTTGGAAAGAAACACACTACACGAGCAGATAAATCCTACCTATCATGTGACTGTGCCCAGTAAAAAACGCCCGATGTTGTAATGCACATTATTTTAAGTCCCTCGCAGAAAAGACTGTCCTTGTCCGCGTAACCGAGGGATCGTGGATATGGGAGAAATTCTGCTAGAAGGACTTCGCAGAATATCTTCATTTAGTTTGAAGAGCAAATATGAAGATAACACCACTACGAGATTTGAAATGACCATTCCTACTGATCCCACAATACACACGTGCTTCAAAGTTAGCGTAGACAGAGAACGGTTGGACTCTAAGCTGGCATGCAATCTTACGTTCTCTTACATTAACATCACAGTCGCCCTTACAGTAAGCAGCCATTAATATATTTGCATACTTACTATTTTGGTCTATCTTTTAATGTTAACGAATAGAAAACCACGCAACTGTCAGTCCTTAACAGGATTATAACCTGCATAAGTTCAAATACCTGGGTGCTTTCTAAAGGATGATCGCATTCGGTCTTCAGAAACGCATGTTATTTTATTCAATAAACAGAGAATTTGCATTGGTTTCTTTGGGAAATGTAGTAGTCGATATAAATTATGTTACATTGTAACTTTCGTCTCGAAACTTATTTGGCTGCTCGTCAAAATGCCAGTGCATATGGTTTGTGGCTCTTGAACGCTTAGGGTTGACAGACAGCAAAAATGTTTACTGCAATCATATTAAACTAAATAGGGTAATTTTATGGAAGTTTTACTGACATACAGAAATAGCAATGAACATGCGTAATATTATTAAAGGCGGCTAACAGAGGATTGCACGGTCTAATATTATTTATGAGAAAAAGCAAAGTTCATAAACTCGCTATTTACACATTTTTCATTAAATTAGTGGATACTAGTCTCAATATATACAAACAGTCGTCTTCCAATTATGAAACGATTAAAAGCGCAACATATACTAGATGTGCTAACTCATGAAATGTCAACCAATTTTTCGAAATGCGTTCTCGTTTCGAAAAGATAAATTAAGTAGTGTTGTAAAAATAATCATGACGCAGCATAAATCCATAATGATCCAGTTACCTCAGGGTGTCGGCTTTCGAAAAAAATTATTTTCGGCAACATGCAAGATCCATACTCTGCAAAAAATGATTACTTAAGTAGTATGCAATTTTCTCATTGATTTTCGATGCCCTTTAAAATTCAATTATAGTTCATGGAAAACATGCATAAAAATATTCATTCTTTTAGTTATTCCATTGAAAATCACGTCTTCTTCCAATTTCATACTCAATAAAGAGTAGAAATCGGTTTTAAAAAGCTTCTAATTGTGAGATTTTTTAATATCGTTAAATGGCAGTTCATGAAACGTCACGAATCTACATTTACGAATGTGGCTTGTGATGTTAACATTATTGCTCAAATCCACTGCTTCATTTTATGAACTTCGTATAGTCTCCTATTAACACCGTAGACAAATGCATGGTTTTTCGTACACGGAAAATATACAGATTGTAGTTTTGAAACCGTGAATGCAAGTGTAACAGCAGGACGGGTTTAAAATTATTCGGGAATTAGAAAACTTTTTTAAAACCGAATTTTACTCTTCTTTTGAGTATGAAGTTGGAAAACGTGATTATCTACAGAATAGGTAAAAGAAGGAATATTTTTATGCATATTTTCTATGAAATATAATTGAATTTTCAAGGGCATCGAAAATCAATGATAAAATTGCATACTACCTAAGTAGTCATTTTTTGCAGAGTATAGATCTTGCTTGCAGCCGAACATAAGCTTTTGGGAGCCGACACCCTGGGGTAACTGGATCATTATAGATTTCTGCTGCATAATGATAAGTCTTGCAATACTATTTAATTTATCTTTTCGAAACGAGAACGCATTTCGAAATTTTGGTTGACATTTCATGAGTTAGCACATCTACTGTATGTCACCTTTTGCAGAAATCTGTGGCGTTTAACTGAATGTAAATGCCCAGTGTTATCGTAAACAGATTTTAGCGGCATTCATCGTATTATGATCAAATATGCAGACTGTGATCTTCCTAAAGTTCTTCTGGGTATACTAATATTAAAAAAGGCAATAATACTCGTCATTACCGTTAACGTACTCCTTTTCCACTAACATTCGTCCTTCTCTCTTCGAACGTTACTTTACTGCGATGAGTAAAACGCTACTTTTGCCTCGCGTTTCTTTTAGTCAAGACGACACATTGTCGGAGCACTGGTGACTCAACACGTGGTCCTTGATTTCATTCAACTGGATGCGGCGAATGTCGTATCAGTCGCAGAATTCTATAATACTGTTGACGAAATGTCAAGGGAAACAACGATTCAATTAAAAAAGCTTGGTTTCAACAATATAAACGTCGGCATCATGTTACCGGACAAAATTAATGTATCGGTTGTACATGTAAAGTGGAGGGAGCGTATCATAAACACACATAACCAACTTGCAACCAATGCATCTTCATGGCATTTGATAAGGACTTGCGTTGTATAACAAAAGGGAGTTTTTTAACGATTTTGCGGTCGCAAGCCAGAGAAGAAGGTGTTGACTTATGCCATGAATGTATTATATTTAAGCTAAAGCCAATATAAGCATGCAAATTCTCATCTTTTTTATGGTTGATTGTTAATGAATAACTGAATTAGGTTGGCTAACTCATGGAATGTCAACCGAAATTCCAAAATGTTTTTTTTGTTTCGGACAGATGTATTAGGTAGAGTTGTAAAACTAATCGTCGTACAGACTAATTCTGTAATAAGTCAATCACCTCAGATGACGCGCTTTCAAGCGAATTTCTTTCCAGCTGCATGCAAAAACTATACTCTTTTTAAAATTTACTATTTAGGTGGCATGCCTTTTTCTCATTGATTGCTTAAACTAACATAAAATTTACGACGAAACTCGTACCTTCGCTTTGTTGGCGAAATTAAACATCATTTTACCCAAGCTAAAATGTGCAGATAGCTTGAGGTGACGCAGGTGGCTATTTATCATGTCGTAGCTAACCGGAAAATTTGTGCTTTGATGAGAAAGGACTAGACATATCACTACGTGTGTACGAGTCTGATATTACTGCTTAGACTTGTGATGTACAAACAAACTAATACAACAACCGTTTTAAAGCTGAGAGAATCGTCAACTACCTGTTTACTGTGATGTTCTACGTGACAAATCTAAGTTTTTAGTATTGGTGGCTGTGAATGGACCTTATTTTAACTAAAACGATTATAGGTGTAAAATTCCATTTACATCTTCCTTGTTATGACTAATTGTTAACGTTCAGCTATAGATGTTGGGTACCACTGACGTGCAAACATTAGGATGTTACTCAAAATTACAGCATCTTATTTAAATGGTTAACCTAAATATTTACATTAGTTTACGCTGCTTTGAACGGAAACTGGCTGTTATATTATCGTTTTCGATGTGAAATCATTATTAAATTTTATGGCTAAGAAAATGCGCGATAAAATTGGGCAGGCGGTGCTACTGCCTAAACGTAACACCCAGAACTAAACTCAAACGACGTTTGCTTCAGGCTTCGACCATTAAGAACGAGCGACACCAAAATCATTATGACAACACCGTTGCATTAAATACGGAAGACTGTATCAAGGTGTCCTTTTGGATTGTAATCTATGTGATCAAGTGTAGAATTTACTGCAGGTTGTAAACCATCACGAAGGCATGCGTAGGCTTAGCTTTGTCCTGAGCTGGTGGAAGGTCTTGTTCTGAAATGGGTAGTAATATGTTCTAATATGATGAACAAAGTCCGATTCGTGTGGCCTTTTGATTAAAAAGGCAAAGACGTTTTCCGACGTTATTTTTTCGATTCGCCGGCATGGATATATATTGCACAAGAATTGGGCATGATGTGGTTTGGTAGCCTTACCTGATGGACACAATACTGCTGGGGCTGAAATTAGGGGTTATGGTTTAGGGTTTAGGAAAAGAGGTTATAGTTTAGGGTCAGGGTTAGGGGTTAGCGCGACTATTGCTCAACCATTCAAAGTACAACGGCGTACTCTCAATAGCTTTCCTTTCTCATACAAATACTTGATCTCGTAGCCCGTGCGTTCCCCGCTCCCACTTGTATAACACCTTTTACCACCGGTCCCGTATTAAAGGCGATTGGGGTTTGTTTTCTTTATGTGAAGCTACATAGCAACACCTGACCCAGTATTGTTTGGTAAACATGCGCATAATTATGCACAACATGCAAAAAATACTTTGTTGATCATAGGCATTGCGATTATATATTATTAACTGAGTAAACAATCCAATTCCACGACCATACTTGTTATTCTGGATTCTTGCTAAATAGTTTAATACACATAAAATATCAATGACTGTAGCTATTATTGGGAATGTTAAGGATAAACTATGTGACAATGGTAGAGTTGATTATAGGTGGTTAGAATCCATTTAATGTTTTCGAAATATGACATTAAATAAACGAAATTTGACAAAAAGTAAAAGACATAAGATAGGAAAATGTTTCTGTTTAGTAATGACACCATTGTCCTATACTTATCTTGCAATTGAGACAATATCCAGGAGCAGATTTATAGTAATATACTGCAACTGTAAATTTGCTATAGAGCATGCATTTAGGTGCTTAAATCGAAGCCTTAAAGTGACACAAAGAATCTGAGAATAGGCACAAACAAAACTGAATGAATCTAATCTTTTCGTTTGATTCTTAAAGCTGGCCGTCTGTGGATTTTGAGCCTTTGGCGGAGTTAGGAAAAATGTCAGTAGATTCGTCCAGCTTTACAAATGCTCACATTGAATATAATCACTGGATGTTTTTGGCAAACATGCTCAAATACCTGCACATTCACGCACAGACCTAAGCCTGCGTCAATCCTATAACTGCAAGAATGGATTCAAAAACCAACCATATGGAACCTAAGGGGTTCGTTATCAGTTAGTTTGCCGCCACAACCTGCAACAAAATTAAAATTTTAGTGCAAAATCATACATTTAAGTTAATATTGCTAAATACAGCCGCAACTTTTATTTTAACTAAGCATCTCACTTGTCGGCATTGTTTTTTTTACTTTAGAGTAAGGGAGTGGCATTTTGTTTGCGGCTTACAATTATTCCCAAATAAATTTGCGTATTCTTTATTTGTGTGTTTGCATCGTCGTCGTTAAGCCCTAGGCACCGGAATATCAGTGATGAGCTTTCCACATCAAGGATTCAAAAAAGACACTTAAATGTCATTTAACTTAAAGCGTTTAAAAGTATCAAGACAAGGATGACAAAGACCGGAAAGGCAATCTAAAATGACTTTCTTAAAAACCCAAGCAAAACCGGCAGTTGTTGGACAGATGGTTGCATCTAAACAGTAACCGAGCTTTACAATCCGTGGTTACCTCGCTCGGTATACTGTTGATACTTCAGGTGCACAAAATGTGTAAATAACATGCTCTCGATACTTGGAATGTTTTGCTATTTACAGTAGGCGGGCTAACTCATGAAATGTCAGCCGAAATGTCGTAATGCGTTTTCGATCCGAAAAGATTAATTTAGTAGGGTTGTTAAATTGATAATCAAGCAGCCTAATTCTACGACAATTCGGTTACCGCAGGATGCCAACTGTTAACGGATAACCGTGTAGTATTCATTAACTGCGGACAGGCAGCTAGTAGTATATCTTAGGGTAATTTTATACCAGACTTACATCACAGGTACTAACCAAAAACCATACAGGCGTGTTTTGCCGATATTCTGCCGCTGCATGGCAAAGCTGCTAGGGGTTCGGCACGCTAGTGGGTCTCCCAGCGTTTTCCGTCTGTTTTCTTGAAATTTAGAAATTGTCGCTCTTTACTTTTCTCATTAATTATCTATCAACTTGGAGTAGATCAGTTTATTCAAGGTCTATAATCATGGACCGAGAATTTTATGTATGACTATTTAGGCCGAAGTCAATCAGCCACAGCGGATATCCGCGTCATATTCATAAACTACCGACAGGCGGCCAGTAGTATAATTTAGGGTAAGGTGATATCATACTTACAGCACGGGTACTAGCCAAAAGCCCACACACGCGTGTTTCGCCCATATTCTGTCGCTGCATGGCGCAAATGCGAGGTTTTCGGCTTGTCAGTTGGTCCGCCAGCATTTACATGCGTGTATGGGTTTTTGCCTAGTACCTGTGTTTTTAACACGGTATCACCTTTTTATTCGGTTAAAAGTTACGTCTTCTTGCAATTTCATACTCGAAAAAACTATATAATTCGGTTTTGAAAAAGTTTCTGATTGTGAGAGTTTTTAATATCGCGAATTGTCTGTTCATAAAATGCATTTCTCTACACTTATCAATTTGGCCGATAACGTCAACGATATGGCTCTAATCCACTGTTACATATTATAAATCACATGCATTCTCCTCTTAATACCGTATAGTTTTCCGTGCGCGGAAAATATACGCTTGTAGTTTGGAAACACTGAATGCAAGTGTAACTGCAAGTCAGGTTCAAAATTATTGAGGAATTATATAAGCTTCTGAAAACCGAATTATACTCCTTCTTTGAGTATAAAACTGCAAGAGGACGTACTTCTCAACCGAATAGGCAAAAGAGTAATAGAAAATCAATGAAAAAATTCATGTATCTTTATTAGCCACTTGTTCATAGCATAGTTTTTGAAAGATGGCATCCTGGGGTAACTGATTTGTTGAAGAATTATGCTGCAAGATGTTTACTTTTATAAAATTACTTTATTAATCTTTTCGAAAAATAAACGACATTTCATGAGTTAGCCCGCATACCGAACCTATGAAATTATTGGTAACGTCCTTTGGGGTCCTAAGTTTTAAACTAAAAATTAAAATTTATCCGCAAAAAAGGACATGGAGGTATTTGGAGACATAATTTGTATTTTCGTTTATCTTGCATTTATGTTGCTGTTAGTAGAGCAGATAACACTTGAAACCAACAATCCGTAAAAAATGTTTGTGCCATTAAACGTTTTGATGCCCAGAGAAGCGTTTGGTCAGCGGAATAACTAATTCAACAAAGAATGCAAACAATAGCCGCCTGATATATCACTTTGAATAATGGCGGCAAGTCGTCGGTCGAAATCTATCATGAGGTTTAAATCAGACGTAAAAAATGATAAGTTTCTGAACACGTCTAAAAACGGATCACAAAAATGACTTCAGAATGGCAGAAAATTGAACGGAATAAAAACATATTACCAGAGGACACTGACTGAATGAACCGCTCTCCTCAGCGACCAAACATGTTTAACTGTTGCAGCTGGTGGTGTAAACAGAGAGCAGATCTTATTATAGAGTGTTTCCTGTCACATGATGTCCCCTTCACTGCTGCCCCAATGCAGTTTTTAGGACGCGGACCACAAAATAATTAAGTTTCACGTTATCATATGAGAAAGGAAAATTCACTGTTTTCCTTCACTGATGCTCAAAGTGCGTGCTTCATGTATATTTCGCAGTAAACCTTTGAAAGATTTGGTTAGTGTTCGCATCAGAGGTCATTGCTCAATGCTGCAATGCACCGACCTGTCGTACATCGGATCTTGAAATATTTATACTGTACGTTTTAGCGTCACTTTTCCATTGGGCAGCACCAATGTTTGAAAAAAACCTGGCACGTAAATCTCCAAAGGGCCGACTGTATTTGACCCAAAACGTTCTGCAATCTAGTTGAAAATTGTAAAAACTGCCTAGAATAGAACATTAACTGAACGACTGCGATGCTTGCAATATGTAAAAATTTGTCTTAACCAAAAATGATTTTTAAAAGGGACTTCATTGATGTGGTGAACATTTGTAAGCCTACCGCCCTACGTAAGACGGCATATGGCCATCCTACAGAAATTAACTAACAATATCATACACTGCTACGCGAAAATACTCCTTATGTCTGACAGACGTTGCAGGTAGTCTTGAAGAAGGAAACACGATCGCTGTCCCATCGAATCCCAATCTAGATTTCAAACGGAAGGTAAGAAAATGTTTTCCTTTATAAATGCCTACGCAGAGCAAAAACTCCCATACAAACATAAAACATTTTGCTAATGCAAAGCACCTGATAACAAATTCATCCCTTGTGCGTTATTAACCACACCGTCAACTTCCCGCAAAGTCTAGCCGAAGGTATTGTGAGGTATGGTTCCTCGAGACATGTACTTACAGGAAAAATGTCGTTTCAGCTGATCGTCACGAATAAATATATAAATAAACAAATAAAAATAAATTAATAAATTGAAAAGTCAATTGGCGAACATATGTTTTCGGTAATTTCTCATCAAGCCTGTACATTTACATGGGAAATGGTCAGTCTGATTGTCAACAGGGTATACATGCGTTCAATGGTTCAATAGTAATAGGGGAAATTTCGCAGAACTGATACAGTCCAAATATCGCTCAGTGTTGAAGGAGCTCAATGGATTCCTGAAGTTTGACACCAGACTTACGGAGGCAAATGTGACGAGGAAATTCATATCAAGATGTATTGATCGTGGGGAATATCCGAGATACTACTGCAAAACCTTGCGAAAAAGCCGTATCTCACTCACCTCAACCACACTAAGACATGTAGAAAGCTATTTGGAGACAGTAAGTACAGGAATTGAGAAACTGCAATGGAATCTATGGCGGAAAACAGTTTGAAGAATATATGCAGACAGTCAGAAATAAGAGAATCAAAGCCAGGTTGTCAACACGTCTACGAAGTATCCAGTCAGTGAAAGTGCAGGCCACCCTGCCGAACAATCCGGAACGGTACGTCCTTAATTATTCTTCAGTACGCCTTGACAAAACTCTCGTAGAAATGCTATCTCTTGGTCCTAAGTTTTGCATTGCACGGCGAAGGCAGAAGCAACTTGAGCTCAAAACCCAGTTCGATAGTCTCTTTAGCCAGCTTAACGATCTAAAACCCTCCCAACCCAGAGAAGTTGATTATCTTAAATCGACTCTGATAAACTGCCGAGAACAATACTTAAAAATGGTCCGAGAAACAAAGATCTCCTAACATGAGCTCATCTTGATAGTCTCAGGAAGCTTCTTGAAAATGAAAATATCTTACTAACCAGACCCGACAGGGACTCAGGCATAGTGCTGATAGATAAGACAGATTACGTGAAGAAATTAGAAGAAATTTTATCGGACCGTACAAAATTTTTGAAATCCGAGAAAGACAGGGATCTAACCGAGACAATCGAGAGGCATTTAATGAATGTGCACAAGGATCTCCACAAGGAAGGACTTCTGTATGACAGTGAGTTTGAATGGCTAAAACCTGTGGGCACGACGATACCTAGAATGTATGGTCTTCCCAAGATTCACAAACCCGGGCTACCACTACGTCCAATCTTGGACATAAACAATTTACCCTATCACGCAATAGCAAAATGGCTGATAGAAAGGTTAAAACTGCTTCAAAGTTGCCTGCATCCTTGCACACAGAATGTGCAATTCCTCTGCAACGGCCAGCTATAAAGACAAATAGACGGTGTGACAATGGGTTCACCGCTTGGACCGTTTCACGCAAATGTCTTCGTAGGCAAGATGGAGGAAACGATTCTCAAAGATACCATTAATGACCTTGACTTCTACGGTCGACATGTGGACGATATCTTTTGCATGACGAGTCATACCACCGACAATAATGGCCTAGTTTAGAAGTCTAACAGGGCGCACCCATCTCTGATGTTTACCGCAGAGACCGAGGCGAATAACGTGATCGCATTCCTCAATGTCCTTCTACACAGACAAGAGGACGGATCCATCCAACGCAAGATATTCAGAAAGAAAACCTAAACATGACAATACATTCATTTTCACAGTTTTGTTCCCTTAAATCTAAAACGAAATTTAGTCCAGGGACTGACAGCTAGAGGGCGACGCATCTGCTCTCCTGAAACTGTTGAACCAGAACCCCAGCTGCTGCAAAACACGCTCCGCAAAAACGGCTTTCCAGAGCGAATCATCCTCCGGAATATTAGAGAGCGTGCCAAAATCCGGCCGTTGCAAATGCGGAGAAGAAAGACTTATTTCTAAGACTGTCTTGTCTATGAGGCGCAGCACGCGAATTAATGAGGACGACGTCTCCGGACAGCTCTCGCGAGTTCCCTCCCGGCGGCGAACTTGCGCGTATTCTTCGCATATTCCCCCCCACAACGGTTGGGGACAAAGACCGGTTTCGGTTACAGGCCACATTCATGTGTTTTTATTCATTCGCCTGCTCCTGTGGAGCGGGATATATTGGCCGTACAACCAGGTGTCTGGAAAAGAGAATACGCGAACACATGCCCGCCTGGCTAGATGGAGGTGAAAATCGATCGATTTCGAGTTCAATTCTCGCACACCTAATCGATACGAACCATGAAACCGACGCACTACTCTAAAGGCCGGCGCAAACGGGTGCGAACCACAGCCGAAGCAGTGGCCATTCGGCTGGCGAACCCAGCACTCTGTTGTCAGAAGACGCTGACACAAGCAGTCTGTTTGTCCTGGCCGGACTCCAGACGGTGATCCCACGCCGTCCCGACGCACTGAGAGCAGTTACACGCACTCAGAACACCTACAATCTAGCCGGAACCCATCCACTTCCCCCCTCTTACTGTTACTCCTTCCCCCCCTCCCACCCCAAATCCACTGTCCTAAACACGTTGACTGTGTCATGCGGGTGGCGTGCGATCGTGGAGTCCGCTTAACCCTGCCCCCTAGACGTATTTATACCCTGTCGACAATTAGACTAACCATTTCCCATGTAAATGTAAACGCCTGATGAGGAATTACCGAAAACATATGCTCGCCAATTGACTTTTCAATCGTAATATGGGAATTTTCGCAGAAATGAATAAATATTTTACAGCATAACAGCTGCAGTTCTTCGTAAGTTGGTGGACTATTTTCAAGACTGTTCATATATTCATCCGACTGGTGCATGAGACGCAGAAATTCCGGAACCTTTACCGTTCTAAAAAATTGATTGTGACGCATCATCTCTTAAAACCTGGCTTTTTGCGTTGATATTTGCAAGTGACCTCGTTGCCAGAGCACATTTTTCAACATCTACATGTGACCAGCCTCGGGTTTATTTGTACGTTCACCTTGACTTAAGGTGTTGCTCTATAGTTCGATATGGACCTAGATGGGATTGTGACCATCAGGCGAAAAAAACTTTTTTCATACATTTTACGATAGCAGCGCCCTGCAGATGTTTTAGAGGTAGCATAACTCCTAGTTTATTGGCCTGACGTTTCGGATTCACATTCGAAACCATCATCAGAGACAGTCGCAGATATGGGTAGTGTAGGCACAAAAGTACAGTATTTATTTCACGTAACTGCGGTGGGATCACATGCGTGCTATAATTAACAGCTGTTGCGATCGCCGCGGGGACCGTAATTAATACGATAATGGTTTGTTAATTACAGCAATTTCATCATCCGTGTTAAATATTGACTCAGTGTTCACTCGAAAGTCTAGCTCTCTGTCACTGGGCTTGTTGTTTGTCCGCGCCCTCCCCACGTGAGTGATTCCCCTGCAAAGCGAACGCCTAAGCGATGAATTTGATAAGGGCAGGTCATTGCGCTTGTTGATGGGTTGCGGGCTGAAGAACCATGACTCGAGCAGCTCGCGTATAAGGCTCTTGCGAGAATTTTGGTCTATTGAATCTTATAAATTGCCCGTGTCAAATGAGCAGCTAATTGAGAACTTGCGCCTTTCCTCCACACTACTCGAAAATTCGCATAAGAAGTAATCTATTTTCTCGAAAGTAATTGTGCTGTCCACAACTGCGCCGGATATGGCAAACGGCTCCGGACATTTCCTACAAAAAGTTATTACCGACAATGACAAGAGAGACTTGAATGCATTTTCTGGTTTATTAGCCGTTGTCAGCCAGTTATACCCAATTCCGAAATGTGGAACACCTGGGTTCGAACTTGAAACCGGTTAATTAAAAGTCCGACGCCTCTAACCACTGAGCCATGGGCCCGTTGTCCTGTCAGTTTCGATCGGGAATATGCAATGCTAGAGAGGCGCTCACCAATCGTTCTTACGGAACAAGTGAGTTCCGTTGTGCATTACGGGCTCGTTCTCGAGCCCAACCAGCAGCCACACAGCGTAATAACGGTAATAACACACAACCTATATCATGCGCCGCTGTGCGGCTAATGGTTGGGCTCGAGAGTGAACCCGTGATGCAAAACGGAACGAGTGAGTTCCGTAAGAACGATCGGTAAGCGCCCATCTACCATTAGATATTTCCAGGATTATCAGTGGGTTTTTCGGACTCGTGACTTGCTGCCTGGTGGTTGCTTCCAGCTTGCGGGCAACCTCAAATCTATGTGAAGCAAGAAGGCGGCCGAGAAGTTCTTTACCTACGTAAGAGCTCGCCAAAATTTAGGGCCGGTTTAATTCGGTCTCTGATATCGTTTGCCTATGCATTGGTTAACTCGTGGAATATATTGTTATTCAGTAACTGTGCCATCTGTTTCACTGTAACGCGTCTTAAAGCGCCGATATAACACCTATACGCCACTGTTTTTGTGTTTTCTCCGGTGGTTACTGTTGAAGTTCAGTAATTAGATCGTATTTGTTGCTTTTCCCGACACTTACTCTTTTTGGACACGGCAATCTTTTACGCAAACCCGAGCATCCTGGAAGGCCACTTGATTTTTTTCTGCCACCTCTGGACACGGATAGCCGGGCTGGCAGCAGCGGGGAGGAGAAAAGACGCTTGATCTCAGCGCCGGCTCATTCCACGGGACGCGGTGATTCGCAACATTCAAGAGGTCGAAATTTCGCAAGAGGTAATAGCCGCTTTAATCCCGAGCTGTTTGAATCATGGCTATCAGGTGCGTAATCCAGCAAAAAGTTTAGTGACCTCCCGTTAGCAAATTTGATGTTAAGACAATAAGTGAGGAGGGGATTTAGTTACATAGGGAGAGAACAGACAACAAAAATCCCAGTGATTGCGAGCCGAAATGTTGTACAATTTTTATGAGAACCCGGAACACGAATGGTGATGTAGTGGTAATTAACGTCTCGGATGCGGACTGACGAGCCATCATTGCCTCAAGCAGATCCCCCCAGCGATGCTCGAGAGAGCCATCAGTTATAGTACGCGTGTGATCCCTCGGCAGGTACGTACTATACGTACAGAAATCTTTGTGTCTCCACTACCTTTATATGTGACTGTCTCTGATGATCTGTTCGAGTGAGAATCCGAAACGTCAGCCAATAAATTTCCTGTTCCAGTGATCGCGTCTTAATTAGTACATGTCTAATTTATTAGTACAAACAACCCCTCAGCGAGTATAATATTTTCCTAAGCAAATTCAAGGCGTTTTCTTCCTACCTACAACTCCAGCAGACTTATTAACCTGCATTCTGTTGTTAGAGTCCATCTGTCTGGTGTACTCACGGAAAGAAACAATTGGCTACGTTATTTGTGCTGACATTAAATGTGTAACGTTCACCACTGAAAGACTAACCAAAAGACGTTTCAAGCTGTTATTGAGGCTTCTTCACAATGCCTTAAACAGTCTCAGCAGAGTTACCAATGTATTACAAGCGACAGTCAAATAAGCATCTCGACCGGTATAGGGAAATTTTAATCGCACACTATTTCCGACTAATACTCGATCCATGCATACATTTTACCCAACCGCCATTCGGTTTATGCTGGCCAAACCGTTTTTTCAGGAAGTAGTTTGCCTTTGTCATATGTCCATATTCGCGGCCCCCATCCATAGAATAATGTCATGGTGTTTTACGGGGCCGATGGAAATATCGGTTATATGAATTGGAAGAAAGTGGATGAGCGAAAGGTTTTTGAAGCGTTGTACTTCAGCAAATAAGTTAATATGGATCCGTGATTGGTCTTTGCAAAGTATCACCGTCCTTCTATTACACCAAAGTGCTTTTTAATATGACTGCTCTTAACCTCGTCAATATTTTACCAGTTCAAGCTTAACCTAGTGCTAATTTGGATTACACCAATAAGTATTCATACCAACTTTCATCGTGATTTCTCAGAAAAGGAGAACGCTCAAATCAATGCTAGTCATTTTATCAACATTATTGTTGCCAATGACATGCAAAAAATTGTTCAGCTGTGGTCAACTGAAATTAGTTTGCTCACTGGAGCCTATTAAATGCATTAGCTGGGCTAATTATTTAACAGATTTTGTGACTCTCCAACACGTTAAAATCCCGCTGAGTTTTATTCAAGGGAATTCATTTTTCGATAGAGTACACAGCAATTTGCGGTCTCTTAGTGGCAAAAGTGAGTAATTCAATTCGACATGACGCCTGCTGGTGTTTTCGTTGTTGAATAAGGCAAAAATTGAAAGATCTCTGTGAATTTGCTAATATTAAATCTGATAAATTGGTCTTATCAGTTTTATCCTGGTGGCACTTTTAGAAACTTACTGAATATGTTTATTAGAATGATATTTAGGATCCATTTGAGGATATATCGACTTAAATGGAGCATAGAGACGATTAGACTGAAACGTGAAAAAGTGCTGTGTTGTATCCACTTGGTCAGCGTTTGGAATTCTTCACGCTCTATTCGTAAGTGATTTTACATTTGGCCCCTGTTGACATTCCGTTTTCACTTTTTTCTAATCATCTTTTGGGCATGATTGGCGTTCTTTTAATTAACTAGTCTTGTATTCTGGTCTTAAGCTGGGTATTAGCTTTGCTTGAACAGTCACAAGGCATTCTTCGTCTAGAGTATTCATTGTTGAGGTTGGTACGTGTTTCATTATTACTTGTATTTTACCAATATTACCCTATATACACCAAAATCAGCTTCGGCTCACACGCATTACAGGTCTAGCAAATAATTATACATCCTGCACATAGCTCTTTCTTGAATTTATAAGTATCATCAGTTACGGCATATTTGAAACATCATGTAGTAGGTTTTTTACACGTCAGCAATAATAGGTACTCATTTATGGATCATCAGCAGAGGAAAATATTGTGTAAACACATTTCAATATTTTGCAAAATTATGCATATATGCCTACAGTGTGAAGCAGGTTTTACTATGACAGTTAGTTATAAATTAACCTCTTGGTTTATATCATCGATAGTGGCATTAAGGATTGCGCGTATCAGCCAGAATGCTTCGAGCGTGGTGCTGTTTGAACAAAATCATTTCGCATGTTGAAAAGGAATGTGACTGCCAATTTACTCACATATGCGAACACAGACAAGTGGCTTCATCTGTTTCGTGCAAATTTGAAATCCCGTATTTGACGAGGCTGAGGAGGGGCGTGGATAAAATAAAATTATGGTCTGACATTGTATTTTACGTAAACTCCATAGCTGTGTTTTATATAAACCACTGATTTCAAGGTAACTAAGGGTATAGCTTCGAATATTTTAAGGACAAAACCTCTGACGGCGAATTTGGTAAGTTAAAAATGCAAATGACAGTCAGAAGCAATTAGGACAACATCTATCGCAGGTACACTTGAGGACATAGAGAAGGTTTCGCTACTTTTGCATTTCAACCACTGAAACAGTTTGCGTAAACATAAAACGCGGCGATAACTAATTTACAAATACTTCCTATAACAAAGCACGCATTCTGAAGTTAGGTACTAGTTCATGTTTGTGAAACATCCAGTATAGTACTTACTTTGTAGAGTGCTTCAGACACGGGAATGTAAAGCCGCCGTGATGTACTTGGCCTCGAACTGAATCTCAAAGGAGCCGATCCCTTCCACCTAACAATTTTGTACTTCACTCCCATTGCCAACTTACGAAAGCCTAATCCGAGGCCTAACACTAAAATCAACGGCATCCCAACCCCAAACCTAACCTCCCTGCAACTGCGATAGACAGTAAATCTAAAAGTGACGTGCAGACAGTTTTTAGGTATAAACTCTCGGCATATACGGTGTAAGCGTCAGTTAACCTGCTTAGCATTTTAAATGGTGCGCTCCAATACTTAATCGGCATCTGCACGTATAAAATGCCAACGGAAGCAAAGAGAGGAGTCCCAGAGAGCAGTCCTGAAGAAGGGCGACACGATCGCTGGGACAATAGGTCTTGTTCCAGCGATCATGTCTCTTCTGCAGGATGTTGTAAAATGTTTCAGATAATTGAAGGGTATGAGCCATGTATCGCCATGTTCTCTGCCAACCGCTGACATAATTCGACCAGCAATCGTTTCAGAATTACCCATTTACGTTGCAGAAAGGTAAGCTCTAACAACACTTTAATGATTTTACGATCTCGGCAATGAAGTGGGTTTTCCTAGTCAACTGATATTCAGGTTCGTCGCATAAACCTTTCGACATCTTTGCAACTATGCTATCTTGTCTACAAGGATGAGCTGACAAACCAGTTTTTTGCACTTGTGCATGAAAGGAATTTAGTTAATGGCTTCCTGGTAGACTGTGTCCGGATGATTGAGGACGCCCTGCGAATGAGCCTTACAGCACTCAGGAAGCCGCTATGTCTTTGTGAGAAGGTGTACGTCATCCAATATCCAGCACTGATAAATTCCCTTTGGTCTGAGTGACGCGGGTTGACTTAATGTCCATAAGGAAAACCTTTATTTCCCTACCGTCTTTAAAGTAATGCGTATAAGCTATTCGTTCCTCATCTTCTCCAATCTCTGTTTTACAAGGTCTGAGCATGCAATATGTGCAACTTTATTGTCGTTGCTGCCGCTTTCGGTGTAGACCAGAATGTAAATAAGTAATTAATGATAAACTAAGTGGGTTTTGTTTAAGACAATGGAAAACTTAGTTTCGTTTTGCGGCATACTGAAGAGACGTAAGAGATATGTCGAAAGCCTAGACGCAACTGAGCGACAGAAGTTTGCAAAAATGTATTTATACTGCAATGCATGGACATTATTGTGGATAAAATCATTAGAAACTTGCCTGACTTTTGTAATATTTAGTAGTATTGCGATGTCAACTGAAAAACAAAAAGCACATCGGTAGCAGACGCGGCAATCACATATCACTGTCTAAAATGAGCACATCTTTTTGAGGAAAAACATATCTAGGAAACCAAATAAATAACAAAAAAGAGCTCACAGGCATTTATAAATCTCGAGACCAAGGTGGTTAAGAGAATATTTTTTCCACTGTCAGTGAAAGAGGTTTCAATGTGAGGGGGAAATGCAAGATTTATCACCAAGGTACCGAAAGTATGGTACGTCATTTATGAGAATTTAAAAGTTACTAGGAATGACAGCGTTGTGGTCGAAAAGCATACTGGACTCAATTCTGACTACCAGGTGGAAGATCCTTTTCCATCGACCATGCAGAGGCAAGGGATAGGTCATTTTGCCGAAACCGGAGATAGGTTTCCCTTTCAATAGGTTACCCAATAAACACATCATCCCCAGGAATAGGTGATTTCAGGTCATTAGGGTTAAGTGAGTGAAATGTGAGGCTAAATAGCAGAATCCTGAGGGAATCCTCAGTCATTAGGTAGAACAGAATATTTACGCTTGCCAGACTGGAAAAAGTAAGTGCGGAAAGCAAAATAATCCCTTATCAATGGAAAAGTCAGCCAGAATAGGCACATTTCCATGCTTTGATAAGGAAAAGAACCAGGCTAAAGCAAAGGAGTAGTTAAGAGATGCATGTGCGCACGCAAGTGCCCTTACGTCAGACTGAGCATGAAAATGAGCAACCCCAAATGTGGAACACTTGGGGCTCGAACACGCGAGGTAGGAGGGACTGACGACGACTTATAAGCCAGAAACGGCCGTTTCAGTCTCCCTTGTCCTTGTCAGTAATATCATCCTGCCTATAACAGGAGCCGCTATGCGGCGGCTGGTTGCGTTCGTGAGAGAGTCCGTAAGGAGAAATGGAACGAGTGGGTCCCGTAAGAACGATCGGTGAGCGCCCCGTTCACCACCATTGTATACTCCCGATAACAACCGGCAAGACAAGGTGCCCGTGGCTCAGCGGTTAGAGGCGTTGGACTTCTAACTAACAGGTCGCGAGTTCGAGTCTCAGGTCTTCAACACTTTGGGATTGGGTATGACTGGCTGATGATGACTAATAAGCCAGAAACGGCCATTCCGTTGTCTTTTTCGGTTATAACATTTTGCCTTTATCATGTGCCGTTGTGAGCCTTAAAAGAAACTGTATCGACTGTAGTCAAGGTCACGGGTCAGAGAAGCCGTAGTCAAAACGAAATGGCCTTTAAGTATTGATTGGAGATTTTGAAAGACAAGATATAATTTTTGTTTATCGGATAAACAATTACATAAATACTTGCTCGCATGACTGACCTGACGGGCAAATTGCTGATGACTTTTCCAAATTTCAGCAAAGAAGAGATGTATCAAAAAAGCAAAAGAACGGTGTAAATCTAACTAGCATTCAACTCATCCTGCTTCATAATACTTCTTTATATGTTGTACGCTTACATCGTCCAGACCGTGACTTTGACATTGTCTATAGATAATTTCCTTCGATACCCCAAAAATCCGAAGTATTAGGGAAAAGTGCCTAGTTTATCCATAAGAGTTCTAAGAATATAGCACAATTAGAAAATGTTTTCTTAAAACGAACTGAGATAGCTCAAAAAAGGATTTGACAATCTCTGCTCTACAGAAGGCGGGATAATGTCAGCAATCGAAATCTGAGGTACGTGTATGTTTTGTAATGAATTGCCATGAATCGCAACTCTCTCTTTGAGTTCCGTAAACGGTGTGTACTTATCCATTTGTGTGATGGACGTAGAACAGGTGTCTTATTTTATACGCAGCCACAATAAATGGTCGGTAAGAAGCTAGCGCAGAAGCCGACATCTGAGGTGACTGAAAACTCTGGCATTTACATGTCATTATTGCAAACCTATCAGTGTAATATATCTAGTCAAAATCCACATTTCGGGTCTACAATTAGCAATGTTTGAGGTGGCAAATTTACTGTACTTTCAACCGTGGACGAAATCTGAAAGAAACAGCAAACAGCACTTGCAGGGGATGTAAAAGTGTAAGCTAATTATCTGGCTAATCTCACAAAACGTTAACAAGCATTTTCAATATGTTTTTGACTAGAAAGTAAAACGGAATTTGGTTTGTGAAATCGATGAACGGGCATAAGCTTCCAAGATATTCCAGTCAGGCAAGAATCCTCGGTATTCAAGTAGATTTATCCAGCCGCCTAAAAAAATGACGTTTAAAAAGGACAAATTATCCTGTATGAATTCTTCCATAGACTCAAACGCACCAGTGATTATTTTCTAACTTTCAGAGACTTTGCCGTATATGCTTTACCAGGATCATACGAGGCATTTGTTTTTGCCGCACATTGGTTCAAACGCGCATGGCAAAACATTTCCGCGTAGTTCTGTTTTTCAATGATTTTAAGTCTTTTATTAAAAAGGGATCCCGACCTGGCGGAAAAGACGGATCTCAGACACCAATAATTCATTATTGGTGTGGCGAAACAAAGAGATAATAAGCATTTCAGTTTTAAATTATCAGGGTTATGATCATTTATTTTACCCTATTTTAAAAAATTTGGCGGCATCGATCATAGGCAAACAAATGACAACGAGTGTATGACTCGAGTAAAACTAACTTTCTAAGCAGATGAGATGCTCAGCGTCAAGGGTCATCATGCGTTTCACCACCCATGCCTTGTTCTAACTGTCGTAGCTTTGAATTCACTGACGTCGTCAGGCCCTTCACAATTGGGCCAAATAAATTACTTTCATATGCCATCATCACATAGTAATCATTGTTTTATCACGAAATGACCTTAATCAATAAACAAACCGCATATTTTTCAATAAAAGTGGCGAATAGTAGGAACAAATATTTCCTAGTCATTCGTTACTAAATTTTTAGAATAAATTCAGCGTAATAAGTCTTGTAAATAAATATGATTAAAATACAATGCTCTGCAATATTTTTGTTTGAAAGTAGGATAATATATTACAAAATCAATGTCAAAACAGAATAAATTGGAATGTTTGATGTAGGATTTACTAGCCTGAGTTTTCGGGGTTAAATCTTAATAGCGTGGAGAAACCCCTTTAGAAAGAAGGTTAACGGGGCGTAAGAAGTCTGTCGATCATAAATGGAAAACTAAATCAAAATTTTGATCTTGATAAATTTAACTCATTTCACGGTCATTGTAGGGTTTTTTATTAAAATAATCACCTAATCATCACTAGCCAAAATATTTGCCAGACATGTTATTATTAAACTCAATACCTACCGTGAGGGTTTTTTAATCGCAACGGCCACACCTTCGCGCAGCTCCGAGTTAGTCACCCCGTTTGACAACAGTTTGATTCCTAAATGTAAGGATAATTGACGGTCGTAGCATTTTTAATATTTTCTTAGCTTATGGACTGACGCTTTGTTCGGTTCATTTTCATATCACAGTTTTCGGTTTCATCTTACTTGAGGATTTGTGAAGGTTTCATTAGCGCCTATACTAGCGGTCAGTTTTCCGGATCAGTCCTTATGCAAACATTATTTTTAAAAGCACAAGAAGGGGACTAGTGGTTTTCGTTTCGTTCTGGACGTGCGTGAGCGCTAGGCAATATACGCGTCCAGTGCATCCTTACTTGTCCCCATTGACGCTGTTGTGCTTGTGACTTTTGTTCGTGAGGTTCCCGCGCGTACGAACAACAAATGGTTTCACAATGAAACATGAACGCTTCCCCCTCTCGACGTCGGTAAAGCAGTGTTAATTTATCGGAGACTAATAAATTAGAATACCAACACCTCAGTGGGCAGTTAAAATCTCCGGTCAACCTAACGCTGTTATCACTAAGAGCGACCAGGCCATATGTTCACGTGCGTACGGGCAGTTAAATGTCGCACCTGATTGGTCCGATATTCAAATGTGTCACTTGGTAACAATTGGGAGATGGCGCAAAAAAAATCCGCCCAAGCAAAGCAGCCTGTCTTACGGGACAGGTGATAATAAGGGTTTTACGGGTGGGGCCTTCGATTGCGTGGATAAATGTAAATAATACTAAGAAGTTTTTCAGAAATGGTTTTTTCAGAAATGGTTTAACCTCATCAATATATGGCAACAAAAATGTGCGCGGTGTCGGATTTACTTGAACAGGCAGATAATATGAAGTCGAACCAGCTCGTATTCCCTGCTTAATTGTTTTTTAAAATAGGGAATTGAAAGCGGAATGCATATGGCTATAGGAAACGTTCTACATTGTGCTGTTAATGACCCTATGCCTTCATATCCTCGCTTTCAAAACTGCACGTTCAATAAACACAGAGGACATGATTGAAAACATCGCCGCACTTGACACCGACGAGAGTTGCCATTTTGTGAAATTGCTTAGCTGATGACACCGTCTGTCTAGGATTGTATGCTTTTAAAGTTTGCCGGCCCTTAGTAAAATACCCTTCTTTTATTCCTTTCATCAGCCTGTGGACGAACACTCATGCAGTCCTCCGGCATATTCTCATCGGTAACGGAATTGTTTGGTTGCCATCTCCCAATTGTTACCTGTCTCTTTTTATGACCCAAGTAAATATACTGCATTAAAATGTGACATCAATCAGTGGAATTCTTGATGAATATAGATTAATTATTATATGCAGCCGGCAAACACCACAGTTCTTAACCAGTGTGCTCCAATTACATCTGCTTCAATTTCCAGACACGGGCATCTTACCATGTCACTTATGTTAGCTCCCTTTCTTTCTGCCCAAAGTTGACCTCCATTTGCACACTGCGACCCGTCTGTGTATTGCACGTACTCAAATAAGGTGAACGCCGACTCATCTGTGAAATTCGAGACGGCAGATTTTGGTTTTTCTAAACAACGCGGCAAGTTATTTAAGAGAACATTACTATAATAAAATTGTCTTTGTGGTGGTACGGAACCCAAGATATGAACATGCGAGTAATTTTTAAATTAAAAAAGAACAAGTATGATACACCTTACCATATTAGTATTGGTACCCCGTCTACAGGTAAACCTAATCGGCGATAACTGCGGCCAACGAGTACGTACAACAGCAAACCTCATTCCTTCGGCTTTTTCTCCTAAAGCGCTGTTATTAGACGTTTAATTTTTGCTTCAATGCAAAACTATGAGTCGGGCTCATTATCCATGAGCATGCATTTTACATCCAATTCCGAAATAGACACGAGAAAGGATGTCTTTGTACGATTTCCGACCATTCAAAATGAGGTACGGAATAGAATGTATGTTTTATCTGCTTTGTGTACGGCCAACTAACTAGTAAAAGATGGACCTAACATGAGATTACTTTAACCGTGTATCTGGAATGACAAATCAGCTAAGCCATATTGCGTGAATGAATACATATCGAAATTGTTAAATATGCGGTTTTGCATTTTTTCGAATATATAAGAGCAATTTAGTTTGTTTATTCGTAAATCTATTGCCTTCTTTAGCACAAAGAATGCAGGAACACATGATGTGCCTTAGCAAACATGGTAAATCTATTTTAAAATTACTTTTCATTTGAAAATTAAACACTCGACAACCAATATTTAAATCAACGCCTACTCAAATTCTTCCATAAATTTACTTAAACGAATAAATATACAAATGTGGTCGTACGGGAATACTCCGGAGTATGATTATGCTAAAAAATCTCCATGCTAAGAGATAATGTAATTAGGGTGGTTATATTTTTTTATCGTGGAACCAGTTTAAAAAAATTTTATCCACGACCGTCTACAAAATCCACGCTCTGCAAAAGTGGACTCTTTTAAAATATTTCATAAAATATGTGCGTTAAAATTTTTTTCTTGCAATGATTTGGTAGCGCACTGCTTCTTCGTTTTCTTCAAATCTCATATTTGTGGATAGAATATTCTTTCATTCCCAATTCCGATTATTGTTGTACCCATTATCTTACTTCCCTTGCACTAGGGATCCTTAAACCACAGGCGGCATATTTTCCTATATTAAAAAACATACATTTCTAAGCATCATATTTTGCTCATACAATTTAGCCATGGATATGTTTAATAAACACATGCGGTATTTTTGCAGCTTTAAAAGGCCTAATTAGGAGCTTCTATAGCCAAATCCCTAATTCAAGTGAAATATGAGAAAAGGTCCTTGGGTCAAAACTCAGTCGGCAGATTAAAGAACAATGTTCTGCAAATACTTTGAAAAATATTTTTAAATCGATTTAATCATCGGCAAACAATGTGAATATTCATCCTCTATAAGCAATTGCTTTCTATGCAACGCAAATTTTATTATCAATCGAGAAAAACTTATCCAAAAGTTGCCATCTTGCTGCGAATATAATGCATTTTGACTATGCATCAAGTTTTGTATTAGTAAAGCTCTGCTCAAGTACAATTTTGACATCTTGAACACATTTAAAAATTCAATTTGCTATGTTCTGAGATAGCACATCTTCTCCAGCCTTACAAATTCATTCTGTTGTTTCTGGTTAAGTTTGCCACAAATTTGCATATGTGTACACTGCTCTTCGGTCTAAATAGGCGGGGCAATTATAAATGTATTTAAACACGATATATCCCCTATCCATGAAGGCATCTCAACGGAAAATTTGACTTAATGTCAGACCATACAACCTGTAGTAGAAATTTGTTAAAATATGCGTTTGCCTCAGTTTACTGCTACATTAAATTGCGTGAAATGGAACCTTGGTATTTTTGCCACCAACATTATTCAGGAGGAAACCTACAGTGCAACGAAGTACGTTTGGAAAAGCGCTTTGATTACAAGGATCACGTAATTATAATACAACTCAATACAAAGCTATCAAACCCCTTTATTTCAAAACTTGAATGCCTATTCCCAGAGACTTAGTACAGATTGTATGGAGCTTAACTCCTCGTGACTCGTTCGGCAGACAGTTTGCCTTAGTATACGAAATGCTGCAGTTGAATAATAATTAATCTACGCGCAAATTGCGAGGTCTGAAGCCCTATAATTTTCTACGAAATGTTCACACGGGCTACAGTTGTTGCTTTATGATAAATTATCGATTACCTGCTTACTGTGCTTTGTCTCTAGTTAAAAAATAGTTACGTTTATGGTCTAGTTGTTTTGGCATTTTCTAATGACATTTCTTATGTGATGATGCAGCGGTCCTAACCGAGCAGATAATATGTTTACTACCATAATATTTATCTTATCTATACCACTTGCGTCCACCGCGTTAATTCATTTAGATCTCCATTTGCGTTAACATTACAAATGCAGTGTAACCATATTTGGTTTTTACCGCTGAAGGAATGTAAATCTATTTTTGCTATTTTTGTTAAACCTCCAACCTGGACTTTAAAAGATGAAGTCAAAAACAACACCACTTAATCCGCAACAGCGTAAATTATTTTCAGTTTCTACAGTAT
Organism: Spirometra erinaceieuropaei; assembly: GCA_902702965.1. Taxonomy (NCBI): domain Eukaryota; kingdom Metazoa; phylum Platyhelminthes; class Cestoda; order Diphyllobothriidea; family Diphyllobothriidae; genus Spirometra; species Spirometra erinaceieuropaei. The sequence continues at coordinate 1,389,280 of CACRXP010000032.1, read as the reverse complement.
CTCGTTAGATTCTGTGTACGCGACTCCAAATGTGAGTTAAAAAGTATGCTATGCTTATGACCTTGTTTTTGAGCTAGAGATTGTTGTTCTTCATAACGGACAGTAGACGTCTATCAAAAAGGACGAGTTCCAAAGTTCACCGGGCAAACATGTAACAGGGCCTTTGGACGCGGCTGTAAAATTAAAAAGTGACCTTGGATAATTCCTCATTGAAGGACTTTGCAAAAAATGTTAACATAGATTTGCATGTGAAAGCGCTAACTAGAGAAGTACTGAAAGAGATTAAACCTAAAGAATATATAAGCAATCGGCGAAGTAGCATTTTACGCAGACTGTAGAAGTCAGCGTATGGGTTTAAAATATTAAATATATTAAATGTAATAATCCTTCAAAAGTTACATTATAAAAAACGCTTTAAAAAAGATAACAAGGTAAGCAATTTTAAATTTCATCGGGCTGCTTTTACCTGTTGCAACAAAAAACAATTTGTTAAGCTGCGAGTTTTTCCTATGAGTTGATGAGGCTTTGACGTTTCGTAAATAGAACGGTATATGATGAATCTTGTCGTCTAGGTACTTGTATAGCTGCATCAGGACATTTGAGACTCAGGCATTTAATTTAATCAGCTGTCGTGCTTTTGCAAATGCGTAAATTATTTTGTAACGCCTAACAAATCTTGTCATCTGCGCGTTCCCTTTAAAGCTACTTATTGACTGCTGAACAATTTAAATATTCCAAACAACTAGAAGAGCAGTGAAATAAGTGGCCGTATATGGCCTATGCTATAAAGTCGCAAGCATTTCAAGCATTTTAAAATTCATAAATGAGTATCGTATATCAATGATGAGGTTTGCAAAGACAATGTCTCATAATATTGTTAAGCAAGTCTCGGCACATAATTCAAGTAATTTGCCTTAATTCTGGTCTGCGAAACGTTTGTCATGTCCCATTTTAGTTTTGCCTAGATAGGGTCATATTTAAAGTTTCCAAAAAAATGTTTACCATGACACCATGTTTTGTCGCTATAGGCTCTGTGCAATAAACTGCTGAAAGAATATCGCTAACTAGCCCACACGTCCATCTTCTGCCAAGACAGGGCTTCGGCAGCAACGCTGAATGACATTCGTAAAAACTGAGCTGTGAGAAATTCGAAAATCATTAGTCATTTTTTCCAAACCTAGTGGGTTGTCCTGAATTTTTAATGAACACTCCCATGCTGCCTTGTTTATTAAGGTCGTTAAGCAGTAAAATTTCTTGCTTGATCATCAATTTGTGTAAGTTACCTTGTTTTCTGTCCGTAAAAAGGACCAATTTTGACTTTTAGAAACGTAATCAAAAATATCTGTGAACTGTTTGGACAATAATTAAGATGCGTCTGAAAAATAATGCGTAAAATATCTGTCATTCTTCTAATTTTGAAAAAAATTGAACGCTTGAAAACGCGTATTACGACGCGTTACCTGACTTCTAAAATGTGCAGAAACTTAAGATGTATTACTAATCGGTTGCATCTCGACACCACTGTATAGAAAATCATGAAAGCTCAACCGAGCGCAGAATACTGCATTTCTTAAATAGTCAATATTGCGATTACGTTGAAGCCAGATCAGTGCATACTAGGGATATAAAGAGGTTTAATTCGAGCGCTTTGACACTAGTGTTTATGTGATTGACACCTCAAAATCAATTTCTATATTATTAAATGTCGAGCGTCATATACTTCGGGAAATGTTTTGCCCAATTAATCAGCATTTTAATGTGAATTTGAATAAATGACTGAACAAACAGCGAACTCGACTGATGGGTCAAAAACAATCTGACTGAAACGGGATGCGATACTAAGAGATTTGGCTTACTCCTATGTTTACTTAGTGATTCATACCAAATAAATGTAAAACATGTCGTGCGCGGACTCGACTTAGAACTACATTTATAACTGAATTCTTGATTTCTGTTAATTTGTGTCACAGTGGGCAAAATGCTTAAAATTGCACACTCAATCAATTGATCGTCTCCGTGATCGTTATACGCGGACAGCTGATACCTCGGCCTATTCAATTTTTACATATAATATGTTCGCCACAGGAAGTTGTTTTAAATCCTGAAGGTTATACTTCAATTTTCTGCATGCTTAACACAGAGGTTCCAATATAAGGCATTTGGCTTCCTGTTTGACATTTACAATTACCGTTCTTTCTTTCTTACATCTAAACGTATGTGTTTACCACTTAACTCTACTAATGTCATTTTGTTGTTGACTGAGCATAATGCCAAAGGTCACAAATTGTGGATAGAATGTCGCGGCTTCTGGCTTTCTGCATTTTTCGATTTTTTTCCACGTGTATGTAAAATAGTATCACCAACAGGACAAGAAAGACTGGAATGGCCATTTCTGGCTTACTAGCAGTCGTCAGCCAGTTATCCCAGCCCTGAAGTTTGGAACCCCTGTAGCTCGATTTCCCGATTTCTCGGTTAGAAGTTTAACTCCTCAAGCCACTGAGACACGGGCGCACTGTCTTGTCGGTTGCGATCGGGAATACACAATGGTAGAGGGGCGCTCGCTGGGCGTGTTACGGAACTCACTCGTTCCGTTGTGCCTTAGGACTCTCTCCCGAGCCCAACCAGTAGCCGCTCAGCGATGCATTATATAGGCAGAATACTATTACTGACAAAGACAATGAAGAGGGGAATGGCCATGTTTCAAATATAGGAATTCGCTTTATTATAAAATTATTAATTTCAAATGTTTTAGCAAAAAAGGGGTTTTATTGACTGTGGGCAGTAAGTTAATTGATTACTTAAGGGTTAAACGTTTAACACAAAAGGGAAGCTTACTGTGAGGACAGTTTAAGTCCTAACTCCGGCATTTCTATCACTTCACAATTAAGATGGAGCGCCAGGAATGGCAATAGAGAATCCCGATATGCCGGTGTGCGACAAGAGATTGGTCAGGATCCGCAACACGTGAAGGCTTCAGAGACATAGGGAAAGGGTGTAAGGAGATAGGCAATATCTTAAGACATAGGAAGGGGGCCGTAGTCGGAAAATACACTGAACTGACTTTTGGTTGTTCATTAGGAGACCATTTTCCTCCGACCATACTAGGAAATGGTCAAGGCCATTATGTAGAGACTGAAGGTGCGTCTGACTTTTGAGAGGGCCTCCATCGACCACATCTTCCGCCATTCTAACCAAAAGACAGTCATTAGGGGATGTTAGATCGTTAGTATGTTATTACCGACAAAGATAGGGGAGATTGGAATGGTCATTACTGGCTTATTAGCCGTCGTCCGCCAGTCATACCCAACCCCGAAGTTTTGAACACCTGGGGCTCGAACGCCCGACCTGTTAGCTAGAAGGCCAGCACCTTTAACCACTGGCTACGGGCACGTTGTCCATTCCAGTTTGGCACTCCAGTCTTCCATGTCTTTGTCGGCGCTACGGTGCGGCCGCTGGTGGGGTTCGCGAGGGAGCCCGTAAGGCACAACGGGACGATGGATTTCCGTAGGAACGATCGGTGAGCGCCACCTACCACTGGATATTTATTCATCGGCATGCAGGAAGGAAAAGATGAAGGGGTAGAATGGAACCCTAAAGAACTCAGCAGTCATTAGGAAGGACCATAGATTTCCGCTTGCCGGAGTTGACAACGTGAGTGTGGGAAGTAAACTAATAGCTAAGCCAAGAGACGACCCTGCCTGGAGAGTTGCACGCGGATGGTTTGCTGAGGCGAGGAAGACGCGGCCGATATTGAAGGCAAAGGAGTAGTCGAGGAAAGCACATATGTACTTGTGGCAATACTTATCAAATTATCTTAGGGCAGAGTGAACCACAAGAGCAGCAACATCTAAAACACTATGGTTGTCTTTATATGCAAATTGCAGAGGATCGGACGTATGAGTCTCCAATAATGGGAACAATAAACTTCTTGCACCAGTAATCGCATCTTCTTCTTTTAAACTGCTTTCTGGAACTCGCCTGTTTGCTTTTATCGGTAAGGTCTGTCCACATTCTAAAATGTCAGCTATAAGGGGCACACAGTACTTATATATAAACATTATCGTGCTGCGCGAAATTACAGTATCTTATCTAAATGCATTTCTTAGTGGCATTTTTTGGTTTTTAGCTGAATATTTACGTCAATGAACGTTAATTCGAATGGACACTGGATACGAAGTTATCGTTCTCTTTGTATATTCGTTATTAGCTAGCGGCCATACCTGTCCAACTGCTTCGGCTGGTTGGGTAATCAGGGAACAGATTCCCTCCGACTGTTTTTCCTACGTTATCACCTCCGCAAAGCAAAAGCTTCTGCATCTCGAGTGACCACGATCCCACTTTCGGACTGTATTCTCACTAACTCCTTGACTTCGGCACAACGACGGCATCAGGAATTAACTTTTCACGTTTAGAGAACTTGTAATTATGTAAGTAACCACTACGCCAATTAAACATGTTTTTACATATGCTTGTCACAAATAATGCGTTGTTAGGCCGGATTTATTATGTTCTGCCGCATGTCCTCTGCTCCACTGCCGGCCGACGGATGTTAAGCCGACTGGGAGTGGCATTAATATGCACTAGTTTGTGTTTCAAAAGCCGAGCTTAACAGCATGGCACACACATGCTAGTTATCCACTCCACATGGCCACAAAATGATAAGATACACACAGAAGTAAGTGATCGTCGTTTAACACACGTCCCTGAACAGTGACATGTAATGCAACTCACAAGACAACCTTGGATTGCTGCATTAATTTCTGTCGTGTGTAAACAAGTACGCGTTGTCGACTTACCCTAGGCTTTTTGTGTAGATCTGGGTTGGTGAGATGTAAGTAACCGATGCGTGCTGGGGTTCAGTGCGTTTGTTTGGCAAACTGCTTTTCCGGTAAGAGTGGAATCCCTACGACAACCATGAAATACAGCTGACCTTAGGAGCTCTGTAGTTAGTTGATTATATCGAGTGATAATAAATCACCGCACTTTACAAGCAGGGTGGTTGTACAGCCGGCAGTAAAATATTCGCTTTACTGACTTCGAGAAATGGGGCATCCCCTTCTGTTAGTATTCTTCAATGCATGGCTATAAGCATAGTGGGGTAGTTTAAAACTGAACGCCACTTAATATCATGAAACTTCTGTAGAAATAGCCCCATCCCCACTTCCCTCTCTTCCTTTTTCCCTAGTTCGCTGTCTAAACTGATGAGCAACCGGTGGATTGGAACTGGCCGTAGAGAATGACAGAGCCAAATACGTGATCCGCGCAATCAACATGCACACCAATCTTCGGTATAATGTACGAGTTCATCACGATAGCGTCAAACTGTAAGCGTGAGACGGCACCACACGCGGTACTGGCCATGCAAACCGAGTTGTGAAGTCAGTTTATAAGCTCCAAAATCACAAACTTGTGACTAATCCATTTGGGTCATATTGATTGTAATGACGAGTCCGATGTTGCTAACAGGGGTGTTATAGTTCATCTAGGTATGCCACAAAAACCTCTGGTAGCAGATTCATCAAGGAACATGCTTCCGACCAAAGTGAGTGACATATGTCCTCATCGTGAGTCAGCTGTCAGTGGAGATGTTTTGCGCGAGATGCATGTGCTGGTTGCACGAGTTGCGCTAATGGTGTAAGGTCTGCGGTATTTCCAGAGGATTCATGGTTTTCCAAAATAATATTCGTCAACCGACCCTTCACTGCTCCTGTGCTATCCTTATCTTTCTCGGATTTCGGAAACGTAGAACGTTTCGACAGTATTTGCTTTAGTCTCGCCACATAGTTCGTTCTATTCATCCGTACTACTACTGAACGCTTATCCGGTCAGAAAGGCTCAATGCCTTCGTTTTTGCAAAGTATTCTAAGGCTATCGATATGGGCTCTTGACAAAGGACGCTTGTTTTTTTGGGGCCTTCCTTGAATACTTTTCGCAGCAGTTAACCAATGTTGACTTAAGACAATCAATTTTACTAGACTTGGTGGGTTTTGAATCAGCAGTCTGACGAAAGAGACTACCAAATTGGATTTCTAGTTACAATTGTTTCGGCAATACAAATTACTTATTTGTGTTACGGGACCGCAGGTTCTAATAAAACGTTAAAGATACTGATATCTTGGCTATGAAGTGGGTACTCCGCACCCAATGATTAACGTGTTCTTTGCATAAACCGTCTGAAATAACTGCGAGCATATTATGTTATCTGACAGCAATATGCCATAGAACGATCATATTGTAGTCTTTTAATTAGCTAATATTTTCTTCGATACTAAACTTTTATCCGGTTATTTTTAGTTTTGTTGTGTGACGTTTAGCACACTTAGACGTCAAATAAAACCTTTAACGCACTTCTGCCGCCCAAAAGTTAAAGGGTATTTGTTTTCTTAGAAACAATGAGCAGCGAGCATTTCAGATTCTGCCGGTAAATCACACCATTGTTAAAAGCGATTTCAAAGGTCGCGTCATGTTCGTGCGGTTGTAGAAATTGTTTTTCCTATTAATTCATGTAAACGGAATTTTGTATAGATATTGGCCTTTGCATATCATAATAAAATATCCTATTATATTCACTGAACTCAAAATACCGCAGGTACGACATATTCCATGGAAATGGGAATGATAATATTGCCCAGGTATATCACCCGTGATCCCAGAAGATTGGGAAGAAGGTATGTATTTAAGAATGATGTCCGAATGGCTTGGATGATGGATTTAACGTGGGAACATATAGTTCATGATTTTTAAAACCAGCATGCACCGTAAATATATCTATGCGGCCAGCTCAGTTTGAATAGATTGAAATGTTATTGTCAAAACTGCTAAATCCTGTCTCAAAGGCATTTATTCAAATTTAATGATTTGCTTATTCAGTTGCCGCCTGGACCTTCGTTATCTTCACGAGGCAGAAAGCGAAGCCTCCTTGTCAGGCATGACAAATGCCGGAGGACTGCCGCAAATGAAATTTCGGTTAATTGATTACACCACGGATGAAGCCATTGCAGGGCAATTGAAGGAGTTATGTAAATAAACATGCAACACTTTAACCAACATTACTAAAAAAACAGTTATTCGTAGATATACACATCAGCATCAAATTTCCTTGTGGTCGCAGGCTTCGAAAACCCATGTCGCAAAGCCCAATTGCGCTATATCTACCTCAATTCCTCCTCGACTTATAACGTTCGGATACACGTGGGGTGGGAGCACTTGCTAATAAGTGCACGCTGCCCATCTGTGCGTATGTAAAAAAATAAAACACCAATGAGAAAATAACCTCAATTAACGTCGTATGCACGCTCACAAGCAATCAGATCACCACTTATAGGTTACCAAATATGTTCAACCGTGCACATTAGATGTTGCACATACATTCCTGGGAAAGGTGTAATATTCAGTAAAGAGCTTGTGAGAGAAAAACAGGTAGAGTGCGTTTGGAGTAGTGGACTACATTCTTCGTTTAGATACTAACTTAAATTTGGTAGCTTTTTAATCGGATTTTGTGAAAAAATAAAGCAGATGTTATGAAGGGACGCCAATAATGACTTTATCTACAGGGACGTCTGCAGACTTTCGTTGCGCACGCCATTCTTTTTTGCAGAATTGTTTTGTGTCCGAGCCTTCAATAATGCATAGATGAGTGTTTTCGAAAAATAAGTGGCATCTTCATTTCAGACATGCTCCTCTCAGAAAGAGACATCATAAAGAGGACATCACAATGTTATCAAAGCATCCTTGTTGACAAAGATAAGAAAAACATTTCGGGACCGAATATTTTATGTGTGGCATTTTGCGGTAGGATTATTAAGTGATTTAATGTTAGCGTTAAGTCAAAATACACTGTTTTAACGAAATTTGCTATCTTTATAAAAATTGTAATGTAAGTCAGTGCACCAATCCTAAATTGGAATAGACTATTTTGGTAATTGTGCAAAAAAATCTAAGAGACTTGGGAATGGACAACGGTGTTCTCCCTACTGAGCAATGTTTCCAGAAAATATTATACAGTTACACGCATTGTGCAATTGCTAGTAACTTTTAAATACATGCTGTATGTACCGCTTATTTGATGCACAAACCCGTTGGTGATAATGAAATTACTTATCAATGCCGCGGCCCATCACATTCTTAATTGTAATTCATTATTCGTTTTTTATCATGACTTCATGTGGCCTGTCTCAATTGCAGGGAATTTTCTGAGCAGTTATCAGTTTAATACAATGCAGATTTTGGCGGCCTTATGAAATTGAGCCGCCATTTTTGTTCCTCTCCATTCTCATGTGGATATTTATAAATTGTACATTACTCAATCCATTTAACTTGGATATATTAAACTGTTTTACATCTCTTTTGTCCGAATTAAGATTATGAAGTCGTCTCTACAGTAAGCTAGCACACATTTGAAGCAAACGAAATCGTCAATTTTACTAATGAATTTCCATGATGCAAACTGCAGCATTTTTGACTAATATGTCCTATTTTACATCCTTCTTTGTTAAATTAATCGGCTTTGCGTCAACAGAGGTCTATGAATCGAAAAAAAACCTAGGGCGTCAACTGGCATTCAAGAGTCCGCCAAAGAACAAATTGTCAATTCAATGTGAAAAACACATGTTTCTTATGTGGTCATTTTTGACGGAGTGTGGTTTCTATATGAGGTCGGAAAAAATCCATCCAAAATCCGACACCCTACCAAATCCGAAATACTACGGGATTATGTCGTTTGATAAGCAACATTACAACCCCACCTTTGTAATCCTTTCTAATCAAAAACGAATTTCAGTAGTTCGGCCAACATTGCATCAGATCGGTTACGCACTGTACATCCCTTTTTCATGTTACAAGGCCTGCGCGTATGGAGAAGTGCTGCACCATAGATGGAAGCCAGTATTATTCAAGGTTATATCAGAAATGAGCACTTTCGAAGTATACATGCGGTCTGTTTTGAGGGATCAAAATTTCCGCAACCACTTTGTTTTCAACGGCCTATATGTACAAAGCGTTCGACATGAAAATAATTTAAGCGTAAAAAACGTCTCACGAAATTACAACAAGGGATTTGTTTGGCAAACAATTAACGTTACTTAGTGTCTGTTTAGTTGGAGTAACCGAATTTTGTACATTTTGAGGTTAACTGTGAGCTGCGGATTTCCTAAAAACCTAGTATAAAATGTTTTCAGACCGACTGCAACTTGAATCCTAAAAAAAATTTAGGATAGTTTCCTTCATAATGTATTATTATTTTCTAGGGCGCCGAATGTGCAAAAGATTATTTTTGTCATTTTACAAATAAATGTAGGCATTTGGGCTATTCTTGACTGTGTGAGGAAAAATATGTGGAGACCCATGCTAATCTTTAGGAGTTCCGTTGGAATATGGAAAAACTTCGAGCATGCTGAATGTAAGTAGTCGTTTTATTTATTTGACAAGATTGTACCCGGTTGTCACTTTAGGCATTTTAAAATTCCTGTTCCTATTGAAAACGCTCCCCATCGCGCTTTTGGTACGATCGCATACTACGTTGATATTTACAAAATAGGCAATACTGTTTTTAATACATTTGTAACACGATGATTCGTTTTAAACTCAAATGCATAATTCATATTTCCTGCCAGCTGAGGGCTGTGTAATTTTGCCCAGTATTATGACATTATAGATGACGGTGTAGTTAGCGGACAGGCGTCTCAGGAAATCGCAAAAGCTAAAAGTACTTTCGGTTTATTTATCGACACTGACAAATATGTTGATTACGCGCAAAATGTCGTACAAATATATGAGAATCTAAAATATGTTTTTCCACCCTACACCAAAAAATTTCGGTCGACTTCACAATGAACCAATTCGCCGTACATTGGATTTTGTATCATGTAGTTTTTTTTCGCATTAATATTTGAGGTCAATCCAATATAATTGGCCGGACAGGACCATGGCGACAACGTCACGCGTGATAATATATCCGGAAAATCAACTTCCGAAATTCCAACAATGTTTGGACCAAAAAGTCCTGTATTCCATTTGGAAAGCTTTAGAGTTACGTAGATGGGAATATCTGTTGATTCACATGTATCAGGTTCATCCTAAAGAATTAAGTAATCTAGATTGGTTCGTGATATTTTAAAAGTTAGTATTGCGTTTAAAACAAAGGAATGAAATTACCCCATTTATTGAGAGCAGCGCACTATCACAAACAGTTTTGCAGAAGTATTCATCATAGGTTTTGCAAGTTGCATTTTTCAACTGAAAACAAACAGTAACCCAAGTTCTGCCTTTCAGAGTAATGTTGTACGAACAGTTCTGGTAGTCGAAAATTTCCCCCACTACAGCAAAATACAAGACGCGTTTGATAAGATGCTCGGCTATCTTCGAAATATGGAAGTTGCCTTGATCATCAGGGCACGTTTTGGTTTCTAAAATAAATGTTTGTTTTCGGACATGCTTTAAATAAACGTAAACAAGCTGGAAATAAAAGTCCTCATTTAAATGCAAAATATTCGGCGCATGACCTCTGCAATCACCATTGTTATTATAGTAAAAGCTGTTATTTTCGCGCTCAGTATGCGCAACATTTGTCTAGATATAAAAAGTAAATCTACGTATTTTAGAGGCCATGTGGCTAGGCAGTGAATGAGGTTGGAATCTCGCAGTTATCCCAAATCATCTGACCATTTTCAAGAAATAATTTGAGAGACCGCGTAGACCGACGAACGGAGTAAAACTTGAAACCGCCTTCCGAAGGTCACTCGATGTTCAATGGACATAAGCACATAGGTGGCTCTACTAATTACAATGTACAATAAAAAGTACAAACTTAATGGATAGGCAGAGCTGCACTACCACTTCAACTAACATATCATTTTTAAAAACGTGCATTTTTGAGCAAAATGGCTGAACTATTTAATACCGATTGTAAACTAGAACTGACATAGACCGCCATTGGAAATTAAATTCTTGCTCAGTAATACACTTACGGAACAAAACAACGCACGCAAGTATTTTTTCTAGGCAGGCTAACAAAATAAGCAAATGAATGACACGTAATATGGAGAATGATCGCTGTGTGCTCATCATAAAAACAAGCAACTGGCGCATACGGCGAACGACAAACATAGTGTATCAGCCCTTGTCAAATTAATCCAACCAGTAACATTGGTTCGAGGACATACATTGGTAATTCGATAACATGCATTGTATGGAAAACGTGGGTCTCGCCTATAGGTAAGTGAGGGCTTCTACACATGCCCAATTACGTCGCAATTAATGCTAATGATATATGTAACTTATCGTGTAATATGTTGCATACAAAACTCTCATATTTTTTGTATTTCGATTTAAATATGTAGGGCTTTTTGGAACACATGAATGTTTTCAAAAACTGAAAGGCTTATTAGCAACTGATACTAGGGAAATGCACATATTATAACGTGTTGGATGTAAAAAACACTTAGCTTGCGCGTACTGCACGATTAACACAAATGACCGATTAACAAATAAAAATTATATCTAACGGACGACACATTGTTGCATTCACGGACTATATGTATGTAAAACACGATTTTAAGTGCTGGATACATTTGGAGGTACTTTAAACGGCAATGTCTACAACATATTGGCTTTGCGCTTTACAAGTTAGGAATAAATCATTAATGAAACATACAAGTACTCAGTGGAACAGTTCAGGTCCATATAGGAGGCTTTTGGAATAATAAAATTCATAGTTTACGACGTTGCGGCAAATTAGACCCTAACTCAAGAGTGGCCGTTCAATAAGTTAGGTATATATTTGCCTACTCTTGGGCACTCATTGTTCACTCACGTTGAGGGTCTGTCACCCTTTATTTATAATTAGGAAAATCTCAACTTATTTTATGTGTTTATCTGTGTGGTTATTTTGCAAACCAGTAAGCAACACGTATTGATTATCAGGACTATGTGATATTGGTCTCCGGCTAAAAAACGCAACCAGCAACTTTGTTTTGGGATATGCATGTGGTCATTTAATTTCATGTATAGCATGGAAAACGTGGTTTTCTGCTATAGGTTGATGAAGGCTTTATCACATGTTGACTAATTTTGTCATTAATATGTTAGCCATGATATCTACAGCAAACTTAATAATAAATTCCATATAAGTCCTTAAATTGTGTGTTTTATTTAAACTTTGTCACATTTTTCGCCCATATTAATTTTTATGAAAGGTGCAGCGCATATCAGCATAAAACGTCTAAAATTCATCCTATTTATTTGGCCCAAACAATGTGCGTAATTACCTCACAGTGTACAGATTGCATAGTGAGCATTTCCTCCATAAATATTAACCGGTCCGTCCGCAAGTAAAAAGCACATGTTCTTAAAAAGCTAGACTTTTCCGACAAAACTTCGTCCTTAAAAACAACGCGTGTGCCTAGCGGGTTTTTAGTTGCAGGGTAGATTGCTAATGAAATTCTTAAGTACTTGATAAAACAGTTTGACTTTTGATATGACACTTAGCTGAAGAAACTTTATCCTATTCGAGCTGTTGATAATGCGCACGGTATTTTCTGGGCGTTGACATACTAAATAACGAAATAGTGTTGCCTAAATTATAATATGCACTCTTGATTGATATTTGGGATTCTGCTGTCTATCGCCTAAGATTATGATACTTTGGACCTACTACATGCTTGTATCCACAGTCGCATGTTCTGCTTTCATATGAGTAATAGAAGGTGAACAACGTTACAACTGTCTCTAATCCTGAGCGGGTTTATTCAGTTTAATTAAAATAATGGCGCAATGCGGAGGACGGACGCTAAACTTCAGATAACGCCGCATAAATCGCTAGTGTTATCGCTATCCAGCACCGCCGTCGTGAAGAATCTTATCAAATAAGAATTTTTTCATAGTCGTTTGTGTCAGCCTACACTAAAAGCGTTTTCGTTGGCGCCGGATGGAAGCCCCACACTCATGTTGGATCTAATCGCCGTTTTGTCTCATGATACTGTCGTCTAAACTAGAGTAAATGTTACGAATGCCGAAAGCCTATATCACTTCAGGAATTTTAAGTCCGCGAATCCGAGATGACAAAAGAGACTTTGAATGAATTATTGGCGGGAATACAGTGTGGCAACACTTATAATTGTCTATTCTCCCACAGACCTGTCTTACGGGCGGACTAATACTACTACTATTACCACCACTACTACTGCTACTACTACCACTACTACCGCTGTAACTACTAATACTACTACCACTGGCGGGAATACCGTGTCGCAACACTAAAGAAAACATTTTCCCCCGTCTACCACCACTGATACGGCGAATACTACTAATAATCCTACTATTAGTACTACTACCACTACCACCGCCACCACGTCTGCCAATGCTACCCTACCAACGCTTACAGTATGGGTAACTAAGTGCAATAATACTAGCATCAGTAACGGAGTGTTGCGACACTGGTGTCCAACCGAATTATGTTCTAATCCTTATGGCGTCCGGTCGTTTTCACTGCAGAATGTCACTGAAAACATTTTGCGAGAAAACTGTTTCTTAACTGACGTCGACCTCAACTTCAACGGAGTTTAAGTCTCTCCCCTCACAGTCTTTCACTGTTGATACAACAGTGTAAACCCTATGCAAACGTATGTGACATGTAATGTCTTCCATAGATCAAAGTCTATATTTTTGTCTGTAAATAAGGTACAACGAATAGAAATATGTCGATGCAAACCCATCCGTATACGGATGTTTTTTCCTCATGCACGAATTGTATGATGTATGCGTACGAACCTGAGCACAGGGATTGCACGACTGTGTATAGCATGCGACGTCGAGAGAAATTCTATCAAGAGCTCGTGATCAAAATTTGGGCGGCATTCATTATATAACTCACTGAAGACCGAATCTCGGTGTTCGGTAACCAGGCTCAGCAAAGTATGACGACATTATACAGTTCTTTTATGTAAGCCACCGGTTATACTATGTATGCGAAGATATTGCACAGAAAGCATGCACATATTTATTTTTATAGTCTGTTGAATATCGAGTAAATGCATCTGTTTTTAAGATTTGATGAACAGATAACGATTTATAAAGATTTTGGTATATATATATATATATATATATATCAATCTTAATAGCCCAGGTGCTAGTATGGTGTAGCGTGCCAACCACGCGTATGCCACTGACTGGCTGCTGGCAATTTAGCAATATTGTGCGGCTGTTTCGCAGTAGCCGACGGACGTTAACTAATCCCAGACAAACCAATCTACTTAAAGTTAACGACTAATTTCTGAGGAAGTTAAAAGCCACGAACTGCAAGGAAGGGCGTGTGTGCGAATTTTCTGTAGACTGTAGACAGACGATTTAGGACGTCCTGGAATTGCGATTTCTGACGTTCAGGAAGTTGTGACGTCTCAATCAGAAAATTCACTTCATGTTGACCCAAGCACTGGTGAGACTGAATTCTGTGTCATTGTCTTTTTAGAGACAAGTTATTGTGCCTGAAAAGCTATTTCGGAACGTTGTCATACTAAACGACTGCGCATGGGACGGCCGAAACTTGAATCCATTTTTTAAGACTAAAGTAGATGAATACATTTATCCAGAATTTGATCACAAAATTGTTTGACTGTTGTAAAGGTCTACCATATCAGGATATCAACTAAAAATCACATAAAATATCGGCAGCAGAAAATACCATTTGGAGGGCATTGTTTAAAATGAATCCATATTTTTCAAGCCAAATTGGAAAATAAATGAAAAACAAAATAAGATACCAGGAGTTTAATGCAGGCATATATACGTCCCTAAACCAGGGTGTTGATCAGCGTATTATAAAGGTAAACGAAGAACGTTATAATGAGGTTTGCAACTTTTAGTAAAATGGCGTTACTATATAAAGAGAGAAAGTGAGACTTTAAAACGGACGAATACCAAAGTGTCGGAACTATGATACCCTTTGATAATAATGCCGAAGTATTCAGGAATGGCAGTTATGCAGCCCAAGAGCGCATTCTACTGACTTCTGGGTATCAGGTGGAAGCCCCTTTTCTGGTGACCTTTATGAGGCATGATCTAAGCTGGAAATTAATTCCACTTTGAACATGGTGCCCAATAACAAGGTCATCAGAATGCTTCACAAAAAGGCAGACAATGTGTAATTTCCATTCATGTTTTTGAGGTTGAAAGAGGGAAAGGGGCAAAATAGGACCTCAATCATCTACGCAGTCATTAGGAAGAGCTGAATATTCCTGCTTTCTAGACTGGCAAACCGAGTGTGGAAGGACAAATAATCTCTCAGCCATGAAATTATCCAGCCATGATAGGCATTCATGGATATCGTTTTAAGGAGGACCATGTTAAGGCGAATCAGGAGTCAATTAATGCCCGTGCCTCCGCAGGCCAACGTCAATTTAGCTCTGTTAGGGTAGGAAGTGCATTGAAACTACTACAATGTGCTTTATGTGTGCATTTTACAGGGTCCGTGTAATTGCATTTAAGAAATAGTTTTCAGCAAAATCCATATGCGCAAAGGAGTGTGCAATAGAGCTGAGGCCTTTGGAAACAGTACTCGTAAAATAATGATAGGGGGCGCTCGCCGATCGTTCTAACGGAACTCACTCGTTCCGTTGTGCCTTACGGACTTTCTTTCTCGAGCCCAACCAACAGCGAGTTCGAGCCTCGGGTGTTCCACACTTCTGGGTTGGGTATGACTGGCTGACGACAGCTAATAAGCCAGAAATGGCCATTCCAGTCTCCATTGTCTTTGTCGGTAATGGCATACTACTCGTAAAAAACTTTAAAATTAGTGTGATTCTTACTATATACTAAGCGTCAGATATCTCTAATTTCATGGTGTACACATAAACAAGGTATGCTTAAACAGGAGCTATCTAAGAATATCAGGATTCAAGACGAATTGCTGGAACACGATCCAACTAGGCGGCTGTTGATCCACGGTCCTCCAATGCAGCCGCGGGCAAAGGACAGACAGGCGATGGAAGTAAAATGTCATTTGAAACAAGACTGGAGTCTTTGGGAGCATATGCTTTCGTTTATCGAGCCTAAATAGACATCAAAATATGCCAACATGCTTTGCTGACCAGTGAGACGCTTTGCATCTCCCCAAATATCAGAGAAGTTAAGAGAAAACAAAGGGCGAAAAAAGAGGGAAAAGCCCATTGACAACCTGATGGCGGCAGCCTCTACTGTTGCTAACAGGCGCTGGTCCAATGGTGCCGCAATCATTTGGCCATGGTTGCTAAAACCATTCTTGTGCACATAGAAGAACCCAGTTCAGGCTTCGCACCCACAGTGGTCGAAGGTCGACTAACGCTGAAACTATACCCGCGCACATCCGCTCTCACTCCGCCCCTGACAGTGAAGGCTATAACCTCTCCCCCCTCTCCCCCTACATTCCCATACTCAGCTGTACTCATGTCCAGTCCTTTCTGACACAATTGCAATTCTGGCGGAGGGTCCCTTCACATCTGGGTGAAATAAATTATCCTCACTAGCAACCCATTAATTGTTGTTATATCGCAAAGCAAACTATGGCAAAGATCTAACTAAAACTTCCTCAGCAAAAGGGATGAACTAATAGGAATAGCTCCTACGTACTTAATAAATTAGGTTTTAATGGAATAAATGCAAGGGAAAAAAACGTATGAGTATACAGATTAAACTACAATCCTGTAAAACAGTTTTCTGCTGTAGAACCGAAAATAGTTTTAAATGATGTTAAAAAGAGTAATCTAGACTGTTAAGCATAGAATTTGTCAACTTGACGTTTCGGATCTAGTTATTAACAATAGGCACAAACCGCGACAGATTAAGTTAACAGCTCATTGGACGGTTGTTACAAATATCTTAAATTGGTGAGATTGTCTGATTGTCACAACCAAAACATCGATAGGCGATATAATCACTGAAGCCGACATCTGCGCTGACGATGGGGCAAACGAAACGTTCCACAATAATTCTCCTCTCTAATTGACTACTGCGCCTTAGAGCTCAAGGATTGCGGTTTTGTCCGGCTCCAATTTATTCCACGGATTTCGTTTTCGTCTAATTTGGGCTCTTGTCAACGTTCCCATAACCGCAGCACTATTGATCAGACTTTCGCATGTTTGTATGTTAAACAATAACTCAGAATTATGCGCGAGGGTGTATAACGGATTTTTGCTCGTTCTGAATGCGCCTGAAACTTAGAAACTATATGCGCACAGTGCTTTTTAGTCTTCTGACTTATATATAAATATAATTAAAATACAATCGGTAGAGGGGCGATCACCGATCGTTCATACGGAACTCACTTGTTCCGTTGTGCCTTACGGGCTCTTGCTCAAGCCCAACCAGCAGTCGCATAGCGGCGCAGAATGTTTTTACCGCAGAATGTTATTACGGACAAAGACAAGGAGACTGTAATGACCATTTGTGACTTATTAGCCGACGTCAGCCAGTTATACCTAACGCCGCAGTGTGAAACAACTGGGGCTTGAACTCACGACCCCCTTAATTAGAAGTCCAACGTCTCTGACCACTGGGTCAAGAGCCCATCGTTTTGTCGGTTTCGAGGGATTGGATATGACTGGTTGACAGTGGCCAATAAACCAAAAATGGCCATTCTAGTCGCCTTTGTATTTGTCGGTGATAAAATTTTACCTAAAATTTAATCCTCTAGAATAATTTTAGTCTGCTGAACGCAAAATACTTTTCAAAAATCAACGCTTAACATGAGTAAACTAGACTGTAGAATGTAGAATGTGTTAATGTGATTTTCCGTATTTACTTTTCAATAACTTACGAAACCCCCAGGAAGAAAGTAAACGGGCGCGTAGGGAGTCAGTCAGCCATAAGTATAAAGCTAATTAAAAATACCGAACTTAATTAATTTATCCCATTTCGTAGTCATTACAGAGTTTTTAATAAATTTAATTGCCTAATCAGTACAACCAAACATTTGACAGAGATTTAATCAGTCAAGTCAGTATCTGCACGGATAAGTTTTTAAGCACAGCGTCCACAGACACGCTCAGCGCTCTGTTAGTCACGTCGTTCGACAAAAGTTAAAGTCCTGAATTTGTGGATGATAGATGACTGTGACATTTGCTAATAGTCTTAACGCTTGAGAACCATAGTTTTATCAGGTCCCAATTTATTTCACAGGTGTCAGCCTCATCTAACTTGAGATTGTGTCAACGTTCCCATAGCCGCGATACAAACGGTCAGATGTTCGGATCAGTTATTGTGCAACCCTTATTCCGAATACCTTGAAACGCAGGCTAGTGGTTTTCGGTCCGTTGGGAATATGCGGGGACGCTAAACAATATACGCGTCCAGTACGTGCTGACCTTACGTGCTTACATTTCCTCATTGACGTTGTTATGGTTGCGAGTTATTTTTCGTAGTGGTCCTACCTGCGTTAATAACAAATAGTTTCGCAATGAAATATGGACGCATCCACCCTCGACAGTAGGTCAGTGAAAAGGCTGAATGATCGAGGCAAGGAAGGCTGGTTTATGTCGGTGCTCCAGACACTGGTTTGTGAGGCTCTGTAAGACCGAGTTCCAAGTGTTCCTTCAGGTCGATGTGCGAAGTGCATGTAAAGTGGCAATGTTAGCGGGATAGGTTAGGTGATGCTGGGTCGGTGGTGTTTGTTATGGTGCTAGTAGTAGCTGCGCTGGTGGTAGACCTGGGATGAGAGAACTGTTGGATGTGCAAGGTATGCTTGATGCGTCAGAATTGCGGTGAGTTCCACTGCCGTAGATACCCGAGTAACCGTTTAGGCATTTGCGTCATTTGACTTTGCTGGCAAAAAGGACAATTTGGAAAAAAGTTCACATAGCCAGTACCACCACCAACACTACTACTATTTCTACTACTTCAAACGCATGTCTCTATATACTCAATAATATTTTGTGAAAAATTCCCGGACATGAAATTCAGTAGCTATCTAAATATCGACCCTCCATAAACATGCCACTCAATCAGTGGTGGTTTTGTATACAGGAGACAAATGCTTATGTTTAACTATTCTGAAATCCTGCGAGTAAATGAGAAAACCAAAGCCAGAAATGGCTTCAAGTGGTAAGATTCCCAACGCTTTAACCGGGCAGAATCATGTCATAGTTCATTAAAGTCTGGCGTTTTTGATCCTTGCGAAAAGGATATTTCAAATTTTCCCTGCTTAACTGACAAAGGGATTCTACAAGTCGCAATATGTCGTGCAAAATAACTTCGTTTTACGCTTAAGTAAAAAGTTATGGTATTGGGATAAGTAACTATGCCCTAAATACTGTGTATTTGTGCTAATTTGTCTTTAAGTCACAACACGCAAAGCGTAAATGATTAAATCTACTAACTTGACAAGTACATGGAACTGTACATGTATATTGTTGTTCTGGTGTTTCTTTTCGTTGATAAGCGTGTAAATGACAGTTCTGTTGTCACATATGCATACACTTTGCGTATGCGCGTAGCGACCACTTACTGAAAGAAGGCGCTGCTCTGGCACGTGTAGGTGAATGAGTTGCTTCTCTAGTGCAAAAAGCAGTTAAAAGCGGCAACCTTTCTTATTCATAGCTGTCTGTCAAATGAAGTTATTTAAGGCAATTAGTAGTGATTAATTATACATAAATACACGTAAAATAATAAATGTTTATAGTGGTTTTTGCAGGCATTGTCAAAAAAGATACAGTAAACATCGGACTAATGATAAGAAAATCCTGAAAAAGCACACATAAGTGGTAACGTTCTGAAGTACTTTGGGTGGTTCTGGATAAAGAAACTGCCGCCTGTGAAATGACGGCACTTCAGAAAGAAAGTGAGTGAAAATACATTTCATGAATTTCAGACTGCACCAAACTGAGTGTATAGGTAAGCAGTTACTCCCTGTTGGTTGAAAAAACTATCCATAGTGTTGCCGGATACAAATCCAGCATCATTTCTTACAAGATGAGACCAAACAGAGGTACCGGAGACCACAAACTCCATCACTACGAAAATTAAACTAGCCGAATCAGCAACCAAATGATATGACAGTTTTCTTAGTCAACAATAATTTCGCAGAATATTCACGTTCCTGGATAATTCGCTTTAGGTTACAATTGTGGTCTCAGAAGAGAAATGACGATGTTTGACTATAAGTGCTCGAGAAATACACAAGTAAATTTTGCAGTAGTAAGCGAATGTAAAGTGTGGCTGTTTAAAAGCTTAAATAGTAAAAAGAGTCCCTCGTGTAGTCGGTAAAACGACAGCGGATCAGAGCTTGCAGGGCTGCAATATTTTTGGCATGTTAAAGTTCTGTGTTCTTAGGTTAAAGGTCTTGGCAAAAAATGTCGGACGGATTTACTTTTTTGCTCTGAGAACGCAGGAGTCTAGTCTAACACAAACGTTATGCCAGGACAGGTTAAGCATGCACATACTTTATGTGGGTGCATTCTAACATCGCTAATTTTAAAATGTCGGAGAATAGACTAGGTCATTTTTGCACTTTGGAGACTATTGTAACGCAGTGTTCTTAATGATTTAAATTCCCAGAGTATGATTTTTAATACTCAGTTGAAGTTGAGGATCGCCATCAACCGCCATTACTGAAAAGTTGTGCCCAGAAAGGGAAAGGCGACATGTACAACACCATTGGGTAAAAGCTCAAAAATTGTTCTCTAGGTTTTCGAGCACGATATCACGATCTGCCGGCTTATATCGATATGCAACTTTCAACTCATGGGCATATGTAATGAGCCTACCGTCCTGGAATAAATCTGGCCCATCGTTGACAAAAAAGCAAAATAAAAGTTGGCAAAGTCCATTACCCTTCAGTAATGAGGCTGGCATGTTTTTTCGAGATGAGCAGCTGACTACGGGGCTCAAGGTCGTAGAATATTAATTTTTTATATGTGTTGACAGTCTACTGAAAATTAAGTAATCATGCGGCAAATATAAATTTCGCCCATTAGGTACTTTACATGCTCCAACTGACACACGCGCATCTAGCATAGGATAGTGCCAACAGCTTCACAACAACCATCAGAATGTTTTGGACCAGTGCTCTGTATGCTCAAGTTAGTGATGTAGGCAAAGCAGATGTCATTGGAAAACATCCAGCTCATTATACTTCACTACCTATTAGTATTTATCTTCATATTAATGCGTTGATGTTCTGCAGGTCTTGTTGAAAACAAGCTTTTATTATGCCTTTTTATCTGTCCGCCTACATAATTTCTACCTCCATGTGCAAAAATATGCTTATCCTGTTGGTATGCGTAGATATTAACAAGGCCTGCAACGACTTTACTCCTACGTTTATTGTTAATAGTAAAATTTTCATTTTCCTGTGAAAAATTTTTTTTAAGGGTCAAGCTGACAATCTAACCTATTCGCCTACAGAAATAGCTAATTGTAAATATCATGTATTTCTTTAAAGGCTTATAGACATTACTTGATGCATTGATTTAGAGAGACTGCACTCTAACAAATGCCCAAAGCGTTCGCCCATTGCAAATTATGTATAGTCCATGTGCAACTGTTTCTTTTGCTCAGATCCGATGTCTTCCAGATCATCGTTTAGTGAAAACGTGGCATACGACGTCCTGGTTGTTTTAAGTTAAATAGGCAAAAATTCATTTTTGCATTTTTAGTTCATTCAGTTGTTTCAATGAACCCCTGCCGTAGAAAGCCGACGTGCCGTTTTAAACGCCGTCAACAAAGCTAAAACATGGACTGTTTATCAAGTAATTTGGAAATTTTATCACAGGGATTCACAAATCAGTGAGAGATGAATCATCGTGTATGTATGATGTCCTCCGTGTGCCCAGCAGCGTGTTGAACGTAGGAACGGCGATCTTGGTTGCTATTAGTTTGTGGTGATAGTGGACTTGCGCATCATCAACTGCACTCCAATTCCACCCTCCTGGTTTCAACGTCGTGATAGTATCAGGAAAACCGGAGATAAGAGAGGGTTCAGGTGTCCGGCAGGACGCAAATCCCGCGTTTAGGCGCACCAGCACACCACCTGGTCCACAGGAGATACTGAATAGGGGGGGGGGCGGTACGAATCCCAGCAGCTGCAAAGTCAGCCGGCACATGGAGTTGTCACAAAACCTCCAATATTGGCGTAAGTTTGGGCGCGTATTCTCTATAACGCCTGCCGTGCTCCGATCAAACCCCTGTTTTGGTCTGTCGCATCTACTGCTTGGCTCGTATTAGATGAAGAACTTGGGCGGAACGCTTATTGTAGGGACGGTGACTTTTGCACGAATTAGTTTATCCTGATCGAAGATTAACACGCTGGACCGCCTGCAAGTACTGTCTCGTTACTTAGGCTGACAAGTTCTCACGTTAAGACGTCCAGTGCGTCATGTCAGATCAAGACGAGTCAGATGTTGTATTAGAGACAGGAATGCACTGGATTGTCATGGGATGAGATCCCTTGAATCGGCCTCCCTCTATCTTACCTATGTCTTGTCCAAATCAACCAGATACCCGATGCTGAGATTGGGCTGACAAGCTCGACCCAACACACCACTACAACTTTCCACAAGAGAAATGTGAACGACTTTAGTCTTGCATGTTTGAGATTGCCTTAGAGGACCGACTGAGAAGGAACCGAAGTAAAACCCATTCATTTACGGTAGATGCGCTAGCTTTTGTAATGCTAACCAAGCTTGTTAATTGCGTTTTTGACTTAAAAAGATTACTTAAGCATGATTGTAACATTATCTGTCGTGCATCAGAAGCCTATAATAATTCAATCACTACAGGATGCCAGCCTTCGAATTAACTTCTTTTCGACTGCCTGCGAAAACAACTTATATGTTATGACATTTTTCATTGTTTTGCTATGCCCTTATAAATTCAAATATATTTCCCGCGAAACGTGCATAATTATTAATTCTTAGACTAGTTTGGTAGAAACTTACGTCTTTAAATTTTGCTCTTGACAAAAACGAACAGTTCCGTTTCAAAAAAGGTCTCTGATTTTGAACTATTTTGAGAGCGTGACATGTCCGTTCATAAAACACCGTGTCTCTGCATTAGCTAATCCTGCTTCTAGGGTAAACAATATGGATCCAATCCACTGCAAAATTTTACCAACTGCATATGTCCTTCTCTCAGCAGCGTACAGAAATAAATGATTCTCCGCACATGGGAAATATGCAACTTGTAGTTTGGAGACCTTGAATTTAATTGTTACGGCAGGTCGACTTCAAAATTATGTGAGAATTGGGAAAGGTTTTTGAAACATAATTATAATCCATCCGTTCAGTAAGAAATTTTCAGCCAAATGAGAAAAAATATTTTTTTATGTTTGTTTTACATAAAATATATTCGAATTTATAAGGGCATCGGAACTCAACAAAAACAATTAATTTCATTTAGGTAGTCACTCTTTTTAAATTCAGTTTGCGCAGGTGGCCGAAAGCTAACACCCTATGGTAACTGAATTGTTATGGGTTTATGCTGATGAAAATAATTATTGCATCCCTACGTAAGTAATCTTTTTCTAATTGAAAGCGCAATTCAAAATTTCGGTTAACATTCCATGAGTTATCACGTCTACTGTAAGTGCACAATCCCTGTTCCGTGCATTTTTTGTTTATGTGGGATGGTTTTGTCTTTGTGGCGTATGGAATGATGAGAAGCTGACTGGTGATGTAGTTGTGCTCTGCAGTGTTTTACCGTGTTTTTTTGGCGGAACGTGCCGACGATGCTACTTAGTGTGGTGAGGCAGTTGAGGTAAGAGCGATGGTTGCGTGTTGATGTTCTGTAACATAAGGGCATGAGGGGTTGGTAGCTTATGACTGGTTGACAATGTTGATGTTGTTAACGATCACGAGTGTGGTTTATGAGTTCGTACGACCGGCGATTTGAGGGTTGTCGGATAAGTGAGAAGAATTGTGCATGTCCAGATTGCGGTGAATTCCGCTCATGTGAATGCACATGTAAAAAGTCCATGCGGTGTCAAGATGATGAAATGGTGGCCGCAGCCCTTGTGAGTGTTGGTGTGTGGTGAGGTTAATGCTGTTACTGGTCTCATTGGGTTTGAATTCCCGTGATGCTGACATGCATGAAAGCGATACTGAACTACAATATTTGGACGTTTTTCATTGGGTAAAATTCTCTGCGTCAAGGACATACACTTTCGTCCTCGCCTCTGTAATTACAGCAAGTGGGTTAACTCATGAAATCTTAACAGAAATCGCGAAATGCGTTTTCGTTTCGAAAAGAATAATTGAGTAGGGTTGTAAAACTACTCAGCCTGCAACATAATTCTATATTAGTTCAGTTACCACCGGACGCCGGTTTTTGAATGAACTTCTTCCCGGCCACTTGCAAAAACCACACATTAAAAATGATTACAAATCTAAGTAGCATGCACTTTTCTCATTGATTTTCGATGTCCTTGAAGACTCAATTATACTTCATAGAAAACACGCATACAAATATTTATTCTTTTTGGGATTCAGAAACAAATTACATGTTCTTTCAATTTTATACTCGAAGGAAGGGTATAATTCGGTTTTTAAAAACGTTTCCAATTCCCGAGTAATTTTGAACCCGACCTGCTGTTACGTTTGCATTCAGGGTTCACAAAATACAAGCCGTCTAATTTCCGCGTAAGGAAAACCATACACCTCTGTGGTATTAAGAGGAGACCATATAGCGTTCATAAAACTGACCAGTGGATTTGAGCCACATTGTTACCTTAACAAGCCACGTTGGTAAATGCAGAGACATGACATTTTATGAGGGGCCATTTCACGGTATTAAAAAATTCACAATAAAAAACTTTTATAAAATCGAATTTTACCCTTTTTCCGAATGTAAAATTAAAAGAAGACGTAATTTTCTACTAAATGAGCAAACGAATTAATATTTTTATGCAGGTTTTCCATGAAATATAATCAAATCTTTAAGGGCATCGAAAATCAATGAAAAAATGCATGCTACTTATGTAGGCATTTTTACGGAGTATGGTTCTTAGATGCAGCGGGAAAGAAGTTTGTTCCAAAGCCGGCTTCGGAGGGTAATTAAATTATTATAGGAATATGCTGTACAATGATTGATTTTACAATCCAAATTAATTAATCTTTTTAATACGAAAACGTATTTGCGAATCGTTATCGAGATTTCATGAGTTAGTCCGCTTACTGTGTGCTTGTTATGAATCAACTGTGTGACGCTTCCACGGATTGACCTTGACAGATTATGGCAGTTCGGTTTGGTAACGAATCTTTTTTGTCCTTTTTCCGCCATTTGTTACACTCATATAAGCACATCTAAACGGACCGTTTCGGATTTAGTACATCTACGTCGTCTACTACAGATTCATTTCAGACAGACGAGACGTGCGAATCAAATTAAAACAACCTGTTACTTGCGATATTTTTTCGACGTTTATCCCGAAACCCACACCTGCTGGCAAACATTGTACGTACTCAGTGTAACAGTACGAACTTTGTTAATTGGCCTTTTGTGCGGAAAATAATACAGCAAATTACCTTGGCAGTTGCGCAAAATATATTCTGCGCACACTGTTTAAGAATGTTTGGCGTTTACGCAGTTTCAAATGGAATGCCTCTTTTAGGACACATCAGGTGCCCACAAGTTCAAGGAAAATTTCGTATCACTCACATTGCTGAGCATCTCATTCAACGCGTTTTACTGTTTTCGGTGAAGGAGGAAAGTGTAGGTCATCTGATCTGTCCTTACGACCTCACCATCGAGGGCAGAATTTCGATCAGAAATTGTTTTCTGTTATCAAGGCCACCACCTGATAAATATGCTCTATATTTCTGTGATGCACTCTGCGACAACGTTTCACTCGTTTTCAATTGGGTACGTATCTTTCTTTTCTTTGGCGGATTAAAGTGATGTATATATATAAATTTTTGAATTTTTGAAAGCGCTTAGCAATCAGGGCTAACTATTCTGTATATTTAGGAAATGTCTATGAAATCATGGATGAGCAATGTCACACTTGAGGCAACGTTCAAAGTTTCCAACTGGGACACGAATAAATTTGGTCCCAACATTGTCGGAATTTCAAAGATTCACTTTCCAAATTTATTATCCAGAATCGAAATTTTGCCATGGTTCTGTTCGTATTACTATCTGAATCCTGTCACTGCAACAAACAGGAACGTGGTCACCATGATCCAAGATTCAGTCGACGGAGACTCAGTAAAATGCGAACTTGGTGACGATTCAATTGAGTAAATTTTCAATGAATATTGTACAAGGTGCAGCAATAGGAATATACCATATCACGCAGACATTCCATGAACACAGAAATTATTTCTTATTGTTGTCTTCTAAAGCTCGTATCCGTGCGCTATTTAATAATTGTTCCACAGTGCTTCCTTCTCTTATTATATGGTACTTTTTACCCACTTAAAATTAATATGACAGCGAGTAAATATTGCGCGCGCTCGTAATAGTTAATTCGACCGGTGAGACGTAAGTATTAACAGAAGCATTCTGATCCTTGAATTGAAGGGCAATATGTGGGAGGCGCAATATAAAAGTTGAGTTCTTTTGATATGTCAACAAAGTAAAGGCTGTCAATTAAGTCAATATAAGTACACAGATCACCAAAATTACGACATAGCTGCCTTTGCCTTAACATCTCTTGTGGATACTGGTATAATCTTAATAAACCATCCCACTAACTTTTCCATTTCTTTGTCCTTATTTTGATGTATTAGTGGGACAAAACAATCAGCGCTGTGTTGAAGACAGAGGCAGATTTAGACAAACGTTACTGAGGTTCAAAAATAGCAATAAATTTTTTTCAGATAAAACACAAGGCTTTGTTGACAGAACGCAAAATAAATACGAGCAATTATTTAAAGTGCTATGTCTATGCACCGAAAAAGATATCTAGGGATTATAATACTCTGTAGGTCTGTCAACATGGTTTTAATTAATATATTTTATCTAACTAGAGTTTTTTTCCCATAACTCCTCAAAACTCACAGTTGAAATTTCTTGTTCCCTAATTGTCTTGAAGATCTGAACCAACGCGTAGTCTATACCTCCAGTACGGTCAGATATCGGTGATGGTTCCAGCAGTTAGAAAGCCGAGCCCTTGCTATCCCCAGCCAACTTTGTGAACACGTATGCATATGGAGTGTCAATGTATTCTGGTCACTAGCTTGTCGAGAAAAGGGTAGAAAACCATCATATAATTCTCTTTATCTGAGTAGGGAAATGTCATAAATTTACGGCCAACTTTGGATGTGCTTAGTTTTGACAAAAACAGGCTCCACAGGAGTATGCGTGCAGACATACATGAGCACGTGCAAAGGCTGGAATTGATTTTTTTGGCTCAAAATCATGTGAGAAAATTCTGTGAAAGAGCTCACGCGTGGCTGTTGGAATGCGCATTTCATGTGGTTTTTTCCCGCTTAAAACAAACAGAAGGTAAGCTTTTAAAACAGAAGTCGACAATTCGGGTCGCATGCCAGGGCACATGTAAGGTTTTCATATATGCCATGACCGCTTGTCTAGGTGTAAAATGTCCCATGTAACTGTTGATATTCTGACCTCTTCGAATGGTGACCTTAGGGACGCACGTATGTCTGCTTTTCAAACACTTAACAGCGTCATTTACATATTATTTGCGGTTTGCCGGTCGTTTATCACCAGGGTACTTAACAGCACAAAATGCAGGGCAAAAGCTAATTTTCTCTTTTTACGATTTGATGAGGCTGATTAAAATGTAAAAGCACTTTCGGGGAAAATATTGGAAAACATTGCTGCAAATGAATATAAATCTCTCTTGGGTGCAATTATAGGTAAGCTGGCTATTATTTCTTTTCCCAAAGACACCTACGAGGTACAACGAAAAATGTAAGAATTAAGTTCCGCGCTATGAATGTCTGTTTTTACAATCCACGCTTACTCATAGAAACATGCTGTCCAGATTTTAAATACAGACTCCATCAGATGATATATTAAATGGCGTTTTTTTCAAAGGCATCTGTAGATTACTGATGGGATCACTTTGGCCCGTATTAATAGAGATATCGAGTATCACGATCAGAATTTTGTGCGATGCGTGGAAAATCTTTACAACCCAGCAAACTTCTGGATGCAATGAGCGAAGGCTTAAATTACTCCAATTGGCTGTTATAATAGCGCGTACAGCAAAAATAAAATACTGTATGCTCCGGTGGAAAAAATTTTTAATTATTTTGCTAATTAAAATGAAATGCAGCGTATCGTTAGTGTGCTTGATAGAATAATTCCCGTTTTGGAATTACTTTTGCGTTTCCCATTTAGTGGAATTGGCTGAAGCAGTCCGTTAAGTCAAACTTGTCGGGGTCTGTGAATTCGAATTATTTTTCTACCACATGAGTCATTTACACACCATCGTCATGATAAATTATCTGTATTCTTGGTATTACAGGAAATGAGCTCAATTATCGAGGAAATAATCACATCGACGTGATCAATGCATGCAAGGATGAAGCCAGTGCATGAACCGGTAGAATACGTCTGACATTTCGGTGAAGACATATTTTGATGGAACTGTTTTATAGGTTGCAGGGTCGTATAACACTAGACACGATGGGATCGAATAACAATTACTGATCAGCCCTAACTGAGATTTTGAGTATATCTCTTAACGAGTAATAAGTAGATATGAAGTTACATATTATTGGGTCATGTAGCATCACATGTGGGGGTTCTGCAGTGACATCGCCATAGACCAAAGTACAAACGTCCGTAAAGTGCTTTTTTACGCCATAAATAGAGAGTGAATATTTATAGTGATGTGCTATCCATCCTTTGCATATAGCGTCAAAAATATTACCTCTTTTATACAGCCCCTAAATTACAAAATATATATTACCCGGTGGATGTAACTATAAGTCAATAATCTGATCACAACATACTTGGCCGTCAAACCAACAGTACCATAATGAAACTTTTGCCACAAGATGTCAGAGCTATTATGTTTACGCTACAGTTTTATTGTGATGTTGGTTCCAAATAGGCAAAACGAGGGCATTGTTATGGGCCCGCATCTCGAATCTCTCTAAAACGATGTCTTCATGCGCAAGCTGGAGAGATTTCAATTAGGCAATCAGAGTGATAAAGCTTAAACATTACGCTCGTTTTTTAGTTCCTATCTTTGTGATTGTCACCGCGGAAACCGAAGTAGCTACCCTGTTAAATGTTCTAAATTAGGCACATCCATAAAGCAAATTCACGTTGAAGATGAATGGATGGGTGTTCTCAGTTCCTTAAACTTCCATCTATATAGAAGGCCTGATGGTGGCGTCCGAAGGAGCGTCTATCGGAAGAAAACCTGGTCTGACCAATACGTGAGCTTGGCGAGTTTCGTTCTCTTCCAACAAAAACGAAATCTAATGCGGTGTTTAACATACAGAGCTACAAAACTTTATTCAACAAATAGCATCGAGAAGAAGCTTAGAAATATCCAGGGCTTTCTTCGCAAAAACGGGTATTCTGACATGTCCCTTGCAAAGCACTTTGCCGAACGACCGGAAAACCCCACGACACTGATGGTCGGAAAAACTCTATTTATCAAAATTCCTTTCCAAGAAGACGCTGAGAGTGAACTCCTGAGAATACGCCTAGGTCAAGCTGTCGCGAGAACACTTCCAGTAATAAGGGTTCGAATATCATTCTCTAGTAACCCTATTTTACGCGGAGAAGGCAAGGACAAGTTTCAAACGGTACTTCAAATGTTATTTTGATCGCCTTGCCGAATGAAATGTTGGGATCAGTCTTTAATGCACCATAAACAGGCAACTGTTCCCTGTGTTTTAGGAATACGCCACGGTCACTGCACTGTATAATAATAGCAATATATGAACAGTACTTATCACAAATAATCTCGAAGACTCAGTGGTATTTATTTTGTGTCGGGTCACGGCAACGTGTAAGTTCATAGTACTTCGATTTACGATTTGGAAGTATATTATTTTAAAGTCGCAAAAATCACCATTTAGAAGTGCAAAATTCATTTGGCGAGCATACTTCTGCATTCAACAAATACTCTTCAGGCCCGCACAGTTATATGGCTATTAAAGTAATGAATTAAAAGACACGAATAAATGGATAATTATACTATAGCTCGGGTTTGGGGGGAGGAGGGGAGAGGAGAACACCAAAGTTCCAGTCAGAACCAGGGAGAAGGTAGGCCCAGGAGAAGGCAACGACATGTGGACTGCTGGTTTGGTGGCTTTGACCCATGGCAACTGTATTAAGTTCTTCTATGTGCATAGGACCGGTCCGCGTAGCCTGATTGCAGCCGCCACTGCCGGAGGCAACAAGCGCTGCCCAAGTAGGATTGGATAACTTGACGGGACCTTGTTAATCGCTTTGAATTCATATCTGGCGTCTACACAGTAGTCAGTGTCTCCCATGTGTGGGAGGATCGAGCTGTTGGCGTTCTTTATTTGATCCTAACCTTACCATGCTGGAAGACGGTCATTTATTCTTTCGGACAAACTCCGGCTCGTGCGACCAATATATTCTGTCTGACTAAAACAAGTGAGGAAATAAATGCACACAGAGGCGACCTGCGGTGTTAGTTCGTCCTTGCTCTTTCCGTACAGGTTGGGGTTAGCGTAGAGCATAACAAGGGTGTTAGCTGCTGGAAAGGTCTGTGATACAGCCTTAGTTATGCGTCTTCATAAAAGTCCATTTGGCGCGTCCCTATGAAATGGGACCCTGATGAAGAGTCCTTTCTTTCCTGCCGTCAGCATCGGGGCTTTTGTGGTCTTTCGGCCATGTTTTCGACAATTAATCAATCAGGATACCTGTTCTGGCGAAAAACGATCTCGATGATTTTAAGCTCTTCCTCTTTGTCTTATTTAATTTTCCACCAGAGGCACAGTAGATGCGTTTTGAATAGCAAATGTATGTTCTTACAGCACTAATGCTAGTTTCTTTGCCTAAAGCTAGTGTTATAGACAATTGACATGTCAGAGTACTTTGACAGCCTATTGGAGAGTCTTGCGTTCGTTTCTGTTAGAAATGGATTCGCTTAGTGTGATTTGATTGGGAAGCACCTTGCGCGCTGTGCATTCATCTGCAGAGGATAATGACATCGTTTTTTCTGAATTTAAAGTTCTTTTTGGATATGGCCAGTTCACTAGTTTCTATGTTATTCTGAATTATGTACGCATATTTGCTTCTCGGGGTATTTTGCACGGAACAAGTCAGTACATGCGCTTCTTTCCCACGTAAGTTAAGTGTGCCCGTTATTTGAAACTTGCTCAAAGTTACTCATACGTTGCCCAGCGATCGTTTTATTGCCGATCATCCGGTTATCCAGGAGATTCCGCAGGCATTTGCAAACATAATGACTATTACTGTTATCCATTATTGTTGCGCATGCTACTTGTTTTATTTATTCCCAGATACACATAATTTTACGGCCAAAATGCCAGCGGGAGACAGGTTTGTGATCACAAGGGGGTTTTTTTAGTCGTCGTCGACAATTTCAAAAATGCATGCGGATTATTCTTATTGACGTTATTCACAGCAGTTTTCCTGAGCAAAGCAGGATGCATTAAGACTACTTTTATCGCACTAAATTTTCATAAATGCCGCATTCCTCCGGCTCCACTATATTCATACCAAGTGCACCACTTGGTCGTGCGATGTACAACGTTATGAATTATCGACCGATGACGGCCTTTAATATGACGCTATCAATTAGTTGGGCTTGTACTTCATTAAGTAGTTGACAAAGTACTTGAAATCATCCCAATGATTATAGGGGGAGATTATGGACAAAGACATGGCGAAAGAAAATTGCACATTTTTTCGTCGACCATACAGATTTAAGGCATCTTGACCGATGAGCCAAACATAAACGTTTCATTTCCCATTAAACCACGGTATCAGACTCAAGCGAAAGTGTATAATCAACAGGATATCGGAACTTGTAATTTCAGACTTATTGTCAGATATCGATCATCTGCTGACCAAGTCCATTCAGGAAGTAAGCCAGCATAAAAGTTTTATTAAAATCAAATGATTTACTGCGAACCCCCTGGCTGGTTCGTAAAATATCAAATGGTCCCGTTTTTGAATATCTGTATAAATTGTTAAAATACTAGTGGCGTCATCGGAAGAAGCGAGTGCAAGAAAGGGTACTGAAAATGTCTGACAATTAACATATGACTTTATTGTTTATTTATTTCTTCAGTTCCATATTCTAGTGTTGGCACTATTTGTAAGACAATTAAACGATGACTTTACTGTTAATGAATTTCATCAGTTCCGTATTATAGTGTTGGTGCTATTTGTAGGACATAATTCATGCGAAAACAAACAAGGTCTATTACACATTGAGGACATTGCTAAACATCTCATCAAACGAATTATACATTTCGATGTGGAGGAGGAAATGATGCACTTTCCAAGGCGTTATTATAAGGTCCTTTTGCGTGGAAATCTTTTAATCGAAAAATGTACGCCAATACTACATTCATCGCTGCAAACCTATAAGGAATACTTTTGCAGAGCTGTTTGTGAAAGGGTTATGTTGACATTTTATCAGGTAAACGCTCATCTTCCTGCCGATGTGTTAATTTTTACGAGTAACCCTCATTTATGACCACAATTTTTATGCCTTTAGAAAATAGTCGGTATATTTCTAAGACACAGTGTTCCAATCGAGGCAACTTTGAAAGTTTCCAACTGGAATTCTGACAGATTTGGCCCAAATATTGTTGGGATTTCACGGATTCGTTTCCCAGACTTGTTGTCAGGCATCGAAAGCTCCATCAAGTCGCTTACAGACGATGAAATTGCAAACATCTCGTTTACGTCGATTAGTAAAGTTAAAATGATTCAAGATCCAATATTTGGAACATCAGTTTACTGCAACATCAAACGATAATTTGAGAAAAATCAATAATCACGGCATTTTGGCCTGCGTTATGAAAAAACTACACACCTTTTCTATTACGAGCATTACGATCAAATGAAATATAACTTTCTATCGTAGTCGCAGACTCAAAAGTATTGGTGTATGACTATGCAGTCTTGTTTTTTGCATCAATAAACCTACAGTAATTAATTACTCTAATGTGGGCTTGAAAAACTTAGTTTTTAAATAGTGATCACAGGCATTGAGAATCTCGTCAGTTAAATGTGGTCCTGAACGCCTTGACTAAAATGTAATAATAAAGGATAAGAGGAAGTAACCGTTGTAAGGCGTTGCGCATTTACGTTTTCAACCACGGTATTTCTTTGAGTGAACGTCCCCAACCACTTATCATTACAAGATTCACTTATCCATGTATATTAGGGAAGGGGTCAGATAGTTCATATCTAAATCAGGGTATAATCGTGATATGGTGACTCGTTAAGGCGCGAGTTTTAATTTCAGTGCACTCTGAGAAATGTGAGGGGCTCAGCGGATCAGGAAAATATTGTATGAACACAAACTGGCAACTAGAAAATTAGACCCGAACTCACATCTTGCGACACACCTCGAAGAAACTGACCACAGTTTTGACTTCAAAGGCGCGACTATCCTAAGCCGGAGCACATCAAGGACAGAACCTATCATATTTGGGGCTTGGTACTCAGATCCCAACACCATCAACAGGCATCTATACCTTCCTATGGCCTACAAAGTCCTACGGCGCTACATACGCCACGAGCAGGACAAGACGGTCACACGGAGCTTATAAATAACGAGCAAGCACGGCCCGTTGACTAATTCACTTAAAAAGGGAGCACAGGTGCAACCGACCCACATTCAGGTGACAGCAAAACGCAGGAGGCCGCCGACATACACAAGCAACGTCCGGAAGGTCAAGACAGCAAAAGACGAAAAAGATCCACCAGCCCAAGGCCGACTTATCCAGCCGCTTATTTAAAATTCTGGTCAAGTTTTATACAAAACGTTTTGATGATGGAGAACCGGATATGTCCTTTAAAACCTCAGCCACACAGTTCCCCTGATCCACTGAGCATTTCGCATTCTTCATATTAACGACCCGGATCTCTTACCCTCGCTAGCCTGAGTTCGCTGGTACTGTTTGGCCACTCCATATCAACGTCAAATTTATAGACTTTTTTAGCTCAATCCCCGCACCCTTGCGTTTGGACCTGCAGTATTCCATACCTTTATTTGTTGCAGCTAAGCGAATATAGATGCACGCCAATAAATTTAAACGTATGTTGGCAACTTGCGCGATCATTGATATAACGGCATGGAAGACATCTCAGCAGTAATATTTCCTGTCCATTTTTGTCATTATTTGGTGTGGAGTCAGGAAGCTATCTTTATAATTTGAAAGACCGCCTATGTCAACCGTGAGCCTTCGTTTGAAATGTTGCATCGTGAGGGCCATCAAAAACACGCAGCAGCCCGCGGAATGTGTTTGGGTTTCAGGATGTACTATGAAAATTACCAGTGTCAACGCAAATGGAAACATACTCTGAGTCCCGACAGTTGGCCGCGTCTGAAAATTTCACATGTAAAAACACGACTGACATTTAGGTGTAAGTATCAAATACAAAAAAAAGTTTTGACACCTTATCTGAAGTGTCAAACGTATGATTCATGCGTCATCATAGGCAATTGAACTTGAATGTACTCCTGACTCCAAAGCAAGTCTTTTACAGAAGTCTACCATCTGTGCAACGGCCTGTTTCCTCATCACTTCTTACAAAGTTTGCACAATAAAAGTAAAAATTATCAATTATTGTTGTATTGACATTTTAGCGTTATTTATTTTACAGTAGTGCTACTTTGAGCTTTCACGCGTTGATGAAAATTACAAAAGTCGCAGAAAGACAGAAGACGCGAAATTCTGTCCGTCGGCAATCGTGAGGGGAGAGCGTATGCAATTTATGGAAGTCACTACTGCTTCCAATATGATAATAGGTTAAGTAAGTGATAACCAAATGTATTTATTCATAATAAACAAGGATGTGTAAGCATCTGGAAGCGCTTCATATTGTAATCTGTATCATCAAGAAGGGAAAATCAAAAATATGACCTCCTGGCTTGTAACCAAGTACTTAAGGAAAACATATTCTAAACAGGCCAAAATAACAGGTGCTTGCGTATAACTCAAAGGAGCTCGGAGACAATGGATTGATCCATTGTATAATTTTATTACTGAGCCGATTGCGGGATGGACAAACTGGAACCAAAACTCTACTTATAAGTTTGTTTCTAAACTAAGATCGCGTAAGACATGTTTTGCGTTCAGTTGACTTAAGTACTAGAAAAATGAGGAACAATTCATATCATTTTTAATCAGATGGTATTTGGCACGTCAAGAAAATTCGCTATTTCGTCACTAATTAACTCCAATTCACATTGGCAGGCTGTAGATTGTGCAACGAAGGTATATGAAACTCGACTTTTAATAATGTAGAGGGTAAACTGTAAGCGTCAATG
Organism: Spirometra erinaceieuropaei; assembly: GCA_902702965.1. Taxonomy (NCBI): domain Eukaryota; kingdom Metazoa; phylum Platyhelminthes; class Cestoda; order Diphyllobothriidea; family Diphyllobothriidae; genus Spirometra; species Spirometra erinaceieuropaei. The sequence continues at coordinate 1,353,885 of CACRXP010000032.1, read as the reverse complement.
ACATAAGTGCACGGCTTTTTTATTTCCCGGTCTTCCTTAATCAGTCTTCAAAGTGATCATTATAGTAAGCATTCGATCCTAGTTGTTTTTATCACATTTTGTCTACAAGCTGTGCCTAAACAGTCTGTGAGTAGGATAAATATTTTAACGAATTTTTGCGGTATGCAGAGAAGCAGCGCTGATGGGAGGGTCAGGTCGTCTTATGTTGAAGAACGCTCGCCGACGCCTCTTTGCACGACGTTATGCATATCGAACGAAGGCAGTCCTCGGATGACGAACAATTCAACCTAAAGACACTCTAACAACTAAAAATCGGTTCTTAATCAGGACCAAAATTTGTTGTTTTTGGTGCAAGGTACAATAGAGATCAGCGAGAGTACTGTGCACACACAAGACAAGAATGTCACTAGCCTACCAGGAACGAAGATTAGAGTAATTTCTAAGCTACAAATTAGTTTGAAGGAAAATTACGAAAACCCCTTCTCAGCTTTGCAGCCACATTCAAAAAACTGTGTTACGTGTTTGTTTGGTGAACTTTGAAACTTGGCCCTTTGAAAGGACGTCTGCTGTCATTTGTGAAAAACAGTCACTTCTGTCAAACAACGACCACACAAATTTAGTCTACTTGTAAGTTGTAGTCAGGCACATAGAATATACCGACATACTGCTGTAGCTAAAGAATAAGTTATGCTGTCTTTGACTAAATTAAATTGTGTCTTTGATAGGTGTATATATGTAGTTTATTTGGCCTTAATCTATAAACTTGGCAGTCCTTTTGGGATTCGAACCCCGACAAAAAAGGCAAGGCTTTACTACATCCAACGTCTTAATCACCTGAACTACGTGACTACATCGGGAGTCGTGAGTTGTGACAAATTGCCCACCCCAGCCTATAGCACCGTATGCAATTCACAATTTCTGACGCAGTAAATTGACTGCCCATGCAGGATTTCTTAAGCGGTCAATCCAGAGTCTACCGGATGATTATCAGGCACACTCGATTATGCACTATTTTTGACAGACTGGAATAACTCATTTGATCCTATTGTAAAATCGCTGTTATTAGAATATATCAATTTAAAAAGTTTAGATCGGTGGCTCGGTGCTACAATATTTGCACTCTATTCATATTCTTTCAACGATTATCACCAGTTATGATATACTGCATTGCGCAGGTGTAAGTTTGGATGCATCAGCGCAGGAGAAATAAGCGATGTAAATGAAATGCGTATGATGCTGGAAAACAAATTACTTGCTGGAACCTGTCGATTCGTCCAGAGCAGTTGCAACGTCATAGACGAAATGTCATTCGAACAAACTGCTCATTCAAATATTTCAAATTATGTGCCCGTTACTAGAATATGTATCTTCCAGCACCAGGGTCAAAAACACGACCACCCTTTTTAACTAAAAGCAGTAATCATGTAAAAATGAGACATGCATTAAACAAGGTAACAGGATGCTATCACGCAACGACGATTGTAATCATTTTCGTAAGGACAAAATGGTTTCAGGCATTGCATGTAACCAAAAAACCAGTTACACACTAATCGCGCCGATTTACATATTGAGGTTAGTTATTTTCTCGACAGCCTAAAGCCAGTATGCATTCGAAAAGCTATGGTGGTTGTACGAAATTTTTCATCTAATATTTGCCGCAAAAGTGCCCGTGATTAAGTAGTGTGATATTTTAAATGTAAAGTGGGTAGGCTAACTCATGATATGTCAACTGAAATTCCGAAATTCGTCTTTGTTTCAAAAAGATTCATTAAGTAGGGTTGTAAAATTAGTCAGTCTGTAACATAATTCTATAATATTTCAGTTACTCCAGGATGCCGGTTTTCGAATAAACGTCCTTCCGGCTGCATGCAAAAACTTCATTCTGTAAAGAGTGACTTCTTATTTAACAATAATTTTTCTCATTGCTTTTTGATGCCCCTAATAATCTAATTATATTTCATGAAAAATGTGCATAAAAATATTCATTCTTCTGCTAATTTGGTAGAAAAGTACGTCCTTTTTTAATTTTATTCGAAAAGTAGACATAATTCGGATTTAAAAACCTTTTCAATTCCCGAATAATTCTGAACCCGCTGTACCGTTACACTTGGATTCTGGGTTTCCAAGCTACAAGCCGTAGTTCCTCCGCATACGGAAAATCGCACATCTCTCTACAGTAATAAAGGGGAACCATGTAGAATTCATAAAATTACGCAATGGATTTGATCTATATTTTTAGCCTTACAAATCACGATTTATGAACGGCCATTACACGGTATCAGAAAATTTCACAAGTAGAAACTTTTTTAAAACCCAATCATCAAAATCCAATGGGAACATTGATGCTACGTAAGTAGTCATTTTCGCAGAGCGTGTTTTTGCCTGCAGCTGAAAAAAAGTTCATTCAAAAGCTGGCATCCTGGGGTAACTGAGATATTATCGAATTATGTTGCGAACTGACCAGTTTTAAAACCCTACTTAATTAATCTTTTCAAAACGAAAACGCACTTTGGAATTTCGGTTGACATTACATGAGTTAGCCCACCTACTGTAGCTAACCGTCAGATACTTACTCAGTTCTAATATCCTTATCCATTTAAATATGTGTTATGAATGCATACGCAAAAATATTTTCTCGTACTTTGTATCTGAGAAGGGCATTTTGTGACTTAATAATAGGTTCTAGTAATGGGTTTTTTTAAGACCGGACGCTTCATTCATTAAGTATCGTATGAATTAAGTACACAACGTCATGCACATCTACTGAAAACCTGCATGCGTCATATACAATGTTTTCCTAATAATGTAAAGAAATGCATGGTTCTCCTCAGACGGGAAATATAGAACACGTAGTTCGGTGGCCTTCAGTGCAAATATAGACAAAATTCGAGTTTTAGGTTATTTGCAAATCATAAAACGCCCTTCAACACTAAAAGATAACTCTTTTGCTGATGGTAGCTTTAAAGAATAGGTAATAGGCTGTTTAATGAGCACAAGAAAAAGAATCTTTACCTGTGTTTTCATAAAATATGTTTAGATACAAGAAAGGAATTGAAAATTAATGGGAAAAATTTTGCTCCAGAATTAGTTCGTTTTTACACAACACAACTTTGCAGGTGGTCACAAAGAATTGAATTCAAATTGAACAAACCTTCCAGAGTTTTGGGCAAGATTTTACATGACCTATATACATTCCTCTCTTCATTGCGGACCATTGAGCGTCCACATGTAGTATAGGTTCCTCCTGCGATTGTATTGCAGCGTAAAGGTGAGGGGTCATCCTCTAATATGCGTGTAGGTAATCCGTTTCAATGAAAGTTTGGCCCTTAAAATTCAGCAGGTGAATATTTAAGACTGTTTTCAGTTTCATAAACACTGACGAGCCGAACCCCTCGCAGCTGCGTCAGGCAGCGGCATAAGATCGGTGAAACACGCGTGTCTGGGCTTTTAGCTGATACCTTTGTTGTTAGTTCGGTAAATCATTCACAGTTCTATACTACTGGCTGCCTGTTGGCGGTTTGTGAATATTAAGCGGTTTTGTCCGCAGTAGCTGATGGATTTCAGCTCAAATATTCATATCAAAATTTGGAGCGTGCCTGAAAAGGCCCGTTACGAAAGATTTACTCTAAGTGCGGGCATTAATTTCCTCGGAAATTAAACTAGACAACACATATAGTCCGTTTGGTGAACGGCGCCATTTCCTTATGATTTAGTGATGGCACATTGCGGATGCAATTGTAGCGTTTATTTCAATCGTTCAAAACATTGGATGTTAGTTTATGCTAGCATGTTGTAGCATGCTGAGTAAAATTTCGTTTATTATCCGGTTTTTCAGGTATTTGACCTTTTACAACTTTCCTGACTCAACGTTGTGCACCACCGCGCCTTTACGTTTAATTACAGCCCGTGTCCGCGCGGCCATATTTATGTAATTGTCCGTTATATGACGAATTCATGTTGCGTTTGTTTAAGTGTTATATGTTAAATACTTTGTTTTCGAGTTGGGAAGCAACTTGACGTTCATTTATTAATTTTTATCTTGTCTTCTGCGAACAAGATGCAGATCTAATCCGGCAGATCACATATACCTGCATGTTTTGCGCTATATTACGTAAGAGGCTGATAAATCAAAAAACGAATGCTGGATTTGTAACGATGTTGACTGTCACCTGTTGCAAAAATCGTAACCGCATATCCAACAGTTTATGTTCGCATTCGATAACACAACATGATTTTATCGAAAGAGCCTTTCAGAAGCAGGATAGCATTCTCTGTGCCAATTTAACTGTCTATTGTTTGATTTACCAAACTCGCTGTAAATAAAACATACATCACATTTAATGTCTCATTTTCAAAGATCAGAAATTTTATTGACATTCTCGCCTAGCGGGAATTTCGGAGACGATGGGAAAACGCAGACTGAAATGTAGGGCATTTCGGAACAAATGTGTGCATAAATAATAGTGGGGGTCCATGGTTGCGCATTTAAGCGAATAGTAAAAACGCACAAGCCGCACTTTGATCTAAATGTATTTGGGGCCCAGAGAACCACGTTCGCTCTAGTACGAGATCCTTAAACCATAGTTGTTGTTGACAGGAAGTACTTTTAAACGTGTCACCATTGAAAATATAGAGAAGTGGATTTCACTTCATACTTGTCCGCATGTTCATATGTTGGGTTCGCCCAGTCACAAAGAGGGTTCCGGCTGCCCTTCACGAAAGTGCAACCTATTTCTGACTTGACTGTTTACTATGGTGATTAAAATCAGGACTGACAACGGAGTCGATTAGATATTTCGTGGGCTTGGTGCGGTTTTCTGACCTGCATCTTGCATAGGACAATAACCGATAATTTAATATAGTTCAAATCTAAATGCAAATGAGACATTTGATTCTACGCCCATAATATGATATTAGACAGCAGCGGTTTATGGTTAATCTTCGACGTTTAAATGAAAAATAACAACCACATATTACATTCGTGCACAGTGGAGTATAAAGTTCCCATGCAGCGACCAGTGCAGGAGATGAGCTGGGACAACATAAGCCAACGCGTCATTCGGGGTGCACACTCAGGTTTACGCACAGGTCCACGTTGCGCCACCTATTTGGACAGAAGACTGGTGCTTGTGTGAGGAAAGCGATACAGGATAGCATGGCATGTACAGACGGTCTTCAGCATTCCTAACTCGTTTTTGAAATCGAACCCAAGTAGGTGCAGTTTAAGGGACTGCAGTAGATGCCGTTCACGTCTAGTACCATTTTAAACTAATCCACGCGTAAACCACTGTCCCTGAACCCACTATGCTATCAGACACGCGGTGGACATCATTATCTGTGACGGTCGAACTATAACGTGTCCGAGTGCAACATGAGTGTATGTTCTGTTGTATTACACAGTCATTCAATCAGACAACATTTGAAGTGTATGCGGACATTTTAAAAGTGTGAAAACACATGGCACATTGTACGTTGGATTCTGCTGTATGGTTTTGTTTCATAGCAGGCATTTCAAAATTATTAGCTTTTAAAATATTCTTTTGCATTGAATTCCGTCGTGTGACGACCAATTTCGCATTTCAGTGACTGGTCGTGGAGTGGATCCATAACTATCTTCACTGTGCTTCTAATTATCGTCGGAACATCTCCTAGGTTGTAAAATATGCAGGACTGTGGCACGACGTAGATTCGAGGTAATAACATCGGAAAATTTATTCTCGAAATTCCAGCTATATTTGAACCAAATTTGTCCGGGTTCCAGTCGGACACTCTGACCGTAACATCAATCGGGACATGGTATGTTTCAAATACTTTATTAGTTACCTAAAATTATACAAAATTTTTCATTATTTCATTGTCATCCATAAATATCAGCAGTTTCTTAGAATAAATGCGTCTATGACCTCTCATTTTATAAACATAAACTACAATGGAAAACGCGTACCTTGCTAAAACTAACTGAGACATTGTCGCAGACAGCTTCACACAAATATTCCGTATATTTTTTAAACAGTGTATTTGACATGAGAAAACACCTTTCAACCCAGACTTTGTTTTGCAGTGTGACGTTGTAAGAACACGCCTGGAAGTCCACGGTTTCGTCTTTCACAGCGAAAAGCAAGACGCGATTAACGAGATATTCGGCAATGTCATCAATGCCTTGATCCTTCGGGCAGGCGCTTTTTCCTAAACGCAGTACTCATTTGAAAGTTTATTTTGTGATTTTTAATACAGAAAAATCATAAGATTTAATGATTCTAGTAAATGTTATACATGTTTTGTTCGGGCAATTGCTCAAACGAAGCAGATAAACCTTTTTCTCAAGTCTGTATATGCTTTTCTGGGTTGAGCTTTCTATCGACTTTGATTAAGCTTGGTTTGTATCTGCCTGTGTTTAGCTAATATAGGTTGAATAAATGCATAGAAGATGTGTATTTATATCAACCTTTTCGGCTTCTTGTGTCAGCATTATCTAAAAACGTTAACTAATCTTCGACGTAGGCAGGTGTGTTATCTCACAAAATGGGAGCCGAAGTTCATAAATGTGTTTTAAACTAGGAACGACTACTTAATTAGGCTTGTTATATTAATCGTCATGCAACGCAATCCAAATTCATTCCAATTATGCCTAGATGTCGGCTTTCGAATGGGGTTCCTTTGACTGCACCCTGCACAAAGTGACCAAGTATGTATTGTGGCCTTTTTCACTTCGTTTTAACGACTTTTTCATTTTAAGCATATTTTATACAAAATAATGTCATAATATTAAATTCATAAAATTTTTACGATGGGCGTTGACCATGTTGTAAACCCTTCAAGCACCATTAATAAATGAAAGAGCGCAATGCCCTACGTATAGGAATTTTATGCTTTTCAAAAATCCTATTTAACTAAATTAAGTCGTAGCCGGCTGCAAATAGGCCCTAGGATAATACTTTTATTAGGGTTTACTACAGGAAATATATGAATTAATGAGATCATCGACAACGAATGTGGATCGCAGTTATTTATGGAGCCATATGGAAGTTGGCATCCTAGAATGACCAAAGGTTCTGAGACAGTGCTGCAAGACAATTGACTTGACATTAGCATCTGAGTAATCCTTTCTCATCGAAAACATATTCCAGTCCTTTGGTTAATATTTTATTCGATGGCCCAGCTACTGTGTGTGTACTTCAATTACCAAGAAATATGGACAATTAATGCCAAACACTTTGGTTTTAGCTGGCCATAACCAATAAACTCAAATACTGCTTTCACAGACTTGAATACATCGACGGATTAATGCGTCTTGGTTTTTGATTTAATGACTAATTAAACTGATTTCAGACCACGTATTCCGACGACATTTTAGGGGATCGTCTGAACACAGTTGGATAACAGTTCGGGCACAATTTTGTACATGGCTTTAAAGCCGACCCCCGTACTTAAGACGTGCAAATAGAAGTCTTAAACGCAAGTACCACTGATTGTCGGACCAATCTGTTTGGGAATAAAAAATCTTTTTGAAACCAAATGTACACATTTTGCACGTAATTGTCTACCGAATTAATACAAGAAGGCGCGTTTTGTTGCCCGTATTCTTTAAAATGTGTTCGAGTTTGTAGAATTATGGCAAATCAACGGAAAAATCACATCCTTTGATTAGGCATCTTTGTTAAGTGTAATTTTTGCAGACAGAGAAATCAAGCCCAGTCAGATAAATAAATCACGACGCGGCCGAGACATATTAGGATTATGTTGAATTAATATCAGCATGTCAACACAACCTAGGTAATACTTGCCAATCGAACACACTTACAAAGCGCCAGTTAATGCCTTATGAGCTAAGGCCAGATGCTGCACTTTAAAAACAAATTAGTCGTATTTAAAACTTCAGACATTATGACTAAGTATGTCTAGGTTGTTTGCAACATGGGTTTTTATTACGTTCGCTCGCAGTCATGGACATAAACCAAAGCATGGAATAAATGCGCAATCTACGAGATAATTCCACACAAACAAGTCCTGCATTAATGACAAAAATATTATCTTCAAGTTGTTAAGGCACCTACGTGTTGTTAGCTTGCACCCGTTATTTATCCGCACGCTAACCAACACTATCAGCAAATTCTTCCAAAATAAAGCAAGCGATATGCGTTTTGGCGGGTCCATGTCTATTAGGAAAATTTCCAACTGGCATGATCGCACACGAGAAAATATTTATATTAGACTCTACGCCAATCACTAAGACGGTTTTTAGCGACGTTGTCTGACTGCAGTTGTTTAACAGCATCACATTTTCGAGTGAGTATCTAAGCAAGGGGTTTAACTGCTTATGATACGTCTAACACTGTTCCTGTTACCTTGACTTAAAAGATAAGCCTGAATTTTTTTCACGGCTAGATAATGAGAGTGATTAAAGATTTTTCTCTATCCACGGCAGTTAACCTCTTTTAATGCGTATGAATTTAATTGCTACTAACCACAATACATATACATTACGAAGTTATGTCACATGATCCATTTGGTAATCAAAATGACGACTTAAAAAATAGGATTAATAGCGTCTACGAGATCCTATAAATACCGCAGACCCTTGTGCAGCAACCACCCGTTTCTGCTTTTTTGTCTTTGATGATGGATTCGAGTAGGAATCCGAAACGGCAGGCTAATAAAGCTCTTGTCCCGGCGATCGTCTCTCCTTCTTCATTAATAGCGTCTCGCTATTTCAGGGCATACAATGCCGTTTAAAAACAGGCACATACAACAAACTGGTTCTTTCGGAACGGATGCGATGAGGATTTTTTACAAAGATATTGTGGTTGCCTTGCCTGCACACACTTCTAAGCAAAGTGGCCATCAACGTGCTCTGTTGCTTTTCAAATAGCGCTATCTGTTCGCAATGATTTCGAAGTTTTCAGCTATAAACGGCGTTTTCATTCTGGACGTGGTTTTTTTCACACCCAAAAATGGCATTTCTCACGTTTATTTGTCTTGTTTGGTATTATTTGGTGTAAACATTTCTTACAGTACAAAAAGCCCACTCATACTTATTTTGCATAAAGCAGTTCAGTAAAGGTCATTTCAGCAACCCTAAATTATGTGAACGAAAGTTGTTCTCGAGCGGAAAGTGGACTTTCACTGACTCCATGGAGTTTTTAATATTTTTAGACTAATGTTCCAAACGATTCTTCAGTCGTGAAATTTGGCGATGAAGACTGTTAAGGAAAAGATCAATTTTCGTTAGATTAACTTTTGTTTTTCATGGCCAAGTTTTGTGAAAAAGAAAAGCAATGCTGCATTGTCTGCTGGTATGTTCGGTTAAAAGTTTAATATGTCGATTATAAAATCATTCCAACAAATGTCTTCATGAACGGATTGTAAACAACTTTATTTAAGTTGACGGCATGTTCAAGAAAACGAAACTGACCGAGATTTGTTAGAAATTAATCGGACCCCTGACGGTTTTATTATGATTATGAATTAAAGCTTTTATTCCACTTAAAAGGACACGTTTTTAGTAGGCTTATAAACGAAGTTTTGTAACTATGGCGATAATTACGAAATTAAAGGTCTGTTATTAATACGTTAATTTAATGCAAGCTATTGCGATGGATTGCGATCGTGGTTGTACAATCATACCACATTATACGTTTACACATATTCGCTTGCGATGCAGAAACAAACGTTTAACAGCGTAACTAGGTTGGCAAGCAAATGTTTTGAGGGATATGTCCTACTGATCCATTTAATAAAAGTTAAACACTTTTTTAGGTTAGGAAAACATTCATTATATATGCCCAAATCAGTGAGGTCATATAAATACGGAATAAGTTTTATAATATTGATGAATCTATGAGTTACTGATTTTTTGAACGACTAAACACGCATTCTTTAGTAAGGAAACCTGGAAATTAAAAGCACATGCATACTTTCTACCGTATCACGTACTTTAGTTCGTTAAAACCATAAAAATTAAATTAAAGAATACTGACATTTTAATAGACAACATTTACGTCTCATGGCGCGCAGTATGTTTATCTATTAAGTGCATAATCTAATCAATTACATTTGTACAATATAATAAACCATGCAGCATCCCTTGTATAGGCGGTATTCGTAAAACAAAATGCCAACATTCTTATGCTTCATATTTTTTGTCGACAGTTAAGTAATTTATTCAACCAGGCGTTACTACTGCTATTGTGAAAAAGGGTTGTGGTGTTGATGAAATAAGGACCAACCTACACACCGCCGTCAACATTTGCAAGTCCTTCAACATTAAAGTTAGTGGCGGACTCGAAGAAATCATGTTTGACTCCAAATATTCTCAACGTTTACTCAAAAGGTAGATAGCGTCTGTTACGGGAACAGGACAATTCTTCAGTGACCAATGAGGTTCTACAGGACTGCACAGTCCCTCCTAATCAATTCAGTTTCATACTCCTCACTCTACCCGCAGAGGCTTGCTATCGAAATTAACTACTAAACTCAAGGAAACTTGCTCATCATCCGTCCTCTGAAACCATTTATTCCCGCGTCGTCAGTTCTACAGACGCATACTACACTGTGCAAAATAGATATGTGTGTATGATTTAGTTTACAGTGATAGCAGACTTCCGCGTTTCTCGTCGTACTCCCTCCTCCCTCGCATTTCTGGACCCCCTTGGAAGACAAACCCAGGGCCAAGGTCTCATAGAAAGGAGGGTATATTTCGGAGCCCAACTCTGTACAAGCGACAGTCGGAAAGAAAATAATTACGTTTCCCGGTTTATTTAGTGCGGGCGGTCCAAGTCTTCACCGCCATAGATTAGCGTCGTTGGGACTAATTGCATTAAACCCTTCATACTTGTGCGCATGCGTGACAGTTCAGCCGACGTTGCGGCGATGTCTACCGTGTGCTCCATGGCAGGGTGGGAACAAGGATGATGAGTTGTGTGTGAATTAGCTCAAGGTGATAGCAGACTTGCATTGAATCTATTGCACCCTCTCCTCCCCACTTGGGCCTAGTGCCAAGACATAGTCAGGAAGAGCGGAAGCCGGGGAGGAGGACGCAGGTGGATGACACGGTTGAGCCTGTACCTTGACGCTCCACTTCACACACTCTGGTCCACAGAGCAAATGGCCAGAGCTTTAAGCATCAACAGAAGAGGGGACGGCCCATGTCCCAGTTAATGGGAGTGCCATAGAGGCTACGTTATGAAGGAGCCAAGGCAGTCTGATTTTCAGTTCATCAGTCAACAGCTTAATGCACAGACTCTCAGTTTGCGACCCTCTAAGCCACGGCTTTTAACACACCGTCATGATGTGGAAACATGGGACAGGGCCCTATACAACTAATGACCTGCAACATATACGACGTGACCCCAAAACACAAGAAAACAAGTAGGTCACCAGCACCTTCCGTGTGCTTTCTAGCGGATGCTCCACTTTGCTGAATCTCTCGCAGCTGCGCCATGCAAAGGCGAAACACGCGTGCCTGGGCATTTAGCTAATGCCCGGGCTATCCCTGGGGTACCCTATAACCCAGTGGATCGCCAGCATTCCCCGTCTGCTTTCTGGGCGGCTGGGGAATGCTGGGCGACACACTGATGAGACCAACTCCTCGCAGCCGTGTCATGCAGTAGCAGAATATCGACGAAACGCTGGTCTCCCCTCCATACCGGAAAATATACGGCTCGTAGTCTGAAAACCCTGAATGCAAGTGCGAGAGCAGAACGGGTTAAAAATTATTCGGGAATCGGACAAGTTTCTTAAAACCGACTGATTCCCTTCCTCTGAGTATCAAATTGAAAGAAGACGTTATGTTCTATCGAATGAGTGGAACACTTAATATTTTTATGTATGTTTTTCATGAAATATAATTGGGCATTTAGGGGCATCGAAAATCAATGGGAAAATTGATGCTACGTATGTGGCATTTTTTACGGAGTGAAGTTTTTTCATGCAGCTGGAAGGAGGTGCCTTCGAAAACCAGCAGCCAGAGGTAACCAAATTATGACGGAATTATGCTACACGGCGGTTAGTTTTACAACCCTTCTTAATTAATATTTTCGGAACGAAAACGCATTTCGGAATTTCGGTTGGCATTTCATGAGTTAGCCCACCTACTGTAGCTGTCCGTCGGCAGTTAATGAATATTACGCGGTTATGCCGCTGTACCCGATGGACATAAATTCATAAATTCATAATTCATAAATAAAGTTTTGGTCTACGTCTACAGGCCTTAGTTCAAACTGAATTACCCCAAGTTAGCAGTTAAGTTCAGTGGAAATTAAAAGGCAACAATAGTTACTGGCCTCGCCTGCGCTTGCCACATAAGTTCTCAAACAAAAGAGCTGGGATTTTACGAAGAAATTTCAATCCTAAGTCCACCATTTTGCCACTCTACACAAACACACACTGTGCTGGCTACAAGAATTGAGTTGGACAGTCACTTGGCAGCCTTCCAAGTTACGACACTTAGCGCATCCTGACACTATTAGACCCGGATCATAAATGCGATAAGGGAGCAACATGGGATCTAGGAACACACTTCCCACAAATACACGCACAAAAACACACAAGAGATTCCAATCACGTGCTTTCGTTGTGTGATGTTGAGTGTGGTCATGTGTGCTTTTGGTTCTGACAAAGATATATGTAGTGATGTTGTAGAGCCGGTAATGTTCTGTCGCAGGCATTCATGAATATTGAGATTATCGAAAATTTCTTTCGCCAGAACGGATACCCCGATCGATTTATTGCCAAGTACATGGCCGAGAGACCACCAAAGCCCCGATTTTGACGGCAGAAAAGAAGAAGCTTTTCATCAGGGTCCCGTCTCAAGGGGACGCGGCAAGTGAACTTCTAAGAATTCGCATAATTCAAGCTGTAGAGCGCACCCTTGCAGCAGCTGACGCCCGTGTACTCTTCTCCACTATTCCAATCCTGCAAGGAGACGGCTAGGACAAACTGCCAGCGCAGACCACTTCTATGTGTATTTACTCGTTCACCTACTCCTGTGGGGCAGAATATATTGGTCGCCCAAGCCGGCGTTTGTCCAAAAGAATAAGGGAACACCTTTCAGCTTGGTTAAGAAAGAGGCAAATAAAGAACGTCAACAGCTCTATCTTCGCCCACATGGTAGACAAAGATCACTGTGTAGATGCCGGCCAGGCATTTGGAGTGATTTACAAGGTTCCGTAAAGCTTTCCAAAACCACTTGGACAGCGTCTGTTGGCAACAGCAGAAGCGGCTGCCATCACTCTATACAAACCAGTTCTATGCACACAAAAGAACTTCGTACAGGCCCCACAGTTCCCATGGGCCAAAGCCACCATGCTACCCACCTACGTATGATTACCCATCCCAGTACCCACCATCCCCTTCTCGCCCTGACACTGACGGTAATTTTGTTTTTCACCTCACCCACCCAGACCCTCCTCCACCCTAAACCCCAGCTACAGAATAACTTCTGCTTGCCAGCATTTTCCTTTTAATCATTTTGACAGCAATAAAAGTATACAATGCGTGACCTATCTCATGAAATGATGGCTGAAATTCTGAAATGCTTTTTCGATTAGGAAGGATTACTTGATCGCGGTTGTGATACTGATTATTATAAGGCATACTCTTATAACATTTTAGACTCGGCAGGATGTCGGCTTTAAAAGGCACTTCTTTTCAATCTCCTGTAGAAAGCGTGCTCGGTAAAAAACGACTACTTACGTAGCATGCATTTTTCCCTTTGAATTACGATGGTCTTGGAAATTTAAATATATTTCATATAAACCATAGGCAAAAATATGCTTTCTTATAGTCAATCAATAGAGAATCGCATCTTCTTTATATTTGATACCTAAGAAAGAAGTATAATTAGGTTTTAAAAAAGTTTTCGAATTGCCGAAAAGTTTGGAGCCTGATCATTCGTTGCATTAGCGCTTAGTGATTTCACTCTACAAGGTGCATGCGTTCCACGTAAAGAAAATCCCATATTTTTTTATGTCATTCAAGAGATATTAAACAGGGACCATAAAATTTTGCGATGGATGCGGACCATGTTGTACATTTCAAGCGGAGCAGTGGTAAACGGCCAGGTTCGATGCTATGTGAATGGACATTTCGCGATCTTAAAAAGTCTCATAATTAGAAACTTTTTTAAAACCAAATTATACTCCTTCCCTAATAATAAAATATAAAGAAGACGTGATTCTCTATTGATCGACTGAAAGAAAGCATATTTTTGTTTGTAGTTTCTATAAAATATATTTGAATTTCCAAGACCATCGAAAATCAATGGGAAAAATGCATGCTACTCAGGTAGTCATTTTTTACCGAACACGCTTTCTACAGGAGATTGAAAAGAAGTGCATTTTAAAGCCGACATCCTGCTGAGTCTAAAGTGTTATAAGAGTATGCCTTATGATAATCAGTATCACAACAGCGACCAAGTAAGCCTTCCTAATGGAAAACTCATTTCAGAATTTCAGCCAACATTTCATGAGATAGGTCACGCACTGTATAGGCCTGATGAGAATTTATCGAAAGCTTACGTATGCCCGCCAAATTGTTTTCTTTGAATTCATGAATTTATATGTGGCCTAATGGGTACATCCGACGGCTGAATGTGCGAGGGCAGTGCGGACAACTGAGGCGATGGCGTCCAGTGTATGTCGATGATTCAGGCCAGTCTTTGTGCTACTGACTGACAAATGGCAAACCAAGTCGATGCGTGAGGTGACGGTGTGGACAGGATGGGTTGGAGGATAACGAGTTGGCTGTTTTTGTGATGCTACTGGACGCACAAGTCGATGCGAAGGCATGAGTGGACTGGTTGGTCTGCAAGGTGTGTTATATGTGCAGATACTGCGGTGGCTTCCACTGCTGCCCATACGCATGTGACAGAATAGGTTCACGCGGGGTATGAATGTGCGTGGTCGGTGTGAACTGTGACGCGTGTGTGGGGACTCCAGACACTGGCGCACCGGTCGCAGTGGGGTGGATTCGCAAGTGACTGGGCAGGCCAATGCGTGAGACAAATGTGCGGTCGCAATGAGGACAGGCTAGCATCGAGTCCACATTATTGAAAAATGAAGTGGCTTTAGTGAGGGTGGTTCTTTGCGAGAATTACTTCCGATTGTGAAGGGGGGGACTTCTGGCGGTGTTCTTCGCCGCGGGAGTTGTGGCAGGAATGATGGAGAGAGCAGCGTCCGACGGAGGTGCCGCACGGGGATGTTGGCCATGCGCAGTGAGGGGGTCGTTGTAGTGGACGTCGTGAGTGTTGGAACAGAGGGGGCTCAGAGCGACATCGGTTGGGTCAATCGGGTTGATGCTTTGAGTCCAGAGATGTCTGACGAGGTCGACCGGCGCACCGGGCATTTTTTCACGACGTAAGCATGACGAGATAGGTTGAGAGTTGGCGTCGTGGATCACCTTATTCTTGTAACTGTCCAAGGTTGGCAAACCCCCGGCAATGGTCCGTTGTATGTCAGCTTCTGACACGGTGTTGACTGAGCAGTCATCAGCTAAGAGCAGGCTATGCATGTTAGAGAGACGTGATGAGACCTGTACGGCCGGCTTTATAGGTAGCTGATCCTGTTTCCGCTGTTCTTCCTCAAGCAGATCGGTTCTGTATGAAACCGGGTTGGTCTGTATCCGCTTCAGAGAATTCTGCACGGTGTCTTGTAGCAACGGGTTAGACCTCCTTATGGGCGATAAATCGTGGAGACATCTCTGTGTTGTTAGGCGCCCGTTGTCCATTCTCATGAGTTTGCCGCTCAAAAATAATTGCAGTTGCCGCAGCATGGCATGGGTTCTGAGGATTTCAGTCGTTCCAAAACTACAGTGTCCACGGTCCTGTTCTGTCACAGCCTTAGTATCCAGGGGAAATAAACTGATTTTCCGCGCTTGTTTTTCGCAAACTCTGCAGATCACCCCACCATACAACAGCGTCGACATGGTTACACTTTTGTACGCCTTCATTTTACTTTTGGGACGTTGACCTTCCATACGGAGTTCTGTAGCAAGCCAAATACTTGGCTGGCTTTGGAGGTCCGGTAAGACACTTCGTCTTCCACTTTGGTGCAGCGTGAGAATGTACTGCCTAGCTAGGCGAAGTTATCCGCAGTCTTCAGTTGGGTGTCGTTGAAGTGAATGAAAGGAACATTGTATGCGCCCTTCGGTGGATACTGATGCGTGACTTCCGTTTTGTCAGTGTTTATAGTCAGCCCGAAGCTGACACAACCTCGGCAAAGAGGCCCATGCTCCGTTTCGTGTCAACTCCTGACACGGCGTTGACTGCGCAGTCATCAGCGCAGAGCGGGTCATGCATTTTAATAGTATTGAGACGTGGTGAGATCTGCACGCGCCGACTGCTAAGATTTTCGTCAGCCCCGTAGGCGTTGCGATGTTTGGAGCACGTATCAAGTTAAACGTCCATCAGCATGACGAAACATCTGAAGCCGAAGGGGTTTGGGCCAATAACGTAGTTCTTCATTATTCCATTAGTCACTGCGAATACCTCGGGGACAGTCCGGTTGGCCATTAAGCACCCCATTATCTCGTCGTGCAGCCGACACACCGTGTGCGTGAATTGCACAGGACAGCCGAATTCCTGCACGATTTTCCTCAATTCATTGCAGTCCACCCCCCCCCGAAGGCTTTCTTCGAGTCCACGTAGGAAATGTAGAGGTGTGTCCGCATTCTCTATCGCTTCGTTTTCAGCTGGCGGACGGCGAAGATCATGTCGGTGCTTCCGCAGTGGCGTCAGAATCCAGACTTTCCAGCTGAAGTGCCCAATTCGAGGAGGATGCGAGTGAAGGTCCTTCTGGGGATTTCGAGCAGAACGAGTCCTTTGTAATCATCACAGACTTACTGGTTCTCTTAGCGCTCATAGGGTTAAACGACTGTCGCATCCTTAAAGTCCCAAGGAACCTGTCCTCTGATTTACTTCTCTTGGAATAGCGTTGTGAGTTGATTAATCAGCCGGGGCCGTCTGTTGGGAACGCGGCGGATGCCGGCGCCTTGCTGCTGGAGAGTTGATGTACAGCCCTGTTCGCTTCTGGAAGAGAAGGCGGCAGATCGAGGTTGTTTCTGGTTCTTGCTTGAGGGAAGTGGTCGATGGCGGCATAAGAGGACACTTCCGTTGAGGTCACTTCTGAAGACACTCCAAAATGTGCAATGTTTTCGATTCAGTTTCAGTTTATTAAGGCAAATATAGGCGAGCGCCTTTGAACTCCCTATTGGTTACAAGTCGTCGGAGAAAAACATTGATAGTGGGAAGGTGAAAAAAGGGGTTTTGTACATAATCGCTGACAGCTAGTCAAAAAAGAGTAATCAATAACGGCTACTAACTAGTTACAAGTAGTATAAACAAGTTTAAGATGGTGCCGTCTAAGTGAGTGGATGCAAGGCTGGTAAATGGGAGGCTTGATGCGCGTCAAGTCTAGACTTAAAGGAATTCACACAGGAGGAGGTTGCAACATCGGTGGGCAGGGCATTCCACGCTGCAACCACTATGTGACTGAAAAAGAACTTTCTTCCATTGATCCTAGGTTTCCCGGCGCGTAGTTTTAGGGGATGACCGCGCAAATTGGGCGTGTTAGCTTGTGTGAAATAATCAGTGGTATCTAAACAACAATGTAGGCCGTTGATAATGCGAAATGCAAGTATAAGGTCATCATATAATTACCTGTAGGAAAGTGGAAACAGGTTGAGAGTTGACAGTCGAGATTCGTAGGACAGCGCTCCCAGACCTTGTGTCACTTTGGTCGCCCGTCTCTGGACCTTCTCCAAAACGGTATAGTCCTTGGCAGTCCAAGGTCTCCACGCCTGAATGGCGTATTCTAGATGAGGCCTCACGTAGGTGCCAAATATTTTTGAAAAGCTGTCTGGATCAAACCCCATAAATGCTCGCTTAATGATTTGCAGTGTAGCCATAGCCGATTTAGCCGCCTTCGCGCAGTGCAGTGTTGGTTTGAGTGAAGATGTAATCCATACACCCAAGTCCTTCTGACTGTCAACCAGTTGCAGTGGTGTGCCCTCTAGAAAGTAAGTCCTGGGGCTGGAGGCTCTGAAGCTGCCTAGTTGAAGAAAGTTGCACTTGCTTATATTGAAGGGCATAAGCCAGCGCTTCGACCAGTCTTCGAGCCTGTTCAGGTTTGCTTGCAGGTGGTCTGCGTCTGCCGCATTGTGAATAACTTTCCACAATTTAATGTCGTCGGCAAACAGGATGGTATCACAGTCTAAGTCCTTGACGCAGTCATTTATGAAAACGAGGAATAACGTGGGACCTAGGACTGAGCCCTGTGGGACGCCACTCACCACGCTTACCTCTGAGGATTGTTGACGCCCGACCTGCACTCTTTGGAACCGTGCAGCCAAAAAGCTCTGGATCCATACAAGAGGCGTCCACGAATTCCAGCGTTGCGCAGTTTGTGCAAGAGACGTTGGTGGGGAACACTGTCGAAGGCCTTTTTGAAGTCGATGTAGATGGCGTCCACCCCACTACCTTCATCGCGTGCTTTGGTTCAGCGTTCGAGCGTAAAGAGCAGATTCGCGAGGCAGGACCTACCACTTCGAAAGCAGTGTTGTGCATCAGAGAGGAGGTGGTGCTGCTCGAGGAACTGCATCAAGGCCTTCTTAATGATCTTCTCCAGGATTTTGCAACAGATGGAGGTAAGACTCACTGGCCTGTAGTTATTCGCAGATGCACGACTTCCGCTTTCAAAAAGCGGAGTGATGGTAGCGGACTTCCCGTCAGAGGGCAGGCATCCAGTAAGAAATGATGTTTGGAAGATCAAGGCTAATGGCTTGGACATTTCGGGAGCTAGCTCCTTCAGCAGATTGGCGGGGATTGCATCAGGGCCTGGGGAGGTCGATTATTTTATGTTTAGTAACTCATTCCGAACAATTGTTTCAGTGAAGAAGACGGCTTCGAGGGTAGGCGTTTCTTCGTCTTCATAAGCGGGTGAGGAAAAAGCAGGTTCACTTGTCACGACTGACTGGAAGAACTGAGAGAGATGTTCAGCCTTATCCTTGTCATCGGAGATTTCCACACCGTCAGCCGTTCGCAACAGTGGGACAGGATCTTTGTTCCGTGTGCTTTGTCTTATGTAGCTGAAAAGGATTTGTGGATTAATTATGGCACGGTCCAAAAGATTCTTTTCAAAAGCTTTCCTATCTCTGGCGATGAGAATTTTGACCGAGGCCGAGCTCCAGTTTATGTGAGGTGCATTAAAATCTCCAACGATGAGAGTAGTCGGTCGCGTTGAAAATAGCCGAAGCTTCTCCAGCAGTTGGGTATCAGCGTCAGGGTCATTTCTCGGGGGGCGACATACTGTCAAGATATCGAGGCTTTGAAAGTCCGGTGCCCTTATGGTCAGCCACAACGCTTCCGTACCGCAAGTCAATTGGGCAGTTTTTTTCTGAAACGTATAAGCCTTTTTTAACAAATGTTACTATGCCTCCACCTCTCCTGTTTTGTCTGTCTCCGCGGAACAGTTGAAAGCCAAGGAGCATGAGTTCTCTATCATCTATCTGTTCGGAAAGCCGTGTTTCTGTTATTGAGATAACGTCTGGGTGGAGGTTGTGGGTAAGGATACGAAGTTCATACAGTTTAGAAAGCACACTTTGCGCGTTGGTATACATGAATATGAGTTTCGAGTTCATGCGTGATTTTTTATCAACCCCGACACAGGCTACCGTGGTATCTGTGCGGTCATTCGGATCGGCTTGATCCAGAGGGGAGCGGAATGTCGTTTGACAATCCGGTCTTTGTAGATTGTCAAGTTTTTTTCTCCGTCGGTTTGTCGTGTTCTCAATTCTAGGACAAGTTCGCGGCGTTTCATTCTCTCGGCAGGTGAGTAGTCCGGCTGAAAAAACACTACTTTATGGGAATGTTTCTGTCCATTAGAGCTGAGAAGCGGCACGGATACTTGAGCTCGGTGGCCGTAAGCTGCCTGGGTCATTCAAAGAAGTTCTTGATTGCAGTTCAGTCGGTGCATTCCTGAATTTCCTTTGCGTGCAGAGTTGTTTAGTTTTGCTGTCTCTTTCTTAGTCGCTGCTGCACATGACCGCGATAGCGGAAAATCCGCTTTATTGGCGTGGATCCGAGTGTTCATGCAGGCCTTGAGTTGCCTATGCTGTTCAGTTTAAACTTGACTGAAATGTGCCGATGTTGTCAAACCAGTTCATATTACTAGTGGAACAAATCAAATTAAGCAAAACCGCAAAAGATATACTAACGCTCTGTTTGGCCGGTTTGAAATACTAACTTACTGAAGAAAAGCGGAAATATCGCAAAC
Source organism: Spirometra erinaceieuropaei (assembly GCA_902702965.1). Classification (NCBI taxonomy): domain Eukaryota; kingdom Metazoa; phylum Platyhelminthes; class Cestoda; order Diphyllobothriidea; family Diphyllobothriidae; genus Spirometra; species Spirometra erinaceieuropaei. The sequence goes on along the minus strand of CACRXP010000032.1, from coordinate 1,333,618 downwards.
CCAAAAATGTATGTCCAAGGAATAAACTCGGATTTTGGCATTCCGTAATGGCTGATGGATGAGTAAATGAAACAGCACACATATAGTAATTATTCAAAAGAACAGTTGTTCATATGTTTGTCGCAAATATCCTCCACAAAATTGGTGCTATGTTACCTTCTACATATAATGCAGTGCGTAATGTTTGATTATTTGCTTGGAACTCCATTTGCAGGCATTCGACGCAATTTTTTTCAAGATCAGATTGCTCAAATCAAACAATATTTCATTTTATTTTTTGACAAATACGACGTAGTAATGATGGCTTCCATAAAGTCACATGCTCAGCACGCATTAATTTGAACCCACTGAGTAGATGCATTCAAAAAGAAATCATTTTCTGCGTATATGAAGAACTTTGTTTCAGCAACATTCCTGTGGGGCATTTAGCGACGGTGGGATCCGCTGAGGTCGAGGATGTACTAGAAATATCACCGAACGTCTCACATTATTCCGTGTTCTTAGTTGACCCGCCGAAATAACAGTTAATATAATTAGCGTCATGAAGGAGGAGACACGATTGCTGGGACAAGAGCTTTATTAGCCTGACGTTTCGGATTCCTGCTCGAACCCATCATCACAGACAAAAGCAAATAGGGGTGGTTCATGCACAAGGGGCTGCAGTATTTATAGGATGCAGTAACCATGCTACCGCATACCTGAGAACATTCACGGCTCGCCCTTCATCCGGGGTCGTCGCCCTTGGTGTGCTAATTGCTTGATGGCCGACATACGAGTGGTTAATTGCTGCAACTTCATCACGTGCGTTGGATGTTGGTGTGATGATTGCTCGACCATCTGACGCACCGACCCCGGTGTTGGGAAAAGTGTTCACCTCTGCGCTCGCCGCATGGCTTGTTACTCCGCCTAGTCGAAGTCTCCGCACCTAGTATGGAAGGGGGAAGTTAATTGCACTTGTTAATGGATTGGGGCAGTAAACCATGATTCCAGTAGCTCCCGGGTCAGGCGGTTGTCATCTCTTGCGAGTATTTTGGCCTCTTCGAATTTGAATGTGTGACCGGATCTCGTCGAATGAGCCGCAACTTGAGAGCTGGCTTCAGTTCTCCGCACCGCTGCAGCGCGTTCGGCCATTCTCGTTCGGAGCTGTCTTCTAGTTTCTTTGACGTAGTTGCTTTGTCCGCAACTGCACCGGATCCGATAAAGGACTCCAGACGTTCCTAGCCGTGGCAGTGAGTCTTTCGGTTTCGTTACCTGACGCCTGATACTTGCCTCCGGTCTGTGTGCAGCTCCAGCCCCAAGTGGTGCGAGAAGGCAACAGACAGCTTCCGAAACGTTCTTGACATACGGAAGCGCTCGCCAACATTTGGTGTCCATGCGGTTAGTCCTTTTGTCCATTTTGCGAATGCACCGGTTGACGAAGTTGCGCGAGTATCCATTGGCTTTGAAGACCCGTCGGAGGTATTGCAGTTCGGCAATCTTGTCTTGCGGCTCACTGCAATGCGTTTAGACAGGCCAATAGAGCGTCCTTACACAACTGCGTTTGTGTCTGATTGGGTGGTTGCTGTTGAAGTTCAGTACCTGCATCGTATTAGTCGCTTTCCTGAACGCTTTGATCTTTAGTCCACCACAATCTTTGCGGCATTCGAGGACATCCAGGAAGGCCGGCTGGTTGTTCTCTTCCTCCTCCATCGTAAATTTTATGTCCAGGAAGACGACGTTGAGATGTTCTTTGAATGTCAGCACCTAATCCCGATCGATAAGGACGAAGGTATCATCCACATACTGGGCCCAGAACTTCGGTCTGTGGTGTTGAAAAATCTGTGACTCTAACCGTTGTAGGACCGCCACGGCGATGAATCCCGAAATCGGCGAACCCATTGGTGTGCTCTTCACCTTTTCGTAGATTGTCCCGTCGAACGTGAAGTACGTCCTGAGACAGAACTTCAGGAGCTGAAGGACTTGGGCGCGTCCAAGACGATTCTCCGTTTCATCGTATTTGCTTTGTAGAAGCAGCTCGATTGTCTCGATCGCCAGGTCCTTGGGAATAGAAGTAAAAAGGGATGTAACATCAAAAGATACCATGACCTCATTTGGATGGAGGCTTACCCCTTTGAGTTTCTCCAGGAATTGTGCTGACGAAGATACCGCGGTGTCTGACTCAGTGGTCAGGAACTTGAGACGCCGGAACAGCCACTTAGCCAGTCCGTACGGTGGAGTCCCTTTGAGTGACACGATGGGTCGGAGAGGAGCGCCGTCTTTGTGCAACTTAGGGAGACCTTAGAATCGGGCCAATGCCGTATCTTGGGGTCTCGCCATGCGTCTGTCGGTCGGTGTTATTGCACCGGAGTTCTCCAAGGTCAACAACGTAGCATTAATTTCGCGTGTCAGCGCCTTTAAAGGGTTCGTTTCACATGGGACATAGAACTGTCAGCCCTCCAGTAAACCCTTGGCTTTTTGAAGGTTGTCTGTCCTATCCATTACAACCACGGTGCGCCCTTTGTCCGCTGGCACGATGACCAGGTCTTTTTCGATCTTGAATTTTCTAAGCGCATCACGTTCGACCTTGGAAAGCACTTCCCGCGGCCTTTGGGCCATTAGGAGAGACGACACTTGGTGTCGGATGAGGCTCTAGGTCTCCTCTGTTGTCTTCGTCTGACTAAGCGTTGATTCTACTGCTGCAATCATGTTAACAGGTTTGACGTCAACCGTGTTAAATGAAACTTCATACCGTTAAACCTGCACCTGATCCTTCGTCAGCTCCTTTGATGACAGGTTTTGCATCAGTTTGTCGTTTCTGGGCGATGTTGGATTGGGCAGCTTTCGGAATTTGTTCTCCAGTGCTGCATCGCGTATCATTCTCTGTTCGCGGGTTTGTTCAGTCACCTTCTGCAGGACCATATTTGTACCGATTTTGCCCACCAACTCACAGCATCTGGTCTTTTCTCGGTCAATCTTTGACGGTACTTGCGAAGTCTCGCGTGACAATCTTGGAGGAGCACTCGAATCATCCATCTGCCGTGTTGAAATACTGCCCATCTCGCTAAATCCGTGTTAATCGGGAGCCTGTATGAAACACATTTCGGTAACACATTATTGTCGCGACACTTGTGCAGAAACCGGATCTGCGAATACGTGGAGGCCTCCCGAAGGGCGAAGGTTTCCCATCGCCGGGCCGATCGGAGAGCATCGCGTCGAAATGTACTGCCAATAGATGCGAAGAGACGAGTCCAAGGAAGTAGACTTGAAGAAGGAGACACGTTTCGGATTCCTTCTCGAACCAATCATCAGAGACAACAGCAGATACGGGTGGTTCATTCACAAAGGTCGGCAGTATTTATAGGATGGCCATTAAACAATTGGTACGACAAGTGCAACAATCCCGGATGAAGTGGGGAGCCGTGAATGTTCATGGGGATGCGGTAGCATGGTGACTGCATCCTACAAATACTGCAGCCCCTTGTGCATGAATCCCCCGTATCTGCTTTTGCCTCTGAGGATGGGCTCGAGCAGTAATCCAAAATTTCAGGTTAATAAGGCTCTTGTCCCAACGATCGTGTCTCCTTCTTTAAGACTACTTCCTGGGACTCGTTTCTTCGCATCTATTGGCAATAATTAGCGTCTATTTCCGCTATCAAAATCGCATGTTTCAAATGTATATATCGAAATGTTGAGTTCTTGGTCGTTATAATGCATTTGGAGAGCCGTGTGCGCAATACACACGAACTCCCAAAGCATAAAACCTCATCGCCTACATAAAACGAACAGTCTTAACGAAGATCTCATATAAATGTTCTCTTGCTTAATAAACAAGTCTGCCCTGAAATGTTTCCCCCTAAAAAAATTTTAATAAATTAATGTTCCTGTGCGTTACCATTTTGATTTACTTCATTTAGGACAAACTACCCTAAGAGAGAACAAGTTACGCCGAAACGAGCTAAACTGGTAAAACTATGTGCAGTGTAATTTTTTTCCATAGATGATGTTTTCAAATTTGCGGTATTACGTTTTATGCCTAAAGCGGCATAGTACACATGTGTGCATATGTCTGTGTGAAACAATGCGCTCTGTCATTGATTAAAGACTTTCCCCGACTGCTCTCTACAGCAGTCGCAACAAAATAGTTCGTCAATCCGCCTTCAAAGAGTGACCTTGCTGACAAACAGGCAAGGACTGTATACGGCGCCTGTGTCTGATTGGAAAAAAGCTGTTCGTTTGGAATGTCTGATAGTCTAGACAGGCAAAGCATATTTTCATTTCCCTGAAAATGATCGTCGGTTATGCTTCTCTCTTATTGATTTGCACCACGGGGTGCAGTGCTTGTCTGTCCGCTCGCAGTAAGTATGCTCAAGTTCTGCAGATTATTGCATCTCTTCCAAACGTCATGTATATGTATGTATTACGACAAGCTAATCATAGTTCAGTAATATGACTCCGATTGGAAACGATTAGTTAGTTAGGGTCGCAATTATTATTATTATTGCACGGAATAATGCCAAGATATTTTACTCACCAAACGATAACGGCTTTTAAGTGAGCTCCTTTCTGACCGTCTGCAGAAATCACACTCCAAAATAAGTGAGTATTTAACAACCCGAAATGATCCAGTTGACTTTCGATGTTCTTGTCGACTCAAGCACACCTAATGGAAAGCATGCATAAAAGTACTTTTGCTCGTATTTGTCAAAAAATCAAATATTCTTCGTATTTTAGACATGATTAAGGAGTATTTCTGGTTCTAAACGCTTTTTTCGATTCTCGAAATATGCGTGACCTAACATGCAGTCGCACTTGCGTTTACGATCTCAAAACCACGCGCTGTATACTTTCCGGGCGAGGAAAATCATAGATTTATTTATGTTATTCAGGGGACTTCATGAAAATTTTCGGTGAATGCGGTCCGTGTTGTATACTTCATAAGCAAAATTTATAAACGGACAGTTACAATGTTTTAAAAAGGGATATTTTCCGGCCATAAAAATTAAGTTATAATATGCTTTTTCAGGACCGCAAACTAACATTTCCTCGGTTAAAATATTTAAAAAACGTAACGTGATGTCAAGTGAATGCAAACGTACATTTTGGACATGGGTGTTGTACAATAGATGTTAATTTATGAAGGCGTTAAAGATAAATAGGAATGGTAGATTGTTGAAGCAGCCGTCTGTAGCGACTGTTGTCTTTGCGGACCGCCGTAATGAGGTTAGAGGACAAAAAAGTCCTTCACAATAGAAAGCATACAAAGGCAAAATTTAGAGTTCCAGGTGTGTGCATAAGTGAAGAAGAAGATTCGAGCACCGGAATACTTTGTTTATTATTTGTTTATTATTTGTTTGTTTATTATTTTGTTTGTGAAAATGGCTATCCGACTGCATCCATAAGTCGCTGACTACGCGGTCGCCACCGGAGAGCTCAAACATCAACGCCATCGACGAAATAGCATTCTCGCCATGCATCAAGGGTGTTTCAGAAGCGAACGAGCGCATTGTTGCGGAGCTAAGTGTTAGTATTGCACACCGTCCCAAAGCCACCATGCGCAATAGGGTCATGAAAATCAAAGACCGGCTAAAGCCTGAAGAGCAATATGGAGTAGTGTATTGCATCCCATGTCAAAAGTGTCCTTGTAACTACACAGAACAGACTGGACGCATGCGCGGATCGCGCATACACGAACTTAAGCTGGTTGTGCGACGAGGCGACGCATTATCACAAGTGGTCGCCCACACCTACGAAATGGGTCACAAGTTTAACTTCGCAACCAGCGAAATAGTCGCCCACGCGGAAAACAAAGCAGGCCGAGAATTGATTGAAGCCTGGGCCTCGGGTGAGAACTCGGTCAATCGATTTATCGATTTGGCGCCGGCGTACAGAGCCCTGCGTAGTCACCTGCAGTCTTGCGCCGTTGGTCGATGATTGGGCCTACATGCCTTATAACTGCCGCTTGTTCTCTTTCTGCCACTACCTCTGACGATGGACTCCTGTACGAGTCTGAAAGCTCAGGACAATAAACAAAGTGTTCCGGTGCTCAAATCTTCTTCTTCACTTATAGAAAGCATACTTCAGGATTTTGATTCAAATCTTACAAAGTAGGCAGGCTGCTGTATGTGTTAAACCATAAAAACTTAAATAACAAGAAATATGTGTTTCCATGTTGACTGTAAACTTTAGATTTAGAAGGGTTCAGATAGTATAAAGTAGCTATGCAATGTGATTTTCGCCATATTTTTATTAGAAGCCTGAATGAATACATGTAAGTGTTGTGACGCATTCAATTGCTCTTTGTAAGGGACACGTTAAACGAAGGTTCTCCTACGTCCGTAGACCAGTATTACTATAGGAGTATACAGTGAGTGACCGATCTCACGAAACGTTGGCGGAAATTCTGAAACGCGTTTTCGATTAGGAAGGATTACTTTGGCGCGAGTGTAATATTGATTACCTCGTGACATAATAATATAATATTTCGGACTTGGCAGAATGCCCGCTTTCGAATGCACTTCTTTTCAATCTCCTATGGAAACCGAATCCGGTAAAAAATGACTACTTAGGTAGCCTGCATTTTCACACTGATTTTCGCTGGTCTAGTAAATTCAAGTATATTTCATAGCAACCACGAAGAAACATAAGCTTTCCTTCAGTCGTTTGATAGAGAGTCACGTCATCTTTACATTTTGTGCTCGAAGAAGTATAATTAGGTTTTAAACAAGTTTTATAATTCCCGAATAATTTGGAGCCCATTCAGTCGTTGCATTAGCGCTTAGTGATCACAGTCTACAAAGTGCATGCGGTCCGCGTAAAGAAACTCACGTATTCCTCTATGCCTTTAGGAAGAAATCATATAGATTCCACATAATTTTACAATGGTTGCGGATCAGGTTGTACATTTCATGAGAAGCAGTGGTAAACGGACGGGTACGATACTGTCTCTCATAATAAAACACTTTTTAAAACCTAATTATATAACTTATTTAAGCATAAATTATAAGGATAGCATGATGCACTATCAAACGTCTGGGAGAAAGCATATTTTTGCTCGTGGTTTCTATAAAATATATTTGAATTTGCAGTACCACCGAAAATTAATGTAAGTCATTCATGATACCTAAATAGTCATTTTTTACCGAGTTTCATTTCTGCAGTAGATTAAAAAGCAGTGCATTCAAAGGCTGACATCCTGCCGAGTCCGAAATATTGTAGGATTATGCCGCAAGATAATCAATTTACAATCCCAACTACGTAGTCCTTCCTGATCGAAAACGCATTTCGGAATTTCGGTTAACATTTCGTGAGATCGGTCACTCATCGTGTATATCGCGTTAACCATCTCCCGAAGAAGAGAGAGTGAGATAGTGAACCGAAAAGTACATATACTGACCTCTTTGAAATTTCCTCGCTTCTGTCGTCAGAGATATGTGGTCGCCGCTCCTGTTGGTCTTGAGATATTCAGTCTTGTCGCCGGACTCGAATTATAGCCATGCTTGACCCACGAACGATTGACCCCTCTGAGGACATGCGTGGCATTTTCCCCTTGTTAAAAGACGTAGTTGTAGCCAATTCGCCGTGTCTGTCGACCCCCCGCACGTCAGTCGACGGAATGATCAGTCGTTGCTCTTTGTGTAGGTTGCTTCGTATTTAATTTTCCGAAACGTCAACGCAGATACAACTTGGTACATTAATTCCCTTTCCCTCTATGTGTGTCTTCTTCGAGAGATCATGAACGTGGTAAGATATCTTGATCTTGAATTTTTAAAACCATATATAGGCACTTCGAAGAAACACGTCCTTCCGGATAAATCATAAAAGTTTATTTTATAAATTTTCGATTTTGGCTTCTTATTTCGTCCTTAAACGCGAAGAAAGTGTGCACAACAGTTCAGATATAATCGATTTTATTCAGTCGCTCTTCCCAGTCAGCTTTTACTATAGGCTGGCATCACGTTATGATTAGCTATCGACTCTACATTTTCTCTGAGATTTTTATACACAGTATCTAATTCGATATGCTAATTGATGCTCGAGCTGTCAGAATGCATGGTCTCAAAAATTCTCCATCTTTCTTAGATGAACAAACACCTATAATGTGAGTCTTTATCGGCCAAATTTATGTCCAGTTTCCTGCGTATGCATAGCAATTTGAAACAAATGGTCCAGTCTTTTAACTGCCAACTGGTGTTCGTGTATGCCTATGGCGGCGGACTTTCCAGTCTGACCATTCTAAATTGCATTTCAACTGTCGCATGGTATCCTATGGACGACTTCTTTCTTATCTAAATAGCCCTTTCTATCCTCAAGGTGCACAAGTTGGTTGCTATGTGTAGTCGTTAAATTGTGCGCCACGTGTATTTGGTGTTTCCTCGGGTCTCTTTTAACGAGTTTAGACACAGTTCTATTGGACAAAGGTGTTTGCCAGTTTCAGGGTTTTAACGCCTGATCGTAAAAATCCGCATTTTTCTCCCTTTTTTCAACTTATGTTGCCTTGTGCACTGATGTACAAAGGCTCCAGGATACTCATTCAATGAAAACAAATTGAACAAATAATTCAATTCTGTTTGGTAAGTTTCGTTGCCAGAGCAGTGAGTTTCTGCTCGATTAAGGAGGCAACTCACGGCACTTCGTTTATAAAAATTATGACTGTGGAGATGCACTTTGAAGAAATTCCTTTGACGAAGAACGAGCACTCTATCTCGTTAGGTTACGGAATAAAAGATAGTGTGAGCTTGTATAATTCCAGCCAACCCGAGGGCAAATCATTAGACAGAACATTTCTGGAAAGATCTTAAGAAACTTTATCTTTTCTTGTTTCTCGATACATTTATTGGTACTTTGCCAACACCTTAGTTTACTTATTTTTAAAAAAGGTTCATTAAAACGTGTATCAGCACTGAATTATCTGCATTTATTTTAAGGAAATAACATGTCCTCGCGACAACGGCCTAAGTAGAAACCTGAAGATTGCTGAACACCTTGTCAGCCGGGTTAAACGTATAGATGTTCAAGAAGAGACCTTTCAGTCAGAAATTCTTTCCTACGGCATCAATTTTCCGGACAAACAGAAAATACATGACTGTCAGTTCCAACACGAGGGGACGAGTTTCCACCGTGAACAATACAACTGCACAATTGTCTTGCATAACATTATGATCAAATTTAAGCAGGTGGTTGTTTTTTTCTTATACAGCACTTGTTTAGATTTTGATCTACTGAAGATGGTTCATAAAATGCAAATAACCATCTCTGTTTGCCACGTGTTTGTATTATATGTAAAGTTACTGTTTAGTAATGTTTTTTTCCTAATTTAGATAGATTTGAAAGAGATGCCAGTAAAGAGATTCCCGCTACTGGCAACGATCAAAATTTCTAATTGGAATACAAGAGAGCGAGGTCCAAATATCGCAGGAATTTCAAACCTGATGCCCCCATTGATTATGCCTGTCATAGATAAATATCTCGAGGGCAAGGAAAGACGATATCGGCCTTTTCCAAGAAATTCAACAATGAGGACGGTCAAATTGGTGCTAAAAGAAATGTATGACAGCGAAATCCATTGCGAAATCTGACAAAAAGGATGTGGCTCAACGTGGTAAAGAAAACATGAAGAAGGATAATCACAAACGGTTGCACGCAGAGTAACAGGAAATTGAAATTCTAAATGACCACTATCTACTACGATAAAGCAATGCATGCGTTAGTTCAACGATATCATCTATTCGCCAATGACTCCATCCAAGTAGTTACATGTTTTTTATTTCACCGCAAACGGTCGCCGACATCTCAATATTTTATAATGCCTTGTCAGTAATTGTCGCTGGCATAGCGCCCTTATGAAACTGCGTTTGTGAATGATTGGGTGTTTGCTGTTGTAGCCCAGTACTTGCGCCGCCTTTGTTGCATTCCTGAAAATTTCGGTTTTTAAGCCACTACAATCTTTGTGGCAGACGAAGACATCAAGAAAGTCTAGCTGGTTGTTTTCCTTTTCCTCCATCGTAAATTGAATGTTCGGAAAGACGGCGTTGAGGCGTTCTTTGAATTCCAGCACCTGATCCCGTTCGATGACGACGAAGGTATCATCTGCATGCCGAGCCCAGAATTTCAGTTTGTGATGTTGGAAAACCAGCGACTCCAACCTTTGTAGGACCGCCTTGGCTGTGAATCCCGAAATCGACGAACCCATTGGCGTGCCCTTCGCCTGCCCGTAGATTGTTTGGTCAAACGTAAAATACGTCTTGAGACAGAACTTCAGAACTTTTTATATTTGGGCATACCTAAGGTGATTATGCGTCTTATCATATTTGTCTCGTATAAGTGATTCGATGGTCTCGACTGTCGCGTACTGCGAAATAGAAGCAAAACTGAACGTGATATCAGAGGATACCATGACGTTGCTTGGCAGGAGGTTTACCACTTTAAATTTCTCCAAGAATTGCGTTGACGAACCGACTGTAGTATTTGAAGTTTCGGTCGGACATTTTGGCGCCGAAACAGCCATTTTGCCAGTCCGTAAGTTAGAGTACCATTGAGTGAGGCCATGGGTTGGTGAGGGGCGTCCCCTTTGTGCATGTTTTCTGTAAAATGTATTTTAATTTATAAGACCATCGAAAATCAATGCGAAAAATTCCTTATAATTAATTAGTCATTTTTTGCCGACTGTGGTTACTGCAGAAGAACGAAAAGAAGTGTATTCAAAAGCCGACATCCTGGCAAGTCCGAAACATTAGTGGATTATGCTGCAAGATAATAAGCCCTACAACCACACCTAAGTAATCCTTCCAAATCGAAAGCACATTTCGGAATGTTGGCCAACATTCCATGATATCGGTAACTCACTGTACTGCTGTAAATAAGGCAGCTGTATTCTTACAACAACCAGACTTTAACATCATAAACGTTCATGAATGTCATGAACTTCCTACCGGTTGCATGCAAAAACTACGCTCTGTAAAATATGACTACTTATGTAGCATCAATTTTTCTCACTGATTTTCGATGCCCATAAAAGTCCTGTTATATTTCATGGAAAGCATGCATAAAAATATTCATTCCTTTGCTCATTCGGTAGACAGTTATGTCTACTTCCAATTTTGTGCTCTCCTCCCTCATACTCAAAAGAAGTGACATAATTCGGTTTTAAAAAATTTTCCAATTCCCGAATAACTTTGAACCCACTCTACCGTTACACTTGGATTCATGGTCTCCAAACTACAAGCCGTATATTTTTCGCGTACGGAAAACCTCGAATTTCTCTACGGTATTAAGACGAGACCATATGGGGTTCATAAAATAAAACAGTGGATTTGAGCAATATTGTTAACTACGCAAGCCACATTGGTAAATGCAGAGACATTACGATTTATGAACGGTCATGTCACGGTATTTAAAAGTCCCATAATTAGAAACTTCTTTAAAACCGAATTATTTCCCTTCTTCAAGTATACAATTAAAAGAAGACGTAATTATCTACCGAATGAGCAAAAGAATGAATATTTTTAGGTATTTTTCCATGAACTATAATCGGGCTTTTAAGGGCATCGAAATCAAAGAGAAAAATGCATGCTACGTAAGTGTCATTTTTTGCAGAGTATAGTTTTTGAATGCAGTCGAAAGGAAGTTAGTTCGACAGAAGGCACCCTGATGTAACTGGATCATTACAGAATTATGCTGGACGATGATTATTTTTACAACCCATTTTAATTAATCTTTTCGAAACCAAAAGGCATTTCGGAATTTCGGTTGACATTTCATGAGTTAGCCTGCCTGCTGTTTTGGGTTACATTTGTGAAAAAACCGAGACGCTTGACGGATATATGAAAATTTCTACTATATTCCCTTCGGTCCGTTAGAGGAAATCGGGAGTTTTACCGGGTCGGATGTAGTGTTGAGCAAGGGCAATACCGTAAAAAGGCAGAACGCGACTACCTGGTATGGAAGAATGATGCCAAATGTCAAATCGCAACGCCCCCATGGGGACGTCGACGCATGCTCAAGTTCAACGAAACCGAAACCTCCGGAATGAGATGGGGTCTGAATCAAGCCCTGCCTTTGCTTCGATGAGTTGGTCCCACATCAACGCCGCCGATGTTTGACAAAAAAATGACCACATGACTGGCAATTTAAGATCACAATGCTTATCCTCTCTTCGCTTAATCATACCTACAACAAACTGCTCGTGTTTGAGCTCTCTCTGTTTTCTTTGTGGGATCGGGACTGAGATCTCATCAATAAAATCGAGTAAGATAGGGTATATTTAGGTTTTAAGGAAGTTTTTAATTATACGTTTGTTAACACGGTGCAGTGTACATTCATACGGCATCGTTCCTGTCTGTTTACCATTGCTCCTCATGAAATGTATAACATAGTCAGCACTCACTGTAAAATTTCATGAACTTTGAATGGTATCTTCTTTAAGGCATAGAGGAACAAATTATTTTCCTTACACGGAAAGCATGCGCCTTGTAGAATTAAATCGTTATACGCTAATGCAAAGGCTGATCTGGCTTTAAATTATTCGAGAATTGGAAAACTTAAGTGTCTCCTGTCTTCAAGTATAAAATGTAAAGTCAACGTGACTTACCACCAATTCAGTAGAAGACAGCATATTTTTGTGCATTTTTTCTATAAAATATATTTGAATTGATAACACCATCGAAAATCAATGCGAAAAATCCCTGCCAATGAAGAAGTCATTTTTCGCCGAGTGTGGTTTCTGTATGAGATCAAAAAATGTGCATTCAAAAGTCAACATCCTGGCGAGTCCGAAACATTAGTTGATTATGCCGCATGCTAATCAATATCACAACCGCGCCCAAGTAATCCTTCCAAATCGAATACGCATTTCAGAATTTCGGCCAACATTTCATGAGATCGGTCACTCACTGTACTGCCGTAAATAAGGCAGCCGTATTCTTACAGAAAAATCAGACTTTAACGTCGTGAATCTAACAAATATGTCAGCATCATCCTTAACCGGATACATTTAGCATGTAGACAAGTCCTAAAGAATGCAAATAGAGGTCAACCAGGGACTCAGACATGGTGAGATGCCTAATTCTAGAACTTGTGGCAGAGATATTCAGCCTACAGTTCCAAAGAACCGGGACACTAGATGGCTGTAGGATAGTTTTCACGACATTTAATTCGGTCAGTTAGTACTCAATTCAACCTCGGACGCTGAGTTTGTGTCGTGACTAGTGGATGTTCGCTAAAGCTTCCATTCGTAAATATAGCGCCTTCAGAACGTACGGTAACTGTCCTATCTCATTAAATGTTAACTGAAATTCTGGAATTCATCTTCGATTCAAGGAGATTGCTTAGGTAGAGTTGTATTGTTGATAACTATACAGCAGAATCCAAAAATATTTCCGTCCCGCCAGGATGCGGATGCTTAAACGAGCTTTTTATCGTCCGTCTGCAAAAGTGGCTACTTCAGTGGTCTGCGTACTATGCTATGTCGTTTACATTCACTGTAAAATTCTTTATGACATAATAAAATATCTTAAACGGAGAATGCACGGCGTGCCGTTTGGAAACCCGGAATTAATGTGTAACAACGGGTTGGTTCAAAAATTATTCGGAAATTGAAAATATTTCTTAAACCAAAAAATATTGTTTTTGCCTTATATGATTTAAAGGGAGCGTAATTAGGTATGAAATGAGTAAACCAGCGAATATTTTGGTGTATGTTTTCTACAAAACACCTTTGAATTTACAAAGGCATCGAGCATCAATGGGAAAAATCCATGTAACTAAAGTAGTTCATTTTTGAGAAGTGTAGTTTTTGCAGATGGCCGAAGAGAAGCCCGTTCAAATACCGGCATGCTGGAGTGACTGAAATATTTTGATAATTAAGGTCAAGGTCAAGCCGCTGGTTTTAAATTTGCAGATAAGTGGAGGATATTATTTTTAGTGGTTTTTCTGTGAGATCTAACGATTTTAGTATCCGTTTTTTTTGGTTGAATTTCCTTAAATACAGGCCTTTTCTCTAAGAACTGCCCGCTGCCATCTCCTTTCGAGTTTTGCTAGTCTACGCCCGCTGTTCACTAATCGCACTTTGCAATTCTCATTTTGTGCATCCGATTTCTCTCTAACTGTTGTAATTTATTTTTACATCGTTAGCCCCTAGCTTAAATTCAGTCAACTTGTCTGCCAGAAGTTCTCTTAATCACAAATTGCCTCGAGACAAGATGAGACCAAAAGTCACTGGTCGACGTAAGCTCTCGTCTCTTGTAAGTAAACATGGCCTAACTAAACGTAAGTCAGAAGCTTTACCTAAGTCTAAGTCAGATGATATTACTAGTCAGTCGTCACCCGTTGTACTTGGTCGGCAGCTTTATCTGTCTGCACTTGACCACTGCAATGACTTTATGCTAAAGTTTGGCTCTTTGCTGACAATTCTTGGACATTTATTCGACGGGAACATCTCCGATATTCCCTCTGAAGAATGTAGGCGTCTCGACTCACTTGTTCACCTGATCGCCAGTGAATCTAGTGATAGACAGAAGCGTTCTTACAACTTCCTGCT